>JACEII010000001.1:7626275-7875828 GCA_014332785.1 Antheraea mylitta
TATGAATAGAAAAGTCGAGGACCTTATAACACTGCAGATGTGAAAACTCAAAACAATTTCAATAACTGTGTTTCCTTTTTGAATTCTTAAATCAATTATAGTTTGAATTGTTTAAATTTAATAATTTGTAAATTGAAATTATTAATATTAGTCTGATTTTCACATCTATTGACACTCCTAGCAGTAATAATTATATACATTTTTAAACAATTTATTAATTAATAAAACAAATGTTTGGCTACACAGGCTCAATACAAAATATTAATATTACATGTACACAGGCCGCTACACTACTCGTCGCTAATCTGACGCAAGCGCAATACGATACGTAGTATCCTCTTAATAGTCTGTGGCAATACGTCACGGGCATGTAGAGGTGACCGGTGACGCGAATCCAAAAGCTTTTCCCATACCAAAAATCGCTCAACGTGACTAAAGAATTTTCTCACTTCAAAAGTATAAACCACAACATGAAAAATTAGATTCTTGCGAGAAATGCCTCATTACCAATTGCTTTAAAAGTTTTGTCACTATAATAAATGTACCTACTTGAGGGTACACGTGTATATAGGCTCTATAAAATATGCTAAACTAGCGGCCCACCCTAGTATCGCAAGTGTATAATATATTGTGGAACTTATTGGTGTCATACTTGTCTGATAAACAATTTACATTTATTTTTTGCCGCTTCGATATTTACAGTTTAACAAAGTGTTAGATTAACGTAAGAATAACGTGACAAACATTTTTTTCTGATTCACGTAATTTTAAATCTATGTGACGATATGTTCTAAGATATTTATTGAAATTATATGCTGTAAAAGGCAGTTTCGATCTATATAATTACGTAGTTAACGTATCTAATTGGATAATTGCATATAATATACTTGTTAAATTAGCATCGTAAATAACCAATTACCTTGTAATACTATGTAAAAGACAATAAATGATTCCTCTTTTTTTTACTTGGGGAAATCCCTTATGGATACCCACCCTCCCGGGGAAGAGGATGAGTTATGTCCGGCTTGCACGGACTAAAACCCCACGGTGTACCGACAGACCGTAGTGTTGGGGCGGCAAGGGATCGTGCTAAGCTATTCCCCTTAGATAGCCGCCCTAACGGTCCGCCCGGCGGAAGGTGGGCACCGAGGGATCGAACCTAAGCTTCAGCCGCTGCCGTGGGATGCCTAATCGGAACCGCCATAACTGTTGTTATAAATTATCTTAATTATAGAAAAATCTGTATCAAAATCAGTTGCATACTTAGAAGAATTAGTTAACACATGAAAAGTAATGTTATTTTGTAGTGTTTATAGATTATAGTTATATGACATTTATGCGATACACAACTAACAGACAGATATATTTTATGTACAACTAGCCTCTGCCCGCAGCTTCGTCCGCGTGAAAAAGTTACCTCGCGTTAACTCTAACACGCAGCGGAAACTCTGACGAGGGAAAAAAAACCTCGATTTTGAAACATTCTTCATTGATACTCAGCTCCTATTGGTCTTAGGTCTTAGGATGAAATATAACCTTCCTCGATAAATGAGCTATCTATCAATCAAAGATTTTTTCAAATCTGACCTATAGTTCCTGAGGTTACCCCCTACAACGTTGCAAACTCACATATTTTACCTGATTATAATAATAGTATAGATACATGTCCTATAGTATTAAAATTGATTTGACATTTTTAACTAAGATTAAAATATAAGTACTTTACACTTTTATATTTAATAATTAACTCACCTTGCTTTCACTACCAAAATATCTGTTTTTTTTTTTTGTGTTGGTAGTATTTTAAATTATACATCTCTGTTACCAAGATGAACATGAAAATATTGTAAATCTAAACTAATATGTCTCGAGCTTACTCACAATGACTGTTGTAAAGTATTCTTTTCTTTGTTCGTGTTACACAAACATCCCATTTATATGCATTTTATCCTGTACATTCATTACATACATACATACACGACCGAATTCCAACAATAAACTTTAGTCAAGACCTTTGTACACGACCATAATCTAAGATCACAACATCCTGACAAGAATTTTATTACAGCGAAATGTTTTTTCGTAGTACAAGTTAGGCTTAAAAGATGTGAATACAGTATGCCGTGACTTCAAGGCTAAAAAAACTATTGTGTATCTATACGTACTGTCAGTAATATCTTCCTACTCTAGTAGTCTGTGGTTAATCTCATCATTGTGTTATGCTTTTTCGTTATGTTATCGGTGTTTAAAAACTGTATATATGTAATCATATTTTATTATATTATTCATTTATAACAGGTGTAATTTAAATGCCACAATAACAAGACTGTAATGCCTGAAAATGGTTACATGGAAATTTACTAGACAAATATCAGGAGATGAAGAGTTTACATTTGCTGAAGGGGATAAAATAACTATTGGAAGAGGACCGGACAATACACTAAGCCTGTCCAGTATTGTGATATCTAGAAACCACTGTAAAGTCGATATTCAAAGGGACGAAGTTCTAATAACAGACCTAAAGGTAATCCATTGAAATTACCGGCATGTGCTTTCAGTCGCAACGTTATTATTTTGAATATTTGATCTCACAAATATCTATGTCTTTTATAAATACTCATAAGCTATGTAGGCATAATTATATAACAACGATTTTGGTACAATAAGCATTACATTTATTCCTGGATTAAATAGTTTATACTACAATTTTTTTTTTTTCGATATAACTACGTTATTGACCTAGCAAGGTCTTAACAGCTTCACCGAACTACAGGTACTGCAATGGTTAATCATTTAAAACCTAATAAGAAGAATATTTGTTATAATTATTGAATTATCCAAAGATCTCGTTATAGGCAGTCTTTTATTATGTTATCCATCCAAGTATTCATTATCCAGTAGGTATATGAATTGTTAAATAATATAACATGTGATTCAACCTTGCAAATATTTTTGTACAAATACCAAGAGGCCTGTGTTCACAGCTGAATCTGTGAAGATAAGAATGAAATCACTATAATATTGTTAAAATATATTTTACAATTAAGATTTTTTTAAGAATCCATAAGCCGTTATATTAATATAATTTCATAATAAAACCTATAGATATATTATAGAAATAAAAAATCCTTGACAAATTATATATGTAAACCTTCCTGATGAATCACTTTATACCCGATTAGGCCTCCAACGGCAGCGGCTCAAGCCTAGGTTCGATCCCTTGGTAGGGAGCCCTTGAATGCGTTGCTTGCGCGATATAGTGACACAAATATACATCACCGCTACAACACTACACGATCACCCTCACACACATGCACTCCTACACGCTTACTCATGAAAGTGGAAGGGTTTACTTTTTTCCCCTTATCGAACTAAAAAACTCAATTTTCTGATAATAAATATATGGAGGAGTGATTGAGGCATGTATGCTTGGTATACATATACGTTTCACCAACTCATACATATATGAATAGTTAGCTAGGTTATCTAAGATAGGTTGCGATTTTGCATGCAACAGGCAACAGCCAAGCCGAGGTTTGCTGTGCACCCTTGAGCTGGTTGCCAAAATAAAATCGGCTAAGTGCCTTAAGCACTCGCCTTAGTAGTCCGGTGAAGCTGTTAAGACCTTGCTGGGTCAATAGCGTAGTCACATGGAAAAAAAAATCACCTTATCTACTTGTAACAACTGATAATAATCTGTTCAGCAGTTTTTGAGTTTATAGTGAACTAACAAACAGATGTGTTAATGGACATTGTCTTATAGTATATAGTGATTTAAATTCAATATTACTAAAGAATGTAATCCATTGTATGATATTCCTGAAATTGAATTGGAATTACCACACATTTAGTTTTATTTGACAATTGTTAGTAATAACAGTATGAATATGCTGTCTATAATTTCAATTACAAATTGGTAATGCTTAGAGTTGCTTTCAAGGCTACCACTTAAATTCAACTCATAATAAAAGTGAAGTATATTATTGTGATAATATATATTAATTGAAATTACTACTGTTTCTTTTCTTTATTTATAATTTTCCCAATTAATGAGCATAAACAAGCCAATCTAATCATAATCTATAAAATAAAAATGAATAGCTGAATGTGTTGCTAAGAGCAAATCTCGGGAAAGCTGAACCCATTTCGCAATTCTTTTTTTGTGATTGATATCCTCAGGAGAAGTTTCTTATGCAAAAAAGCTATATTTGAATATACTTTAAGCGGAATGGAGTTCACGGGTGCTGCTAGTATACATATAATTTTATACTAATATTATAAAGAAGTAAAGTTTGTGATGTTGTAGGGGGTAATCTCAGGAAGTACTGATCTGATTTGAATAATTCTTTCAGTGTTATATAGGTCATTCACCGAGAAAGGTTATAGGCTATATATCGTCACGCTAAGACCAATAGGAGCGGAGCACAGATGAACAATGTTTCAAAATCGGGATGTTTTTTCTTTTTGAGAACTGCTGTGTGTTAGTGTATCTATTTCTCACGAACGAAGTCGCCGGCAGAGGCTAGTTAATTATATATATTGTATAGCCAATGTAATTAAAACTTGCTAATATTTTAATATATGTTAACAATCCTTGATTATTTTTATTTCATATCTAATGCACTGATAAAAGTCTCTAACAAAAGCCTTCATGTTAATATTTTTGCAAGACAGTAGTTAAGAATTCCAATATTATTTGTTTTAGATATTCTTTTTTGTGTTAAGTTTCAAAATGTATTTATTTTAATAAATTCTTGTAATCAATATTTAAACAAAGAAAAAACATACTATATATAATATAAGAGAATAATAGGCGATTTTGGAAAGGATGTGTGATGAAGATGAATAGTGAGATGGGTATGAACTCCTCATACTACACAACCTTGATAGATCTCTTGGAGACATACAAGGAACTTATCATCACAATAATTTTGCACTTAATCCCAGCAGAAGAAGGAAGTCAGAAGAAGAAGAAATGCCAAGTGGTAAAAGTGTCGATTGGTCTATTGCCAATTACTAAATATGTAATCACATTTATGAATAAGAGTTTTATGAATATTATTCATACTATTTGTAGTATTCATGTTGTATGAGCCTTTCATATACCTTTTTTATACCTATGTCTTTATACATAGAGTATAAAAGAGTTTGCACTGATATTCCTTCGTCCAGATTCCACTAGCAGTTCTTACACCTTCGATTGCCATATATAAGCCATACCAAAATCCTGGGTTACTACTTCGAGTGCTGCTTCCCAGATCAGGATCCTGACTTTCCTTTTTTGCAGCTACTCTTCCACCATTCATGACATATGCATTCTGGCATCTGGCTTTAAATCATCCCAACCAATCTGCCAATGCAGCAGCTACTGTTAGCCACCTCTGCGGCCCTAGATTTCCTTGAGGAACAGTTACTGTCCAAAGAATGATTTCAAAATGAAAGTAACATGCAGTGCCTATAACACTAAAAGTCACACAGAACACCCCAACCGGATAACACCTAACTGCCGCATTTCGTGACCTATGACGGAGAATCAGGAACTGGTATAGAGTCACGCTAAGTCAGTTTTACCACGCATTGTATAAATAATTGTACAGGAAGGAATCAAACTCGCACTTTACAAAATCAAAACACACATTGTACTCTGCTATACAACTATCATGCACAATAAAATTATCAAGAACAATTCATATAGTGTGAATCATTGTTTTATGTCCAGGCGCTAAAGTAACATTATTACTATATCATTTTATACATTTTATATGATTATGAATTAAAAAGAAATTACAGCACATATTTATTTGTAGCATATACTTTGTTCTGAATGCTAGTTATAATTAAAAATATCTTATTAATTGTGTTTCTATAAATATAAATGATACAATAAAAATTATTACACATTGTTATTTTTTCAGAGTTCAAATGGTATATATGTTGGCACAAAGAGAATTCCTCCAAATAAACCTTATGGTTTACAACATTTGGATTTAATTGGTTTCGGTTGGACAACTGGAGCAAAACTCTCAGAAATTAATGAAAAGGAGAAGTTTGTTTTTAAATTGATAAAAATAACTGATACACCAACAATATACAGTAGACTTCAGTTTCAGTCTGAAAATGATGTATTTCATAATGTAGAAGAGAAAGTTTCTTTACTACATAACAATAATTTACCAAGTAATAACACTCAGTCTTCAAAATGTACTACTGCCATTACTGCCAATCAACAGATAAAAAAGGAAATAAATGCTCAACACTGCTGCAGTCCCATTATAATGTCAGATGATGATGTAATAAGTATACTATCTGATAGTGATAAAGAGAAAACAAGTGACAACCAAATAGAAGTTGCCAGAAAAAGAATTAAATTAGAAAGCGATATTGAATCAAAGCAATCAATCAAACAAAATAATGATATTGTAAATATATTGCCTATTAGTAATGAAGACAACCAAAGTAGCTACCAAACAACATTTGCTGTAAACAATATCAAATCAGAGAGTAACATTGAACAAAGACAACAAGATCAATTAAAACAAGTGAGTTCAAATATAGAATATGAAGCTTTTGACGTAAAACAAGAATATTTAGGATATGATGATGAGCCAATACAAATTGATAGTGACAGTGATACTGAGTCAGATAATTGGATTCTTAGGCTTTCACAAAATTCGCCAGGAAAACCATTTACCAAAATTCCTCAACATACCAGAGTTTCAAATGTAGAACAAGAAAATTGTTCATATAGTCAATTAGATGATTATGTAGATTATGGAGAAAATAATATTCATGAAAATAAGGAGGACATGATAGATAATGATTTGCCCAATATTCCTCCTTTTGCATCACATAAGGATTTTGATAATAAAAAAGAATCCATTAGTAAAACAAAGGCCAGTGAATCGACATTGGTGAATTATACAACAAAACAGATTACTAATGATTTAAATTCACTGGATAAATCAGTTTCTACACAATATTATGAAAATATAAATTGCAACAATGAACCTGATAATTTTAACATGGAAGGTTTAACAAATCAGTCAGAAGTAAGTCCATTTGAAGTAACTGGAGAACCAAAAAAAAGGACTCAGATGATTCAGCCACTAGCACAGGTGCAACGAGGAAAATCCTGTAGAAATATCGAAAATGAAAGTAAGTTTATTAATGGATTTATTTTAAGAATTTCCTTTATATTTGCAGGTATTTACTTTAACATTTTTGCTTTTTTGTTTCAGCAAAAAGAAAAGGCAGTATCTCGAAGCGTTCTAAAACACAAAGTAAAACTCACATAAAAAAAATCGTATCATCTATTGAAAAGGAATCAAGGAAGAGGAAATTAAAAGAAATTGCTGATAAAGAAAAATTGAATGAAAACAACTCATGTAGAAGTCCTTCCAATAATTCTAACAAGTCTGTGACTAATATTAAAATTACATCCTTAAATCGTGGTGCATTTTTGTCAAATGTTATACATATTGTTAATCCAACCAAGAGAAAACCAGATGCTCAGGAAGTACACACAAATAAGTTAAATGAGAATAAACTACCAATAACAATAAAAGAAATAAATAATCATGATGATTTGAATACTATTAAAGATGACTCGGAAAAACATGACAAAATCATTACCAAATCTGTATGCAAGTCTAAAAAAGTGGATAATATAAATGCAAAGAGGGCAAAAGTTCCTCTGAAAAATGTTAAGCCAATTGTTGATACTGATGATTTGAATCATACTAAAACAACAATTCTAGGAAAACCCTTTTCTAAAGTGGGGCCATTGCCACTTGATAAACCTAAAAAGAAAGTTCGTTTCTCCAAAGATCCACCACAAGTACAAGTTTTCCAAATAGAACCTGGAAATAAGTTAAATAAGACCAGTTTAGCGAAAACCTATATTGAAAGTCAATTTTCTAGATTTTCCCTAGAAAAATTAACATTGATGAAAATTCTCAGATGGAATCCGCATTGGTTAGAAGAACAAATGAATATAAGTGATCCACCACCAATTCTAGGTTCCGGTGTTTCACCTCCTGCTAAATTACATTTATATGAAGACCACAATTATTACCTACAGTGTGTAGCTTTATTAATTATCAAAATTTTCTTCATATATGTTTTTCTGTTAATGTAAATCGTGCATTTGTTCCTAGGTGCTTTGGTGATCTACTACTTATAGAAATTTGGGAATGTCTAACTGTAGCCTACATGAAAACGAGGAATCCAAATAATACGATTCAACTGAGAATAGAATCATTACCACCAGTTCCACCTCCGGAACAATGTTTTGACTTATTTAATATAAGCGTCAATAGTAAGTATTATCACTGCAATGAAAATCTTTTGATCGTGCTTACGTGCTCTACTACTTCTTCCCTATTCCCCCATCTCCCAAACACAGACTGGCAACGCACTTGCGACTCTGCTGGTGTTGCAAATGTCTGTGGACGGTGGTGATCACTTAATATCAGGTGACCCACCTGTTCGTTTGCCTCCTTTGATATAAAATAACCAATATATTATCAGAAAAGTTATATAAAGTATAATTCATGACTAAGTAATATGGTTAAGATCGCTTAAGACGAACTCCCCATTTCCCAATTGGTTATGAAATTTAAATATAATCATCTTATGGTTAGCTAATCGCTACTAATAATAATTAAATCTTGAAACGTTTTTTAAAATTATTTTTACAATGAAAATTTTAGAATCTTTTAATTTAAAAAAATTATAACAACAAAATCTTTAAAGATATTTGAATTACATTTTCAGGATCTATTGTTATATATTCTTACTTTGAGCGATATTCTAAACTAAATACTATTTATTGACATTCATATTATATATATATAATATATATTAACGAATTTTATAAATTACAAATGTAAATTTAAATGGACTATCACTTAAACGTTTTTTCCCCTCAATAACATGCATCAAACATTTAAGTTTATTACTGTGACAGAGAATTTTACCGCCTGCCTCCTATAAGTTTAAACAATAAAATATATTTTACAAGGAGTTTTGAGCGTTATCGGTGCAGTGCACTTTCGCGTTCTGTTGTCGATGGCATCAACACCAGTCAGTCATAACTCGTATTGAAAATTATTTTGCTGGAAGTATAAAATTATTGTTAATTTTTTAACAATAAAACTATATGGTTACGTGGCTTTTAATTAAATATCTATTACTTTTTCTGCATAATATTTAATATCTGAATAAATTTACATTTCAGTGTCTGCCCCGTCGTCCGATACTCGAAACGTACCTAGAGTAGGAGACATCTTACTGGTCACATTTGGCCCTGAGAATTCAAGAAGCCAACGATTTTTCTATGTTAATAATGTTAGATGTCTTCCATCTCCACCGAGTAAGTGACATATTGAAATTAGTAATTTATGTTTGAATACTGATTCAAATAATTCAATGTTCCTTATTTTGTTCTCAGCGAATAAAAACTCATTTTATAGTATATCACTACAATCAACTTTTACTGCGAAAATGCAATCACTGAGAGCGGGGGAACTGATAATGGGCAAAACATTAGTTTACATAAAGAAAGAATTAACATTATTTGAAGCAATGGAATATTTGAATGGGTCACCTCTCTGCAATATCATACTTTCGCCGAAACCTTTACATTTTCCGAGAATAGATAGAAATCCATTATTAAAAAACAATGTACAGGTGACATGGAATTATTATTATTTATTAAAAAGCATGTGTTAATCTATACTGATATTATAAAGAGGTAAAATTTGTGAGTTTGTGACGTTGTATGGGGTAATCGGACCAGTAGGTCCAATTTGAAAAATTCTTTCAATGTTATATAGCTCATTTCTCGAGGATCGTTATAAGCTATATACCATCACGCTAAGAGAAATAGGAGCGGAACACCAATGAAGAATGATTAAAAATCGGATTTTTTCATCTTGAGAGCTTCCGCTGCGTGTTAGCGTTAACCCAAAGTATCTATCCCATGCGAAGTTGCAGGCAGAGGCTATATAAGTAATAAGCAACGACTCGTGACTTCGTTAATGTGGATTGCCAATATAAAATTTAGTAATAATAAATTATATTCTATTAACAACAGAGTTTTGTTATTTGCTTTAATGAATATGATAGATAGCTGACCTTATTAAAAGTTATTTAAGTAATTTTAGTTAAACGGTTAGACTGATCTTTACGAGACTTTCACTGGTAGATATTGACTGACCTTATAAAAAGTATTTGAGGTTATTCTATTTTAGACTAGCAGTTACACGCTACTTTGTCGGTATGAAATTTAGCAAGACTTCAATTAATTCTTTATTTTATTAAGAGAAATAATTATCAGCTTTTTATTTACAATTCCTCATTATAATTATTAGTAACTTTGAGATAGAACAGGTCTTCCTCATAAGATCTTAGACCATAAACGTATTAAGTAATGAGTTCCATAATAAAATTTCTAGCAAAACAGACAAGCGTTTATTTTTTTTGTATAGTCACAAAATCGTAATTATGATGACAATGTATGTTAAAAAATCTTTATAATAATATTTTAAGTTATTCATTAGTTCCTTATTCAGTGTAAGTAAGCACTAAGGTTAAGTTATATGGTGGTTTAAAATTCCAAATATGTTACTGATGGTAAACCTCGTTAGGCACGCTGTTAGTATTTATATATCTAATATAAACATTACATGTTACTCTAAGCGGCGTGCGTGTCGTACTTACAATCGTTTTTAAAGAGCATTTCTATAATTGTACATAGTCTTACAATACTATAATTCTTTAATACAATTTAAAAAAACGCGTGCGGTGCTGCGAGTACAGCTAGTTTATAATATCATTGACGACACATATACAATCAGGTGTCAATCGCTGCACATTAAAGATGACTAATTCATTAACAGTATTAAAAATTTCCAATCTAAGTTATATTTTATATTTGTTATATGCGCAGTGGACAATTATGTTAAACCCCAGTCAGAAAATAGCAGTCAATGCTTCTGTTTCTGCTGCACTAAGTGATCGACCTTCAATAAACATGGTACAAGGGCCTCCAGGCACAGGTATAGTGGCTTTATCTGCATACTTTAATATGGAATAACGAATGAACAAGAAAATAGATTTTAATCCCTTAAACTTCTACAGGAAAATCCAGCGTTATCTGTGCTATAATAATGTCATATTTTTATGACGGCCAGAATAAAAAGCAACAGAATAGAGGAAAGATATTGATATGCGCGACTAGTAATGCCGCTGTCGACGAATTAGTTATTCGATTATTGAATATCAGACAAAATTTATCTAAAGGTATGTATTCAAATCCTTTTTTTAAGCGAATCGCTATTGAACGATCGAATTTTTACACATGAGTAAAAAAACTTCAAATTCCATACTTTTAAAAGTCGTAGAACTGGCTCTTAGATTCTCTTTGTTCTTTATTAGTGTTTGTTTTGATATTTTTATTTTATATGTTAAATGTGACCATGAACTATCATTTCCTTGAATATTGCTGTTCTTAAACTCTCACCCGGTAGAAATATTTTTAATTTGTTCGTCTTCTATAATCTGTTTCTTTATTGATTCATGGACAGCAGTTATCAAGTCTTAGAAATAAGTTATTTATAGTCTATAGCGGAATTCACGTAAAATAATTATTTTATGAATCAGATGAGCGGTTTCGTATGGTACGCGTTGGTCGTGCGGAAGCGATGCATCCGCGTGCGTTAGATGTCAGTTCGCATCAACTGGCGTTACGCGACACGCGCTCCCAACTACAATCACAAGCTAACCGGCCAGTACTCTCTGAAGAAGTGAGTAATCTATACATACACGCTATAATTTTTTAATGCGACCAAGTACCCTAAATAATAGAGATAGCAAATTTTACTCCAAAGAAACATTTTTTTAGTTTTGAAAGGAAATAAAATGGCAATCAAAGATTTTCAAAAATTCTCTTGCTTCACCCGGGAATTGAACCGACTAAAATCTGTATAAATGACCACACCCTGTCAATTTGTTGCATTGATCGTTAGGGGCAATCACAAGGATGAAATCTCTAACATACCTGGTAAATTTAATGAAATGAAAATCATGAAATCTTCAATTATTTACAAAAAATGGTAAACCCGATATGGGCTCCATTTTCTCAGATTCACAAACTTATTCTTTTAGCAAAATCATTTCTTGTAATCTCTAATAACGTGTTATATTGGATATTATAACTCGTATTCTGAACTTCGTCTATCAACTTGTTTATATATATAATGTAAATTTATTTTTTTAACCGACTTCGAAAAAGGAGGAGGTTATATGTTCGGGTGTATGTATTTTTTTTTTTTTTTTTATGTATGTTAATCGATATCTCCGTCAGTTGTGAACCGATTTTAATGATTCTTTTTTTGTTTGATTCGGCTATACTCCAAGGTGGTCCCATATAAATTTGAATAAAATATTCAACCCCTAAGGGGGTTAAATATCGTTTATTTGATTTTCACCCAGTTCGTGTCTACGTATTTTCGTGTACTTGAACCCGATTTCAACAATTTTATTTGAAATTTGATAACTGGGAATGGTGTTCTTGAAATTAAAAAAAAATCCAACCATAAGGGTTGAAAATAAAGGGATGAATAAAGCTTATATGAATAAATGAACTTCCCCATAAGCTAATTTTAATGAAAACTTGGAATAACCTGTTGTAATGATAAGAATATCATTTAATCAATCCTGAGTTGATCATGAAAATGAAGAATGGAACTCCTCAACGGCTTACAGCAGCTATCTTGTGTTTGGGTACATAAGACTCGTTTGACGAGGACTTACATGTGGGGTTATGACTGTTGAGGCAATTTCCGTGAAACGGACATTAGGAAAGATGAGGTTCTGGAATTCGTTCACAATCAACCTAATTTGACCAGTTGGATCTAGTACGGTGTAATATCATGTTTGTTTGTCAAGTTATGAACTTATTTTATAATTATTTAGAACCAGATAAATATATTTATATACACTAAAAATGGAAAAATAAAAATTTTTACAAAAAAAAATTGAACCGACTTCGATATCAAAACCCATACGGCACTGAAAAGCGAAAAATAAATACATTATTAATTCAACCAAATAAAATAAAATATGAATATTTGCGCTACCTAATAATATATTGGAAGTCGGTGCCAACCTAAATTTCTAATTTGTTGTAGGTATAAAAAAATATATTACACTATACAAATAGACGCGAGAGTGGACCTAAACGTTCTATGTAGATGATATGAAATATTGTTGGCACCGATTTCAAATATATTATTAGGTAGCGCAAATATTCATATTTTATTTTATTTGGTTGAATTAATAATGTATTTATTTTCGCTTTTCAGTGCCGTATGGGTTTTGATATCGAAGTCGGTTCAATTTTTTTTTGTAAAAATTTTTATTTACATATACCCCTACAGAAGAACAAAAACTGAACATTTGTTTTGCGATTTCGGTGGTACATCTAGTTTTTCTCCTATAGCCTTAAATGGTGTATCTTTACCAGCCTGCTCCAATTTTCGGTATCTCGGTTCATTTATACAAAACGACGGTGGCATTGATACGGACGTGAGGAATAGTATAAATGTAGGATGGATGAAATGGCGAAATGTGTCTGGTATAGCTTGTGATCAACGAATGACTTTGAAACTTAAGGGGGAAGGTTTATAAAACTATGATAAGACCGGTCATGCTGTATGCATCTGAGTGCTTGGCTACGAAAGAAACGGATGAGAGAAAATTACATGTGGCAGAGATGCGAATGTTAAGGTGGATGTGTGGTGTAACTAGAATGGATAAGATTAAGAATGAGTATATTAGAGGCAGTTTGAAAATAGCACCAGTGACAGAGAAGTTGCGGAGTAATCGGTTAGCATGGTATGAGCATGTTATGAGGAGAGGTGAAAACCATGTAACTAGAAAAGTATGATAGTGGACGGATATACGAGTAGAGGAAGTCCGAAAAAGGTATGGATGGACTGTGTGAAAAACGATGTGTCTGTAAAAGGTGTGAATACTGAGACGACATCTGACAGGAGAGAATGGAAAAAGAAAACATGTGGTGCCGACCCTACTTAAGTGGGGTAAGGATAATGATGATGATGATGACGTATACCCCTACAAAAGAATCTAAACTAGTGATCTCGCAGGCCATCTGATTGTGCCGTTTGTACCAATTCAGGTATTAAAATGGTTATTAATGTAGGAAGTACTGATTATGCTGTTATGGGCTGGAGTACCATCTTGTTGTATAATTATCTGGTCTCGCTATTCATCGGGAAAACCGTTTAATTCATTTCTCAAGAGGTTCAGTATTTCAAGATACTTAACAGTGTTTAAATAAACTTCTTACATGTGAATAAAACAACCATATTCCTCATAATTCCGCACCAAACGTTGAAAGAAAATCTTACTTAACTGTTAGTTTCACGAACACGAACAGGATTCAAGACCAATAGTGCTTATTGCCGCGATTGTACATACCATTATTGTTGAAGTCGGTTTCTTCAGACCATACAATGTTGCTCAAAAAATTAGGGTTACGGTCAATTGTAAGTGGTGTGGCAACCACCACACCCACACTGATCGGAGTATCTAGCCTAGGTAGTGGACTGTATATAAATTGGCTGGAGGCAGATACCCCTTGAAAATGTATGCCGGAAGTATTTCTTTATAATCGGGATAAAAGCTCACTCACCTGATATAATATGTCTTCGCCGCCGTTGCCGATGGTGAGAGTACCAGTTATCCAAAGTAACTCGTATACAAATCACAAAACACAATTCCGGACCGCCGTGTATGTAGTGAATCCGAATTTAAGCGCGGGTTTCGACCAAGTGCCGCCGTGCAAGTCCGCCGTACAAGCACAAGTGACCAGTCATCTCCGATTTTCCGTTGACAAACGATGTGTCAAAAAATAAAAAATAATTTTGGCTACCCCCAACCAATTTATGCCCGAACAGTAAGAAGAAAATTGTAACAAAATTGTAGTCGTCTCTCACAATCCTCAGGATGCAATTTTTGCACTAATAGACCATACGATAACATTTAAATTTTTACTTGTCCAATACTTTTTAATTCCAGCTCTCTAGCCATACTCTTTTATATTTCCAATACACGCATGTCTTTTTATCAAGTAGGTATCTAATGTAATTTGTGTATTCCTTTTGCGCACTATAAGAAGTTGTTGGTAAGTGAAAAAGACATCCATAACACCTCGTCTTGCTTTGTTACACAGAAGTTGTATAACATAGCGGGAAAGAAGAAACACAGTGCAATTTCGAGGAATCTCATAATTAAAATAGAAAAGCGATAAACCGAAAAAGCTCTAAAGGCAACAGCGTTTAAAGGGGTCTAGCTATATTAAAATAAATAGTAATTAATATTATTTACCAAATGTTTGTTATTGTAATATTTATAGATATTCCTCTCAAGTATAAATCATAAAATCTAGACAGAAATTACTTTTCTTCGTTTTTATTAAACTTTTAATGTTATGTGTTTCAACGTAACACGGACGAGATGGGTAAGATAATGAAAAAGAAAAAGATATGTTAAATATCGAAAGAGATAGAGGACCACGATTAGCAGAATTACTGACACGCGAATTTGAACTGCCAAAATACAGATACTTGTCACAGGTTATTTGCGGAACCTTGTTCAAGGTGTAGATCTAGTAAGGCTAAATTATCAGTGATTTGATTCTAGAAAGAAGGTGGTGATAGGGTTGATATATTTGTTAGAATTACAAATACCACAAATTAAGAAATATGTATATCTGTATTAAAATTACTGTTTTGTTATTACAGATATCCCACTTGGAAGCAAAAGTGAATATGTGGAAGACAGCGGCGCAGGATGCGAAAGATCCCGTCCGAGTTGCTTACTGCCAGACTCGAATCACAGAGATAAATAACAGAATTGCACTTGTAAGTAATTATTACAAACAAAATTTTCATCATCTATTTACAATTATTTGTCAACCACAATTAAAAAAACTCCATACAGATATGGTTTAACATCTACACAACAGAACTCTCACAAAAATCCTATTTAAGTACAAGTGCCTATAGAGGGTGCTCCTATGTTAAGTTTTATTGTTTTAGGCCTATCAGTTAGTTTTTTCTTGTTGTCTTAAGAATTCTATTGAATAGAAAATATTATATAAGATATGATATATCAACATAAATTAACCACATACACAACAATTACAATATATTAAGGCGAAATATACTAAACCGAAGTGAAAATATCACTTAAGGATAATAAGGATAGGATACTTGTTGACAGTATGGTATATAATATTATTATAATTTTCTACGTACCTACGCAGAGGGTCGACATAACTTATTTTCCTCTTCCATTCTCCTGTCAAATGTCAAATGTCATCTTAGTATTCACATAATTTGTCCATACCTTTTGTCGGTCTTAATTTAAGTACTCCTATATCTGTTGACCTTTCTACTTAAAGCTTTTCTAGTTACATGGCTTTCATCTTTCCTCATGACATGCCCATATCATGCTAACCTATTACTCCTGATCAAACGGAATGCCCGCTCCCGCGGTTCTGGCTAGGATCGAGGAGTTAAACTCCTTCGAGTTAGACGATCGCCACTCTTGTGGCGAGTCCGATTCAGGCTCCGATATGGAGCAAGACCCTCCCACGGACGATGATATTACCACCGTTACGCGCCGACAGCGCCATAAGCCTCGCAATTCTTCTCCCGATAATGAAGGCACTAAGCCATCAAAACTTTCAAACGTGGATGTCGCGAAAGTGCCAAAGGCGACACCCACGCCCTCTAGACCGGCTTCACCCAAAGCTGCGGGTTCCACAGTTTCGAGCAAGAAGCCTTCGGGACAATCAGTTCGGGTTTTTCACCCATTCGCTCGAAGAACATCGAAAACTACGAGTTGTTATCCGTAGAGTCCCGTCAGAAATCTCAACCGATGACATATTCAATGGCCTCAAAGATCAGAAATTCTCTGTTCATGAGGTACATTGTATGTGCTCTCCGCGCACTAGAGCGTCCTATGATATGGTGTTGGTTGTTTTCGAACGCACTGTGGAGGAAAAACCATCTTCAATCTTTCGATCCTCTGCGGCCTCTCCGGCGTTATCGTCGAGCCGCCGCGCAAAACGTCTGTGCCCTCGCAGTGTCACAACTTCCAGGTGTACGGACACTCCGCACGTAACTGGCACCTACGACCCAGGTGCATTAAATGCTTCGGTTACCACACCACTAAGGAGTGTTCTCGCTCTGCTTCGGTTACCACTCCACTAAGGAGTGTTCTCGCTCGTCGATCTCCTCCGACCCTCCCAGTTGCGTCTTGTGCCGCGGCGAGGGTCACACCACGAACTATCGCGGGTGTCCCCACGCCCCGCGCACGTAGCAATCTCGTGAATCTAGACAGGTCTCACCGTCTAGGACGCCTGCTGCTTCAGCTCGCCCCCTACCTCCGCGACCTTCCCGAACTTCCCGAGTACATCTCTTGCACCGGTAGCACCTGTACCCGTAACTAGCGCGCGCTCCCGCGCCGCTTTGGCCCTTCAGGCCCCGTGAGCTCCTAAGCCCGCGTTCCAGCCCAGTCCCAGACCCCAGGCGGCTAAGCCTGAACAGACTGACTCCGCCTCCTCTTTTGCCCTCTCTAGTATCAATTGGGCAGTTCAGTTACTCATATTTCATGAGATTTCTGAGATTAGTACTTTTAATGAAGCATTAAATAGTTCGGATAGCTCTAACCTAGGTCCCATAAAAGCAATCACTAGTTTTCCGCCATCGCGACCACTCTACAACGCCTCGTGCTTGCCTAAGTATCAAATAAATAAATTCTTTTAGTATAAGAATAAACCCGCGCGTTTACTTCTTCCCCTAAATAACCATTATTATATATTTTTGTTATTTCTATTTTTAGATACCTGCGTCGGTGCCTTTCGATTAATCTTTAAATTCGATCTCTTAATTTGCGTAGTCGTGCCCATGCCCGCGTAGTTCTCCCTCGCGCCGCCGCGAAGAAGGGCTCGTTTCATTCTCGTACACATGACGCGTCTCTCCCGGTAACTATTCGAGCCGAAGTTGTCCCCGGATGGAGCCTCCGAGCTGTTACTATCGCGGTACCGTGACTCATCCACATCACTTATATACACATGAGATCATTTCTCCCAGAATGCATATTACACACATCTCGTGGAAGGGTTTATTTTTTCCCCTATTCGAACTGAATCGAGTACTTTAGTTCGTTTCATTTCAGATATACGTGTAAGCGTTTGTGAATCATACAATTTCAATTCTATGACTTACAAACGAATATATATATGAATAGCTTAGAATATTTTAGCTAGGTCAGATCGGGAAGCCGGTAACAGCCCAAGCCGAGGTGTGCGTGCACCCATGTGCTAGTTACCTAAACAAAATCAGCTGAGTGCCTTAAGCGCTCGCCTTAGTAGTTCAGTGAAGCTGTAAAGGTCGCGAGGTTAATGGCATAGTCAGTTCGAGAAAAAAAAACTGCTACTCAACTTATCTGTCACTGGTGCTATTTTGAAATTTCCTTAATTTTAATCTTATCGTACGTGTTCTTCACTCATCAAAGTCTTTTGTAGCCCAGCACTCAGAAGCGCACAGCATGACTGGATTTATAATCTTTTTTTATGTCTTCCCTTTGAGTTTCAAGGGCATTCATGGCTACCACAAGCTTCTCCAGACACCTTTCGCCATTTCATCCACCCTGCATTTATCCTACCCACACAATGTGAATTAAAATATATTAGAACATAAATCACTGAATTTAGGTTTCCCATATGTGGGAATTTCGGCTACTTACTAATTTTGACGTTATGGGTACGATAACTCAAATAAATTTAAAAAATATCACGATCCTGACTCCTTACAGCGATTAGCTCAAGTTTACTCAGAATTGCAAGGAGACAGGAGGCAAGGTGAAATGGTAACATCTAATAAAAATACGTTTCAACAAAATATAAAAACTGTATTGCAATTTTTTCACATCTTTTACGATCGTATTTTTAAATGATTTTACCATTTCACCTTGCGAAATTAAACAAGACTCATCCTACGTTTTTCATACTAAACCGATAATATCAGGTACCGTTAGTTTAAAATGTAAAGATAGTATTATTAAAAGGCCAGAATCTGGCTCGAAGGACCAAGTCTAAAATATTGAGATTATTTTAATTTTAAATTTTATGTTAATCAAAGCCTTAACACATTACTTAGTTAGTTTTTTGATATGGCTATTTATCGGTCCCGCTTCTTTTAACGTTATTGGCTTATTTTTTACAGTTATAATTAATGCATGTTATGATTACTTTGAAGGCGTAGCATCGTCTTCAGTTATTTTCTTTGTATATTGAATGTATTAAGTTCTAAATAAATAGGCTTATAACTAACAAAGAAGACTATCAACTTTTAATTAATGCAATATTCTACATCCTTCAACGATTATAGGTGCGAAACAATTTAGAGGGAAACGTGGGACCTGGTGGTACGGTACGCCCTGATCTCTTAATTCAGAGTGAACGGCGTATCATAGAAGGCGCAGATATTATAGTCACCACTCTCGCCAGTGCACAAAATTATAAAATGAAAGTGTTAGTATATAAACTAATTATTATGATTATTTCTACTATTGACCGAACATCATACTCAAGGAATTCATAGGCATACAGGAATATGAGTCATAATGTTAATGAAGGATTAAACTTGAACAATGGTGACGTTTCGTATGTATCCTCAAAAGGGGCGAAAGGTTTCCAAACCCTTATTACTTGACTGTTATGTTTCTGGTTTATTTTAAGTTCTATGATGTTTTTTAATTCATCTTGTAATAAAATAATTTTAATCTATTTATCACCGATTGATACCCTCGACTTCGTCAGCGTATAAAATGTATTTTATTAGGTGTCCAATTTGGCTGCCGCCATTTCTTTTTCTAATAAGTAATTAATTTTAAAAAAGTTGCTACACATGTATTATTCACAATATTTTCCATCGTTAGCGATAAGTTTTGCATATCTCACCGTCAATTTTCGTATCCTATCTTGAAAAAAAGCAAAGCACCATACGACCGATCCACAAGTGAATCCATTTTTGTCTTCTTTGTACGAGTGAAAACGCTGATCTGGCAAGCCGTTTACTATATACAGAACGAAATAGACGGTAGTCGAAAGAACCGAGGTCTAGGGAGTATGGCGGGTGGGGTAAGACCTTCCATTTTAGGATATGCATACTAACCTGCAACCCCACCGCAGGGTTATAGGACTTTTCACGAAGGAAAGTGGGGGAATAATCACCGCACCAGCCAACAACGTATTGGTGATTTGAAACTTCGAGAAATGTACAGTTCTATATTTTCCTATGTACTGTTGTACTCCAACATATATAAAGTTTAGGTTACCTCACAATGTTTTCCTTCACCGTCAAGGGATAATGTTACCAATTTAAATTCGTAAATATTGATATTCCACTGTTTGAATCATTGAAAAACACGACTTAACGACATGAACAAAAAAATTGGTCTTTATTTGCAGACTCAAGGAACGGATAGCTTTATGTATAATAGATGAAGCTGGACAGGCGATTGAACCCGAGACACTAATTCCATTGACGCTAGGTGTAAAACGACTCACTTTGATTGGCGATCCACAGCAGCTGCCTGGTTATATATGTTCACAGGTATGGTATTAGAAAAAATGTATGACGTCAACCATGATTGACGTCTTCTTCGTCATTGAATCGATCAGTCACTCATGACCGATCAAGTGTTAATAATAAAAGCGTTTACATTTAACAGCAGATACAGTAATACACTATTTATTATTATATAGTTACGTATTATCCTTAGAGATATGAACTGTCCAATCCTCTGCCAAAAATTGAATTTCTTTCCTTTCTCCTTTTATATGCTTGCTTCGTATTAGAGGTATTAAGATGTAAATTTCACTGCAAAATTTGTCAATAGATGGCGCAGATCTATGTTATGAGTATCTATCAACAGCTTTATTAGAAATCATTGAGTTTGGCAACATTTATGTTAGGTTAATTAACCAGAACAAATATTAGCAAAATAGTGTTGTTGGGTCTTGGTCGTATGTTCGTGCTCTTGTTGTCTAAAATCCAAAATATAGTTTAAATAGTACCGTAGTTTGGCAATGGTCCTTCGAGCCGGTTTTGTGTTTAAAATCCAAAATATAGTTTAAGTAGTACCATAGCTTGACAGTGGTCCTTCAAGCCAGCTTTTTGTGTAAAAATAATCCAAAATATAGTTTAAAGAATACCATAGTTTGGCAGTGGTCTTTCGAGTCGGTTTAAGTAATAAAATAAACCATAAACGAGACCTTGCGCTGACAGATATACTTTTATTTTAGCGCGCTAAGAGACACGGTCTCGGTGAGAGTTTATTTTCCCGTTTGGCATCGTGTATGGAACATTGGACTGGAGACCTACCAGTGATACTGTTGCAACAACAATACCGAATGCATCGAGAGATTGCAGACTATCCCAACCGTGCGTTCTACGACTCCAAAATACAGACTGTTGCTGCTCCTCGACCCAAACTGAATATACCACCTTATTCAGTTATAAGTATATCAAGCGGAGATAAAGGACAAGGTTTGTTAGTCTTAGTCAATTGGCCATTATGTCTATTAATATTTTACAGTTTTATTTATATGCACCATTTTGGTATTTTTGGGCTTAATCTGCACATGTTACTATACTAATAATTGCATTCAGATCTAGTTATGACAACATTCATATATTAAATTCTATATTCTGATCGTGATATAGCGATAATTATAATGTAAAGTATCTAATTCTAAAGTGATGCAAGAATAGTATCCTTACTAATATTACTTGACATTGGCGAAATTGACTACATAGACAGAGTCCATACCGAAAAAAAAATGCGAGAGTGAGTTAATCATTCATCATGAAATTTTGCATAGGAATTATAGTGGTTACAAAATAGGATAGACGTTACTTTTCATCCATAAAAAGAGATATTGTTCCCGAGAGAAGTATCAAATCTACATTAATACGAGAAAAGCCGCAAGCGAAATCTAATTATGATAACTAGTGGGCGCCCAGTGGTCGACATTCGACCATAGTTAATTGATTTTTTAAAGTTTGAACTTTATTAGAGTTCTTTTGTCAAAGGGTATACTTCTATGATAAAAGGTTTTCATCATGATTACTCAGTTATTTCCCTATCTTTAATTGTATAAACATAAAAAAAAATCTATGCGTAAATGAAAATGAAATTAATTATGAATTTGAAACAAAAATCACGTGGTAAAACTCTCAAATTTTAAGCAAATATAACTTTACGGAAATAAAGAAATTTATCGCAACCCATGACACAATTTTCAATTAATTTTGGTATTTCTGGGTGATATTGAATTAAATGTAGTCTGTTCATTATGAGAAATAGTGATATGCCCAGTATTATCGTTTGGAAAAGTAATGGATGCACAATACAATCAAATGGTGAATCCAAGACAAAGATGTTTTTAATAGTACCATTAGCTTTTGAGAATAAATTCTTTTTTGTTGCTACATGAGGTTGAATTGCAACATTGTAACCGCGGAGGTCTAAGTCATGGATTACTTTTATGAACAAAATACTTATTTTGATTATGCAAAGTAATATTTGGCTCTTTTTTTTATTAAATCATCATTTGAAGTAACTTCACCATAAAAAATAATAAACATTACAATAATAGTTATATTTTATAATATCATTGTTGAATGTAGGATGAAAAATGGTAATTGGAACGTAAGAGTTTAAAAATACATATATTCTAGCATAGCAACCTCCTTCAGAACCTTTTTTGAAGTTCGTAATTATTGACGGCTGTCCAAATAACTTTTTTATTTACATGTGTGTATATGTTGTGTAAAATTCACGTGGTAGTGTGAATAGTGCATATTTTAATTAATTTAATGTACTTCTAATGCATTATATATAAAATAAACAGCTTTCTGCACGTCTCCGCCATATAAATTTTAACTATGCCAAATTTCAAGTTCACCTGTTGACGGGAAATAGGTTAAAAAGGGGTACAATTTTTTTGCTTCACGTATTAATATATAGATAATGATGGAATATTGTATATTAAAGGTTCATGCGGCGCAAATGAAATAGAAGCATGGGGTGTTGTTCGTCTCGTACTTGCTGTAAATGAAATGGTAAACGCTCTGAAACTCAATTTGGCTGTCATAACGCCTTACAACGGGCATAAAGAACTCATCAAAAAGAATCTCAGAAAACTGGACCCGTGAGTTTACAGACTTCTTAAATGTTTTTCTTTGTTTGTATGTGAATTTTATATATAAAAGGAGAAAACATAATTAGAAACAGCATGAGGAATTTGAATAGGGTTGTATCTTATTTATAATTCTTGAATAATCATATAGAGTCATATTACTTGAAAAACTTATACAAATATCAGAGCAAAGATAAGGACACCCACATAAAAGTATAACATCTTCCATGATGGCGTCATATGTATGATTAAATCGACTAATTCTCCAGACAAATAGAATATGTAATACTGGATATAGTTAAGAATTACCCGTGAGTACCTATAGTCAAAGCCGAAGGCTTTTACGCAAAAGAACACAAACCAATAATAATCAAAATGCTTATGATTGACTGAGTCTTCGAGCCAATAGTGTTTCAGAATGGGTCAATAGTTGTCAGTCATTAGTATGGGTCAATAGTATGGACGCAGACTAATAGTAATCTCTGCGATATTATTTATATATTAACTATTTCATTATTAATAAATATTTGTATATTTTACTATAAAAAAAATCGAATGTTTAGTCTGAAAATAATTGAGTTTAATTAATTTATACAATAATTTCTCACGTTGAGACAACAGAGGAAATTATTGTACACAATAATATTGTAATTGTTATTCTGATATAAAACTTATTTTTTCAGTCGCTTAGTCAATGTGGAAGTAAACACAGTGGACAGTTTCCAAGGCCAGGAACGCGACGTGGTAGTGGTATCGCTTGCGAGAAGTCAAGGTGTCGGGTTTCTCACTGACATGGGACGTATGAATGTGATGTTAACTCGGGCTAGGCATGCATTATTGATTTGTCTAAACCCGACCGCGATGCTGGTAATTTATTTATTCCTACTACACACATACAATACTATTCTTATATGGTGGTAGGGTTTTTTCTAAGTCAGACTTGCTAGCTAACACCTTAAAGTTTAAAATCTGTCACCAAAAATAGTTGAGCTAGATTGTAGCTATTACTGGTTTAAGCATGAATGGATCACTCGCCGGGGGTACTACTGTCCTACCCACAGAAACATCCACGTGAAGTTACAGTGCTTGAATTATTTCATTTCGTTTGGTCAGTGAGAGCGCCGGAAGCCTTTCCTTCCCTTCCTCCTACCCTGTCTCCTTCCCCCCAAACACAGGCTAGCAACGCACTTGCAACTCCCCTGGTGTTGCTGGTGTCTATGGATGGCGGTGATCACTTAACATCAGCCTGTTCGTTATGATATTAAAAAAAAATCAACTGTCGCACGCGCGATGTGTGGCGGCATTTATTAAAGAGCGCTAGTTCGTCGGAGCGTGCAACGTAACACTAGTAGAACGAATGACCGACAAGACAGTTTGAATCTTATGTTTATACAGATAGGGTGCAAATGCTTTCAAGTATTTCGTTAATAGTGCAACGTTCAGACGGAAGGGAAAGGGAGATGTGGGCCTCCGGCGCTCTCAATGACCGAACGAAACGCAATAATGCAACCACTGTTACTTCACGTCGGTTTCTTGTGAGATAGTAGTACTACCCTGAGCGAGCCGACCCATTCATGCTGAAACCAGTTATACCTTCAACGTGGCTCTACTACCTACATTTTTGTATTTGATAAAAATGAATAATTATGTAATAAAATAAATAAACAGTCATTATTTTATGGAACAAATTTGTAATGCTTTTTACCTTTTCATTGTGCCGTATCTGATTTCTGTCGTAACTTATTCTTTTATGCATATAACTTATACAAAACAATTTCGACGTTTCACATCTGCCAGATGTCCCGTGACGGCTCAATTTTTTCACTTTACTTAATTAGTTAATAGCCGTTTCTATTCTTTTCTTATAGACTTCACAATTAGCAATCGAAAATTCAAAAGTGATCAATAAATAATTAATATTTTTTTTTTAATAGTATTTTGTCTGTTTTGCAGAGAAACAATCAATGGAGAACACTTATAGAAGATGCACAGAGAAGAAATGTATATAGAGTACTTCCAACGAATGTTTGTCAACCTATTACAAACAGACCCATATGTGATGATATACTGAAATATATACAGAGTCAATCAAATTAATATACTACTCGCTCGTACTGTTTACCGCCTTCTTATCTATAATATTAAAAATCTATAAGGTTTGTTTGTTTGTTTGGTTGAATGCGCTAATCTCAGGAACGACTCTGATTTTCTTCTTTCAGTGTTAGGGCTATAAGCTATATATTATCACGCTAAGAGTAGCGGGGCAGCAATAAAGAATTACTCAAAATTGTTTTATTTTCTTTTGAGGGCTTCCGCTGTGAGTTAAATAGCCCTAAGTAACAATTCCACGCGAATGAAGTCGCAAGCAGAAGCTAGTGCAAAATATGTAGAAACGAAACGATAATTTGAAGATTTGTGTGAATAAAATTGACATCCTCTTGAATTCGAACATGTTGTACGTGAATTTTATTAATGTATGTTGGAGGTTTTGCAGCTTGTGCAGTGTTACTTAGTGTAAATTAAGAGTAACGTACTGCAACAATTTATTCTAGTAGGATTAAATAAAACTTTTTGTGGTAACTTATAAGTCTTGTGTATCGGTTTAAAAGCATAACAAGTTAACCGAAATGGTATTAACGTTTATCAAAACTGTTAACTGAATATAACTTTCGTAATATAAGTTATGTATTTCATTCATATTTCACTGTTATATTTTTCAACTTTTTTTTTGCATTATTGCTTTTCCTTATACAGAAAAGCTTTAGTTTAGTTGCGTTCAGGGACTCCAAACTTTAATATAATATTCTGTGTCCCATTATAATAGGATTTGGCTATAGGGTTGTTGACTCTAAGCTGATGTAAATGACATTTTTTTATATATATAAAATACGAAAACTATATACTTAATTATTGATTATTTTTTATTAATTATTGAAATGGTTAATATATCCTTATAATAAATAAATCAATTTATGAAAACTGTTACTACAAACATATATTGTTCTATCATTGTAAACTTTGACCGATGAAAAATAGTGTTGTCTAGAATGGTGTGACGTCAGTCCTAGGAAATGATAGGAAACAGCTTTTTAACGGATGTAGTAAACATATTTTTAACCCTCATGCGAGTGACGAGGTACCTGGGTACATATTGCATTTCTAATCACAACATTGTAAACCAAAGTCCTCTGTGACGTCTCTGTTCGCGATTAACTCGAAAGCTACTGTATGGAATTTCATGTGGTTTCGCGATTAGATAAAGTGAATCATGAGAAACGTTTAGGTATATAATGTATCAAGGTGTTTTTGAAGTTGTACTTCATTTGGCGACATAGGGTAAAACTATGAGAATAAATTTTACGATGCGCGCACACACCGTCACGAAATACCGACACCCTGAAATTGTTACGATGCGCGCGAAACCGATACCCTGAAGTTGGATATAGTCAACATTTTGTTTCTATGTATTAAAACTTTCAATGTATTAAATACCTTCTTAATGTGAAGCATCTATAGGTGGAGAGTAATCCTGATTGTTGGCGTGACGACGCAAAACATGAATTTTGCACTATTAATGAAATACTCAAAACATTCGCAACCCTATCTCCATAAACATAAGATTCAAACTGTTTTGTCGCCCACTTGTTATACTAGGGTTACGCGGCACGCACCGACGACCTAGCGCCCTTTGCGAAATGCAGTTAAACACACTGCGCCTGCCCCTAATTGAGTTTTTGTAATTTGTATTTAATAAAAATGATTTTTTATGTAATAAAATAAATAAACAATCATTATTATATGGAACAAATTTGTAATGCTTTATCTTCTGATTATACCACAGCTGATTCCTGTCGTAATTTTTTTTTTAATGTATATAACTTACATAAAATAAAACAATTTCGATGTTTCACATCTATCGGGATCCCGTGACGGCTCAATTTATTTCTATTGTTGATGTCGTTTTTCTACAAACGCGAATAGATCTTATAATATTCTTATAAGGCGAAAGATAAAATTTTTGAAAAGATTTTTATCTTGTTACACCAAAGAAATAGGATTTCTATCGCGTGTTCATAAGTACACACAAACAATTCTATTACCAGGGCGAGATAAGGTCTGCCGGGCCCGCTAATAAAAAAAACATTTCCTGACATTACAGTTCCTGAGAGCTTTGAACTATTTGTAAATTGTGCTTTTTTGAATGTTTTGACCCAATCAATCATATACATTTTTTAATGATACTAAATCATATAGTTTATTCATAATAGAGTGACAAGGTACTCTGGTACCTCTGAGTTTTGTCTCACATTGAAAAAACTATTATGAAATACAAAACAGAAATAATAAATATTTATTAAACTGTTTTATCTACATAAAAATTACAAATTTCTTGTCTATATAGAAGCAGGGGGCCTAGCCAAATAGCTTATCTACAATCACTAACACAAATTAATAGAAAACAGAAAAATGTATGCAGATGACATATCTGAATGCTATATCACGTTGTTATCATGATAAGCAACCTGGCTAGGCCCCCAGGTGTTACATATTGAACGAGCCATTACATGTTCAAAAATTGTTCTTCAGCTAGTGGAAGCGTTTCTTTCCTTTCGTGTGAGTTCTCTGCATATAGAACAACTGCCAACCATTGCAACACACCCTGTAAATTCACGTCTAGTGTCACTTGCAGATATTGTAAATCCTGAAGGAATTGAAAGCCTTAATTTTTTGCCAAGTACATCTTACACTTTACATATTTAAATTAAGTATAAAATGTATAGAGGTACTCTGGTACCTCGTCACTCTATTGAAGGTGTTCTTTTTGATACTCGCATTGCAGTTAAACAATAATATGACTTAAATATGAAATCTCTTTCCAGACACAACTATTAAATCAGAATTATTTTCTAAAAGATGTCTTCATCCCTAATGTAATGATTTGATTTATTTTGTGATTATTAGTAATAAGTAATTGTAATATTAATAAGTAATATTATCTATGTTACAATAAATAAAAAGTATTTGTGCACCTTGCTTTATTTTTGAACCGGTCTATGACCTATTTATAAATTATTTCGTTTAGCAAATATTTTTAATCAATAATGATCATGGGATCTTATGCGCGTTGTAAGATAAAAATAACATGTACACACCAAAAAATACAATATCGTGCCAGATTTCAACGGTGTTATAGCAAAAAAGTTAAATACGTATTGAATACTTGCTTTAAAATGGTTACGTTTTAAATGCACCGTGCTCGCTGAATGTTCGCCATTTTGTTCTTTTGTCTCGCTTTGATTAGGTAAGGTTAGACTTGCGAAAAAGGATAATGCGAACTTGCGTCAGGCGAGTTTTACGAGTACAAAACCTTTTTAAAGCAAGAATTGAATACGTTTTTTTTTTTTTTTTAAAAACACCGTGTCTTCCAGATTAATTGTAGTTATGATGTTATTACTTAGGTAAATTACATACTTATTTACAAAACTAGTTCATCTCCATAAATCTTCTATTACTTCATAGTCAAAAATTATTGGTAATCAGGTTTAGAATGTCATATACAATGTATTTAAGTGACCATTTGGTAACATTTAAAGTAACTATATTCAATAAAAATAAATAAATGGTACACATATAAAAACGATCTGTGGTAGACTTCGCTATTATTATCAACCGTATGATAAAACACCGATAGCTACGAACGATAGTAATTTAAGTTTGTAGTCTGGTGAATCTGTTAACACCTTGCTAGGTCAATAGCCTATTCAATTCGAAAAAGATAGTAATTTATAAACCGTTGAATAGCAGGCTCAGATTATAATATTTCTATTTACTACATTCTTTTTGTCTTAAAATTAACTAATAGGTGTTAATTATTATCCATTATTACATACATTCAATAATACTTAATTGCTAAGGTAAAAGAAATTTGTTATGAATGTTGATAAAAGACATGAATTGTATCTACAAAGCTCACTAAATAGTTTCTGTAGTAGAAAATTATGTTTATAAAACTAATAATATTCGCTTTTGCTTGCCTAAATAGTTGCCCTCAATTAGAATATGTCGCAATGTTTCTATAAATTCTCTTTCGATGTAACTAACAGTGTTGTTTCAATTTCGCCCAGAATTGCTAAATTGCATTTAAAATATTGTCCTTTAAAATATTCTCGGTACTCAAAAATCATATTTTGGAAAAACTAACATAAATGTAATCTAAGAATAAATATGTTGGAGTATTCAATCAGAATAAAACCCATGTTTTAATCTGGTGTCTACGTGTACATAGTGTACCTATTCTTTGATATATATTTTAAATCCTACACATCATAGAATTATGGAGTGAAGAAGTCAGAGCTGCAAAACTACATAAACAAACTACTACAATTTTCCTACTTATTTAATATATGATATTTCAAGATTTGAAGGCACAACATTGATAAAGGCGTACATCGCTGCGACGTCATGGAAAAAATGTGTCACTATATTGTTTCTCTATCTAAGATTTTATATTGCCCGCTCTGAATATAACCATAAGTTCGTATTTGCGCGTAAAATGGCTTAAAGCTAGGTCTTTGTAGTTGGCTTGCCCGATTATACTTTATTTACAATTTTAAATTTCGTGCCCATCAGAAAAGCTATGAGCACGCTGAGTAAATTAAATAGATCCCAGATAATCCGACCGCAATGCGTTCCCTATGATATAAGACTTATACCAAGCTTGTTTTATTGGACAACCAATTTTCACTACATTAACACGCTAATTTGAAATTATGTTTTTTTATTTAACACCTAAATGTTTATAGTTTGCGGCTGGCGACACCATGAATGAAACGTGTTTGTGGCCCGTTTAAAAAAGGTTAAGTACCACTGGTCTAGACCTTAGTTCTCAAAATGGTTCAGGTGGCCCCCCAAGGCTTCAAGGCGAGACTCGACGGGAGTCTACATTGGTATCACAAAAAATGGACGTTCACAATTCGTAAACGGGAATTCAGAAAATTATCTGCTTTCGAAAATGAAGAACTAAGATGTTGGCTTAATTTTACCTATCAATGCAGGTAGATAATGTTTAGCTCAGCAACTGTTACTTGTAAAAACTTCCTCAATCCACATTCAGTATAACGTGTCGAGGCATGCAAGGATGACTTACATTTTTTTTTATATCATAGGAGGCAAACGAACAGATGGGTCACCTGATGTTAAGTGATCACCACCGTCCATAGACACTTGCAACACCAGGGGAGTCACAAGTGCGTTGCCAGCCTGTGTTTGGGAGGAGGGCGGGGGGGACAGGAAGGGAAGGAGAAAGGGGAAGGCGAGGGTAGGTGGGTCTCCGGCTCTCTCACTGATCGAACGAATCGCAACAATGCAAGCATAAGTGAGCTTTACTTCACGTCGGTTTTCAGTGAGAGGGTGGCGCTTCCCCGGACGAGCCGACCCATTCGTGCTGAAAACAATAATAGCTTCAGCTTGGCTCTACCACTACTAAACATACATACATTTTTGACATCCACCTACATCATAATCAATTAATTAATTAATCAACTAATTTTCACTTTTTTTGTCGAATTTTGGGAATATGGTAGAAATGTAGCTGCAGGGGTCCACTGGACCCATTTAAATTTTGAAAGTGGTCTTTGAGGAAAAACGTCTGTGAACCTCTGGTCTAGAGCTTAATACAAAACAAAATATAATAAAATAGAAATCTAGAGTTGGCATTTACTTATCTGTAACTTGTCACGATATTACAGATATAATAATATAATAAGTATTTACACCGAGATTTATGTTTTGCGCAACTATTTCAGAGCGTCTAAAAAGTTTAGCTAGTAATTTTCGAAAATGCGTGACGCTCTTTCTTCTGGATCACTGCTGGGTTTCTTTGGTTCTATGTAGAAGTTGTCTTTCGCGATGTAATCGTTCATCATTTCTTCTAGTCGATCGTCGGTGTTGATGTGATTGATGAAGTCGACTTTGCGTCTTTACTTACTGTACATTGCAGATATCATGTGAATAAAAATATGTTTACTGGCAAGTAGTACTTTAATATGGCAACATTTTATAAAAATCTAAAATGGCAGGAAAGACAGTGAAAGAAATAGTAAATTTTGTTCATATGTTATGAGTGAAATAAAAATAGTGACGTGGTGTAACGGATTCTGGGTGATTTTTACCAAAAGTCGAAAGACTTCTGTAATTTCAACAAACTGTTTAGAGAAGTTGCTTTAATAAAAAGGTAAGTACAACTATTTGCTGATAAATCTGTACATTCTGTTACTTTTTGATTATAATTCCTAATAATAAGGCGTAATTTTATCGTAATAATGCACGGTAATGGTTATAATATTTGTAAATACGATTAGAAAAGAGATAACGAAACGATGGTGTCATTGATAGTTGCGTTATTTCGTAAATAGTATCAACTGTCACAATTTTCTTCAGACTACGCATTATAAGTTATTATTAACCTGCTGATTAGTCTTTTACAATTTTAGAAGGCAATATACTAAAATGTTCACTAATTAAAGAAACTAGTGTTTCGCTGTAATTGAGGAACCAGTAATTCTACTGGCCTTTATCAGCGTTATTGATAACACCGGTCGGTAAGTGTACAAATTACTGAGTAATATTGTTAACATTTAAAAAATGCAAGAAATCGTATTTTTGTATAAATTATTTACGTACTAAAAATATAAGTGCAATCTACTTACCTATCTATGTATTGCAGCAAGAAGAAAATTTGATAATTTACTTATATATTTGAATTTTATATTTGTATTTATAATTTTCACATAATAAGTTCACTGGAAATATTAAACCAAGAAATAACAAGAAAGTCATGAAATTCTTGATGCGGGTATATTAATTTTTTAATTACAAAGGACACATAGTTCTCATCTTATTTAATAGTAATGTATTTGTTAGGGAAATGTTGTCTTTTAGAATGTCTCACTGTAATTTTTTATAATTTAAAACCAGAAGATCTAATGAAATTTATAAATCTATGCTGAAATTGAAAATAGCATTTTTCTCACAGCGTAGTTTAAAAAAAGGGCTTCGATTGTTAAGACTTCATTCCATGGTATTTCTAATTCTTACAACTCATAAAGCATATGTGTAAGTTAAATGTTATAATGCAGTCATAATATGGAAAATGTTGTTCCTTTGTAATTGAATCATGGTTGTTATTTTCATTTCATTGTACACCTATAGAAGTTATAAAAGAAATTCATCTTTTGTGTCTTACTGAGTGTTTCATTGATTCTTCTTTACCTGTTTCTATGTAGTTTAGTACATATTAGATATAGATATACTTTTCATTATCATTTAGATGCTTTCTTTCAGAAGTTGTATATGTTAAATATTTGTATATTATATTTATAAAATGTAGAGAAAAATCCAATGTACTCTAATTAAATTATAAGACCTTTTACGGGATCTCACATTAGAAATGCAGGGTAAACCTTAAGAGGTACCTAAAAATTAGGTACTATGTAATTGTACATTTTAAGAATGGGTTTATCTCTTAAGAATAATTGACAGTTATCATTTTTACCAGTTACATATTTATTACAAAATTGTTATTATGATGCTGTTTTTATTATTATAATATTAATACTTATTCAGTTAAATACTTTACTTACTTTGTTCCTCTTTATATCAAAACTCTTTTTTACAGCTTTGCTTTATCCTAGAAGATATTCCACTTTAAAATTATATCCAAACAAGTACTACTTGTAAAGATTACTATGTAGCTTCTATGACTAATGAACTGTAAATATGAAAGCAGGAAAAAAGTTGATCAAACTGTTTAGATACCCATGACCACTACATAGTATATTGTATGCATGGAAAGCTAGGATGTGTTGCTTCTTTGTATGAATAAATACATACATATCTAATACCTATCAACGAGCAATTCTTGTATATTTTTATTTATTCAAGATCTCGGAAACGGCGGCGTCTATTTTCGTGAAACTTAGTATGTAGATAGTTTCGGGGACGATAAATCTATCTAGCTAGATTTCATTCATAGAAAACTTTTTAACTGAGTTTTTAGGCTATGAAAAAATATAGCTGGAATATAAAGGTAAATTTCACTGGCGCTGTCAATAGCTCATATGGAAATTAGTTTGCTTTGCAAATCCGTTCGAACCCCAGTTTGAATCCGAGAGACAGCAGAAGAGATATATTTTTAATTTTTGGTGAAAAATACTAATTTTTCCGATGCAAACCTAACAGTTTATCTTAATTAATTAAAAATGTTTTTTAAAGAACCGAGCTAGACTTGGTCATGCAGGTACTATACATAAATTATTTATTTGGTATTTTATTTTATTCATTTAGATACTGCTTGTTTTTTGTAGAAAGTGTAATAGATTTCATTCTAAAAAATACACTGAAGGTCAATAAAATTGATTCACTGCACTAACCTCATTATACTACAAATGCACCCATTTTTTTATATATACAAATAACTCATCATAATTAATAATTGTGACAGTTTTAGTTACAAACATGTTCTTAAAAATCATTTTTCATAGATATTAATAAAATTTGTGTTTCATATTGATCCATGTTAAGTGGAGAATTTTCTGTATCTATAAAGTATACACCTATTTAACAACACCAGCCAGTCACTATCTAAATGGGTTTTTATTTAACTGACTATTTATTATGTTGTAAATGTCAGTTGCTAGTAAAGTCGCTCTGGCTGTCTAAATACCTCTTATCAATTAAGAAAGCTGTCTCGATTAATCAAGGTGAAATAGTTTTCAGAAATTTTAAAAAGAGAATTACCATAAAACTAAAGTTAGGCATGAAACCTCTTATTCATTTAAACTTTCACCTGAATAGTTTGAATGATAATAATAAGTTCATTATTGATTTGATTTTCTCCCAATATCTATATTAATATTATAAAGAGGTAAAAAGTTTGTGACGTGATGTTGTAGGGGTAATCTCAGGAACTACTGGTCCAATCTGAATAATTTTTTCTGTGTTATATAGCTCATCCATTGAGAATGGTTATAGGCTATATATCATCACGCTAAAACCAATAGGAGCGCAGCACAGATGAAAAATATTTCCAAATCGGGATGTTTTTTCCTTTTGAGAACTGCTGCGTGTTAGTGTATTTATACCACGCGAACGAAGTCGCAGGCAGAGGCTAGCGTTTAATATACTTATAGAATTAAAAATATAGTCTTGTTATATGTATTACATTTGGCCAAAAATAAATGTTAAAATCATAATAAACAGTAGACTACTGTCTACAATTTCATTGAATAATATGTCTTTAAAATACGTAAAACAAAATTCAAAGTTTTAAGGTGTGATGGTAAAATACTTGTTATATATACAATTACCGTATTAAAAATTTAGTGAAAAACTTTAATAATAATAATCCATAAAGGTTTGATAAGACCATGGCTACGTCGTGTGTAGGCTTTTAGCGTAACGTAGATGAGGCTGCGATGCGCTGGCGCCGCTGAGTGCGGGCAGTTCGAGCAGTGAATCACGTCCGCCCAAAATAACTTGGGTTTGGGCGCCGCCTACCGGGCAGGCGGGCGGTGAATCGCTTAAGCTCAGTGGCAGCCGTGACGCCGCCGCGACGCCGCCGCCTGTAGAAGAGCGGTCGAGGTGAAACGCGTGAATCCCGTACTGAGGCACGGGTGGTGGCGGCGCCGGCGCGGGATGCGCCGCCATGCCGGTACGACACCGCGAACTCGGCGACGAGCTCGCACCCCCAGAGCCCAAGCGCTGCAGACACTGCGACGGTACGCTACTAACCATGTTGCTACGCAGCACAGGAGTTTGCCCAAATGCTTACTCCACTTGCCACCTTAACCAGTGTTGCTAAAATCTGCTTTGATAAGATTTGTTTTTAAATATAAAGTAATTAACATTTTAACGAAGCTAAACCGTTAAATAAGATTAACTTTATAAAATGAGAATCGTAACAATATAAAAATTAGTGTAATCATGATACTGTTATTGTAGGAATTGAACTCGTGTATTTTTTATTCTTACGTATACGGTTTGATGCACTTATGTCATTATTTATTTTTACGTTATTATTTTTTATTGGTATTTCATATTAACATCAAAACTTTTTTAAACAATAAAACACTTAGAAGTCTAATGTGCATTGTCGAATTATATACTATTATTTTATATACTATTATTATGAAACCAGCAATTTTCTTATTTGCATCCTAATAGCAGTCTGTTCAGTCAGTCAGTTCGTAATAATATTGTATTAGGTTATCATATAGGTACTTTAGGTGCTATAAGGAACCAGAAATAATTTATAATGATACAAGATTATGTGTCACACGTCTCCAGTAAAAATTTTGTAAGAATGAAGTAGAAAAGTGTCAAGTGTATCGTAAATCCTTTGTATAAACAAAAAACAAAACTTAGTTCTGAATGTATATACATATAAATTAAATTTAAGCGTCGGTTGTCTTCTGGGGTTGTATCCGAAACAGCTGAACCGATTTTGAATAGACTTTTACAGGAAGATAAAGTGTTTTTCCGAGTATATTTTAGGCTTCATATTATTACCTTTTTTATATGTTAAAGAATAACGCATTAAATAATGATTATCTCGAACTTACTCAATAAAGTGTTGTTAAAATTTATGACTACAAAGTTGATCTGTTTATGATTTTAGACAGGATTTTGTCTATATGTAAGAATTCTTTTTCAATTATACAAATTGTCTGTTTATATCGTTAGCTTATCTGTTATTGTTTACAGTTTAATTACAACTGAATTGAAAGATTTATTTTTATTAGTATTTACGTTTATATGAAAGTTTTTATAGTAATTGACGATTTGTTCGTCTTGTCGCGTGTTGCCACTTCACCGGTGTGTTATGACAGGTGCATCGTCATCTGTGGAGACGTGAGCCAGCCAACCAGTAGGACGCCATTTAATTAGTATAACTTGTCGAGATCGCATACCGAGACTGCTCGGATGAAATCATCGATCATCATTATTAGTGCCGCCAAAATATTAAAATACACAGTATAATTTAGACATTACTATAGTCCAACTGAAAATATCAGATATATGTGTTGTTCAAAATGAGCGAAATCCAATTTTAATCGTTTACTACATGTTTTTTTTTTTTAATTTATAGTTCTTATGCACTGAGAAATTTTCACCTGCAAGGTTTTTGGATTTCTTTATGATCTTCATAGTATTCATGTGTAAAACTTAAAGATTTTGATTAATAACGTAAGATATTTGGAACGGCTAAAATTGGATTTAGCTTATTCTAAAATGTAACGAGTCATATATCTGAACTCGATGATACATTCTTTTAAGCCGTGGTGATTGAATAGTTATGATCGAATGTTCCAATTGCAGCCTAGGCATATACTACATTTTATTTTCGACTTCACATACATTTTTATTATCGCGGCATATAACCATAGCACTGATCCTGATAGTATACATAGTTCAATTTATAAACTACGTACAGTAACAAAAGATTACAAATTAAAAAAAAAGTCACTGTGACTCTTTTATCATGTCCGTTGTAGTCACATAACAATTGTGTGTGTACCTATCTTCACCACCCTCCTTGTTACTAGATATACACCGTCTGATCCCGGAATGCGATAAACTGGTTAGTCAGTTTTAGACAAATTGCCAGATTCGAAATACATATACATGTTAGCCACTCAAGCGTTGAACGTCCTACTGTGGGACTCGTTAAATATGTCCTAAGTGTGGCGCGTCCTGTATTGGGACGCGCCACAAGTGCGTGGTAGATGTTTTTTCTACGGGCATATTTTAACGAGTAACACAGATTTTACTTTTTCGCGCAAATTAAAAATAGTATAAGAATGAAGTCCTCCCCCCCTTTTTTCGCTAATTGACCACGCTATTGACCTAGCAAGGTCTTAACAGCTTCACCGGAGATCTTAGAATGAATGGATCCACCCTCTCACGGGTAGTTCAGCACGTCTGTCGAACAAAAGTTGAGATTTCTTAACAATTGAAGAAGTCACATTTTTGTCTAATTTGTTAATTTTCAATTTGATTTAGAGAAAATCAGGTTGGTTTTAAACCATGGTTTTAAAAATTTGTGCTCATACCCCTATGTGCTAATAGTCCCAAATTGGGATCCACACTCAAGCTAGAAGTAGTATTTTTACCTTCAACGCTCGAAGGGTTGTATAAGGTGCACATGTTGGTATATATATGTGTCTCAATATCACTTAAATATATGATTAGTTTAGTTAGCTTACATAAACTCGCGATGTTGCATCCATGACAACAGCCCAAGAACAGGTTCTACCACTTTGTCGCCCTTAAGCCTGATTGATCAGTTCGAAAGTCACGCGACAATCCTCTCGTCAAGCGACTACATCTAATATAAATTTAACTAGTAATTAAATATGAAACATTATATTACGCCGCTATGTCATAAGACTGTATAGCTTGTATAGAAGTATTAAAAGTCATTGGTGACATATTTTGTAACATGCGAATTAACCTTCAAGTTTTCAGCAACAAAACTTTTTTTTATCAACGTGGTGAAATCCTTATGGATACCCCATCTTCCCCCGGGAGAGAGTGGGTTTTGTCGGACATGCACGGACTAAAACTCCACGGTGTACCGGTCTCTGCATGGTCGGGGCAGCCAGGGCTCGAACCTGCTATCTTACCTAAAAAACGGTCCCTGCAGCAACCTGGCGACTGAACGCCAGGCTTCGCCCTATTGTAGAGAGACTACTGGGTACACAACCAGTCGCCTCCTCTTGTCAGCCTCACCTCTGCAATGAGGAGATGAGTCCCCGACCCAATTCCCTCAGGTTCGGTTACGGTTGTGGGAACAGACGGGCATTTCGCGTCGCCCTTCTCCCTGCTCTTCGTTGGGGAAGAGGGCCACTTCGCGGATCTACCTCCCGGGCCCTCCCCGTTGCCTCCTTCAGCAACATATCTATAATATATATCATCACTACGTAGTATAAAACAAAGGCCTTTGTCACGTCCGTCTGTTCGCGATAAGCTCAAAAACTACTGAACGGATTTTCATACGGTTTCTATCAGTAGATAAAGTTATTCTTGATGAAGGTTTGGGTGTATAATTTGTCAAGGTATTTTATTATCAGGGCGAGACAGCGGCCGCCGGGCCCGCTAGTAAAGTATAAAATGCTTAGTATAATTCCCAAATTGTATGACAAGTATTTATTTTGTTTTTACAGCTACGATTTCTTAACCTCATATTCGAGTTCTAAGAATATTAGAGACAGATAACGCTCTACATATGTGGTTGAGCATAAGATTGATAAACTTTTTCCGTTCCCCATCGATACGAAAGTATTTTTTTTTTAATTAATTAACTTGAATATATAAAACAAGAAATTAAATATGCAGAAGATATAGAAATAAATTTAGTATATTGGCAGTATAATTTCGATTTTTAATTATATATTACTTGCGTCGCGTTATAATAGTATTCTGTAGTCCGGTGAAGCTGTGAAGGCCCTAAACAAGGCCAATAGCGTAGTCAGTTCGAGAAAAAAAAAGTGATAGTATTCTGTGTGTTACCAACGCTGCCTTTAACGATGAGAGATGTATGATTGATTTTTTTTCTCTATCTGACTACGCTATTGACCTAGCAGTCTCAACAGCTTCACCGGACTACTGATGTATGTTTGAGTTACAGCATATGTCTATCTTTTATATTTAAGTCATAAAAAGTAGTTTTCTATATTAAAAAAATACTTTATATCATTAAAAAAAATTAAGTGAAGTTTATTGGTCACATTATAAACAACAATTATGGATTCTTATTAATATATATTGATTTAATAACTGAGCCACAGCAACGCGTGGCCGGGTTAGTTAGTGCATATATGCAACGTCCCTAGCGTTCGCTAAGTTCATTCATATTTGTATGATTTAGTCAAACGTGCTTTAAAGTCTTGCAATTCATTGTTGTTAGCGTGAGTAAAAAAGCCTGAAATAATAACATCACCTGAATTTAAGTGCGTTTTTCTAAAGCTAGTAAAAATGGTACATCTAGATAGTCCATCGATTCCCAAATGAAGTTGCCCTAGTAGGTAGATTAATGGGAATAAAATGCCCTACTACTTTGTTATGATTTCTCCATGATGTTTTCTTTTAACTAAGAGTTATGGCACATTTTAGGGCTCAATTACACTTCAATGAATAGACGTATCGTCAAGGCACTCTGTTTCATATACATCGTAGTTACAAATATTATCCACACTAATATTATAAATGCCAAAATAACGCTGTTTTTTAAATCGTTAACGACTAAATAACTGATTGTAAAGACATGAAATTTGGATTCTAATAAAAATGGCATATAGGTAGTCTTGGATTTAAAGACGAACATACGCTACTTTTTATTCTGAATATCTTAAAATCACACAGACGGAGTTATGGGAAGCAGCGAGTCCATAGCAAAAATAAATTATCTACTAATATAACGTAATGCTATTAACGGTCTCTAAAATTCACATTCCTTAGGGTTCTTTGTTTATTTTAGATTTTTATTGCCTAAAATAAATTACGTCAAGATTACACGACTTATATCTGCATAGGATTTACGTATAATATCTTACGACTATTTATATGATTTCTTGCTTTTTGTTTTCGCGTCATGTGTGTTACTATTTATTACCTCACAAATAGGCTATGACTACATTTTCCACGGTTTCGTTGACGGCCCTAAAATAAAATTGTGAATTTCCATCCAAGAATTGAGTCTATTTATGCAACAGGCGTCGGCGTCTCGGTTGTAGTGTTGTAGGTCGCACCACACATGAGAACGGAATGTTTGTTTTGAGGAGTCGCAAGCAAATTCGTAATTGCTCTCAGAATTTGTGTGTTTGTAAAGTATACAGATAAAGTACTACGTCCATATTTTGAGGAAAGCTTATTGCGTTACTTTGTTTAAAACATTAGGTATTTTACGGCAATTCTTATAGGTAATCTTCATGTTATTGTGATCATCGTGTTGGGAACCGGTTTCTCTTTTAAGGATTTTGAGATATATAGCGCTATTTATATGTATAACGAGTGTTACTTGATTTATCGTTTGTTAGACATTCTTATGTGTACTAAGATCATGATGTATAGAAGCTTTTTATAGCGTTTCATTATTGAACGATCGTGTTGGTTTTAATGTTGTTTTGTTTGATTATATTGTAACGGTTCTTAGAGACAGAACCTATTCAACAATTTATGGATGGCAGTTAAATATACCGGTCTCGGTTTGTCGTTACAAATAGAATTTTGGCACTGGCTGTGTGTGGTTGTGTAATTCACATATAAACCACTTGTTTAATTCTATCTCTTCTTATTAAGTAACTGCCGATAAATATATCTTAAATTGAACGTAATTTTAACATTTATATAGCTGGTTTTCATACCTTTAGTATATTTATTTTGTAGTTTATCTTGTTTAAGGAGCAGTGTGAGTTTTCAATAGTACTTTTTGGGTTGTATTTAATATTACTAGTGGGCGCCCAGTGGTCGACATTCGACCGTTACAGAGTGCGAAACAAAGCCGCTATGGTCTTGGGTCGCCTCCATCCGTTGCTTTGTCATAAGAGTAAGATGTCCCTCAGACACAAGCTCACTTTGTATAAGACGTGTATCCGTCCCGTGATGACATATAGCTTCCCCGTTTTTGTGCATATGTCCAAAGATAACTTTCATAAGCTGCAGGTTCTCCAAAATCGTGTTTTACGTAAAGTGACCGGTGCCCCGTGGTACATTCGGAGAGTCGATCTCCATAGAGACCTAGAGATCCCTTCTATCTGGGCGTACGTAAACTCACTTACGATTAGTTATTTTGAAAAAGCTGCGAATCATCCCAAGCCGTTAGTGGTATCCGCCGCAAACTATGAACCCGTACCTAACGCTGCGCGTTATAAAAGACGTCCGCGATGCATTTTTACCGACCCTCCTGATTTAATCACGTCAGCGAACGACCAGTACCAGCCTGTCCCTCGAAACAGAGCGTGCTCACGCCCACGCCCGCGCACCCACAGATCACGCCGCCGTGGTCTGGGGGTTTATTTCGCTCCCGCACACCCGATTAGGCCTCCCACGGCAGCGGCTCAAGCCTAGGTTCGATCCCTCGGTAGGGAGCCCTTGAGTGCGTTGCTTGCGCGATACGGTGACACACAAATATACATCACTGCTACAACACTACACGATCACCCCCACACACGTGCACGCCTATACGCTTACACATGTAAGTGGAAGGGTTTACTTTTTCCCTTATCGAACTGAAAAACTCTCAATTTTCCAATAATAAATATATGGGGGAGTTGTTGAGGCGTGTATGCTTGGTACACATATACGTTACAACAACTCATACATATATGAATAGTTAGCTAGGTTAGCTAAGATAGGTCGCGATTTTGCATGCAACAGGCAACAGCCAAGCCGAGGGGTGCCGTGCACTCTTGAGCTGGTTGCCAAAATAAAATCGGCTGAGTGCCTTAAGCGCTCGCCTTAGTAGTCCGGTGAAGCTGTTAAGACCTTGCTGGGTCAATAGCGTAGACATTTCGAAAAAAAAAAACATTCGACCATAGTTATTTGATTTTTTAAAGTTTGAACTTTATTAGGGTTCTTTTGTCAAAGCGTATACTTCTATAATCAAAGGTTTTCATTATGGCTACTCAGTTATTTGCCATAATCTTTAATTATATGAACATTAAAAAAACCTATGTGTAAAGGAATTTAAAATTAATTATAAATTTAAAAAAAATCACGTGGTAAAACTTTCAAATTTTAAGCAAACATAAGTTTATGAAAATAAAGAAATTTATCGCAACCTATAACACAATTTTCAATTAATTTTATACGAAATCGTGGGTGGGTGGTATTTCTGGTTGATATTGAATTAAATGTAGTCTGTTCATTATGAGAAATAGTGATATGTGCAGTATCATCGTTTGGAAAAGTAATGGATCCACAAAACAATCAAATGGTGAATCCAAGACAAAGATGTTTTAATACTACTATTAGCTTTTGAAAATAAATTCTTTATTGTTGCTACATGAGGTTGAATTGCAACTTTGTAACCTTTTTTTTTTCGAAATGTCTACGCTATTGACCCAGCAAGGTCTTAACAGCTTCACCGGACTACTCAACTTTGTAACCGCGGAGGTCTAAGTCATGGATTACTCTCTTATGAACAAAATTCTTAATTTGATTATACAAAGTATTATTTGGCTCATTTTTTAAAATCATTATTTAAAGTGAGTTCACCATAAAAAATAATAAACATTACGATAATAGTTATATTTTATAATATCATTGTTGAATGTAGGATGAAAAATAGTAATTGGAACGTAAGAGTAAAAAAATGCATACAGTCGAGCATAGCAACCTCCTTCACAACCTTTTTTGAAGTTCGTAATTATTGACGGCTGTCAAAGTGTCTTTTTTATTTACATGTGTGTATATGTTGTGTAAAATTCAAGTAATAGTGTGAGTAGTGTACATTTTAATTAATTTAATGTACTTGTAATGCATTTTATATAAAATAAACAGCTTTCTGCACCTCTCCGCCATATAAACTTTAACTATGCCAAATTTCAAGTTCACCCGTCGGCGGGAAATAGGTTAAAAAGGGGTACAAAAATTTTGCTTCACGTATTAATATATAGGTACTATCTTTGCATTTGACATTGCTTTTATTCTAAATGGAACAGGTATTATGTTGTTCTTTCTTGAGTTCTTTTATGTAAATCGTCGGAAATATCAGCTTTTCCTTGCCCATGTTACAAGATAAGATATATTCCGGATTCGTCGTAATATCTTTACTTTATGTGCCTTGTAGGTCCTAAATTGAAAGGGATATTTTTGATTTGATTTTGAATATTGGAAATGCTCTAGCAAATACCATATATATCAGTATCTAGTAAATTCTAGGGAAGCTATAAAGAAACTCTTTTGTTACGTATTTTGAGATTTTTGGAAATTCGTGATCAATTTGTTAGCTACCTGAATACCTGTACTGAATACTGAAGAACCTGAACCATCATATAATAAATATGAGCAAGTAATTTTTTGTTACCTAAACCATGAATGCCAATCCGAGTTTGTACTAGTCAAGTATTAAATATAAAAACAATAACACATTCGTCTGATAGTAGCTATTAGGAAACCAATTGCTTAGTTAAAAAGGTAAATAAATGTCAAAATTCAATTACTTTCACCCTTCTCTAATAATAGTGTAAGATGTGTACAATCCATGAAAAAAAAGTTAGACTTTAAATACAAGACTGATGGCGTAATCTATACTAATATTATAAAGAGGTAAAATTTATGAGTTTGTGACGTTGTGATGTTGTCAGGGGTAATCTCAGGAACTACTAGTCCGATTTGAAAAATTCTTTCGATGTTATATAACAAATTTATGGAGGATAGCTATAGGCTATATATCATCACGCTAAGATCAATAGAAGCGGAGCACCAATGAAGAATGTTTAAAAATCGGGGTTTTTTCATCTTGAGAGCTTCCGCTGCGTGTTAGCGTTAGCCCAAAGTAACTATTCCAAACAAACAAAGTCGCGGACAGAGACTAGTATCTAATAAAGATAGAGAATTAGAAATAAGTTAGAATCTATAATTGTATTCGTTATTAAAAGGTTGATTATTTGAGTTACTTCAACAAAAGTAATTAGTTTTTGAAAAAAATCAAACGGATTGACCAAACGGATTTTTATGAAACAAAGACTAAATTAATTTATATAATGCTATTAAAATAAGAAAATTTGACTCTCGGACTAAACTAATGTATAATGTAGATCAACCCAATACATTCTTGATAATTTAATGTATGTCCGTAAAAATTTTGAAAAACTGAATTTAGTAAAAGACCGGCATAATGTAAATATTAGAAACTGTAATAAACTCGTCGTCCTATGTTTCGGACTTAGTAAAACCAGTAATAGTTTCTTAGGTAACAATGTTAGGTTTTATAATAAAGTCCCAAAACATGTTACCGATTTGCCGGACTGCAAATTTAAGCGCCACGTCAAGCGTTACGTTTTAGTGTCTAAAGGATATTATAGAGTGGATCAGTATGTGAACGATAGTGATGTCTGGAATTGACTTAAGCGCCTTATTAGGGCCTTAACTGAATAAAGAATTTTTGATTTTGATTTTGAACCCCTAAGACTTATTTCGCAAGAGTAAATCGATAGTAAAAATGGTGAAGAAATGCATCAAAATGACATATTAAAATGTGTCAGTTTTAACCAAACCCTAGCAGTAGTGGTAGAGCCAAGCTGAAGCTATTATTGTTTCAGCACTAATGGGTCGACTCGTCCGGGGAAGCACCACCCTCCCACAGAAAACCGACGTGAAGTAACAGTGCTTGCATTGTTGCGTTTCGTTCGGTTAGTGAGAGAGCCGGAGACCCACCTACCTTCCCCATCCTCCTTCCCTTCCTGCGAGTTGTCGTTCTCGTAGAAGGAGGCCATCGCTTTACATGCCTGCTCGCTGCCGAGTGTGGTTTCGACCATGCTGTTGCATGCATGACAAATCTGTTTTCACCGCCGCAGCCAGAACGCGACGCTGTCCCTCCCACGCAGAGTGTGCCGGGCGGTGTCTTCTGCAGTGTCGCACTCATGGCATGCGGCGGTTGGCTCCCTGCACGCGACCTAGTGCAGGTACCATCCGAAACAACCGTGTACGGTGAGCACCCGTATCAGTCGGAACGACAGGGAGCCCCAACTTCTCCCTACCCACTCCTACAGGGTCGGGCGGACGACGTTACTATAACGGCCAAAACACATCCCAGACTATGCCATAGTGTTAGTAAGCACTCTCTTTTAAGGTATATTCTAGAGCTATAGTTATAGAAATTTTGTTACTTTGTTTCTCATGACATAAACCTTTCTAGTGTTTTAATCTTTCAGATGTGATTCATTGTTTTTTTTTATTAACGCGGTGTTGTCAAGGAAACAAACACATTTACGATGTTTTCTATGGAGCTATGTGTCTATGTACTTCAGTGATTTATTTGTTAACCGTTGTCTTCATAAATTTGTAATGAAAAATGTTTAGAAAAGAACAATCAAACTTGTGTGTGATTTGGTTTTTCTTGGATTTTCTTTTGTGCGCCTAATTATGAAATACACTTTTCTGAAAGACAATATATGGTATATTTATGAGCTGAACAAATAAATAATGAAAAAAATAGAAATGCTATTGTAGTAATGTTTTGTTATATTGAAATGATTGCATTTTATAATACTTATTTCCCCATCAAATTAGATATGTGTACTTAGTGCAATATATTTGTTTTTACTGTATACATTTATATGAAATCATCAAATTTAAGGAATATATTACTAATTTAATATTCACGTTTATCTTAGATAACATTTGTATATTCACTCTTAGTAAAGTTATTTATAATATTTTAAACAGGAGATTCTGTAAAAAAAATTTAAACTTATTAATTTATTATTTTCAATAAATAAAAAAAAATGAACAAGTAAAATAAAAATGAACTAAAAGAAATTCAGTATAACATACATTATATATTCAATATAATATGTTTTTGTTGCTGCACGTTTAGACTCTTTAATAAGATACAACAGTGACTGATAGCCTTATTTGCTTTGCCGTGGAGGTCATCAATTACATAGCATTTTTTATTTTAACTTTTATGTTGTTCTTTTCTTTTCTCTAAAGTGCTTATTATTCACACGACGGTTTGGTAATTAGCGAAGTTAGTTGTTCTCGTTTTAAACCCACCTTGACCTCGTTGAGTTATTTTACGATTCACTATTCAATTTTATACTTTTCTTTGTGTACACATATCATAAAATAGCAGGCGGATGTTTTTCAGGCAACTAATTAATATTTACATAGAATATATTATGTTTTGTTTCATAATTATAATAGAACTTTAATGTGCTTTTTCCGTTCGATTAGACTTCTTTGGTAAACATTAATATAGGCGGGCGTAACTGAGATTGCGATGTATTTTATCGAATGTGGTATAAGTCTCTCTATCTAGGGGTAAATTTCGCTCCCATCCACCAGACTAGGCCTTGCCAGCGGCTCAAGCCTAAGTCCGTTTCCCCGGCGTGGAGCCCTTGAGTACGCTACCCGTGCGATACTGTGATACAAAATCTTACATCACTGCAACAACATTACACATATCACGTCCACACACGTGCACGCACACATGCTTACACATGAAAGTGGAAGGGTTTTTTTTTTTCTTTTATCGAACTGAAATAGAAAAACTATCCGACATAAAATACATATAAGAGTTGTTAAGGTATGTATGCTTAGTACACATATATGTTTCAATAACTTATATAAGTACAAATATGCAGCTTAATTTAGGTTAGCTCAGATATGTCGCGAATTACATGACTCAGGCAACAGCCCCAGCCGAGGTGTGGCGGACACCCTTGAGCTAGTTGTCAAATAAAATCGGCTGAGTGCTTTAAGCGCTCGTCTTAGTAGTCCGGTGAAGCTGTTAAGACTTTACTAGGTCAATAGCGTAATCAGTTAGAAAAAAAAGGTGTAAGTCTCAAATCGTATATGGTGTGTAATCCAATGCACTTTGCATTTTAATATGATACCATCATGTAAACTGAATGTCATTTATAATTATGATGTTGGCTCTGGATTGCACTCTGTGACTATACGATTAGCATTACGTTGGAAACTCGTCCATTACGATTAACTGCGACTGTACTGACCACGTGAACCATATTACCATTATCTACCGACAGCATCTTGGAATCGTGACAACTGGACGCTACTTTCAATTTTCTATCATGTAGATCTTGTATAATTTCCGAATCAAATATTACTAACTTTATTGATTAACGTTTTTGTTTAAAGCATTGCCTATTTTTGTATTTTAAATCTAAATAATTATTCAATTTAGGTTCTAAGGAGGTGCTTATGATTATGTGAAAACTACTACCGTTTCTGAATACAATCTAGTCATCGAGAAAAAGCTAAATCTTGTTTTTTTTTTTTTAACATACATATACGTATATTTAAATAGATCAACAATACAATCGTTTGTAGTGAATGCACAGAGTTGTCAATTCCAATCATCACCATCGTTCCAACATTGATCTACCCTGTAATAATCATTTAATACAAAAATCCGCTTGGTATGGCACTTAAACTTACAGTCCTGTTAATCGGTAATATTCTTTGGGACTTTGTAAAATCTAAAAAAAATGTTACTGATCTTACTGAGTCTGAAATATGGAACGATCAGTTGGTCATTACTTGTAGTATTTAATTATTTTTTTTCGATCTGACTACGCTATTGATCTAGCAATGTCTTAACAGCTTCACCGGACTACAAAGTATTTAAAATTAGTGGATATTTAACAAGAAGGAATAAAATAGTAGTCTGTTAAAATTAAATGCGAAATGAGTTTGTTTGATTATTTCTTATGTTTTTACGCTTTTACTAGTCAACCGATCAGAATGAAATTTTGAAAAAAAAAAGCATGAAAATAAACGTTTCTCAGCAGTCCGAACCATAGGATACAAGTTCCTGAGGGATAAGTAATATACATTAGTCGTGAGCAAAACTGAGTAATTTTATAAAACAAACAGCCTGTTAGGTCACCTAGGAAATCAAAACACTGACAGACAATTGGTTTAAGCTTCTTTTTAAGGTATTATTCTATTCAGTCAGATTACACGTGCATAGTGCATTAATCGTTTAGAAGTAGTATGTAGTACCATTGTACAGTTTCGTAACAAAGAAAGCGATGGGAATTCCTTTTAGATGGTGTTCATTTTTATCAGACGATTTAATCGTTATAAAAACATCCAATTTTCTGATCTCCTCGGATATTTTAATGGCACTACCGTGACACCCATTAACTATGTCCCTTGGACATATTTCGGTCAGCGCTAAAATAGTTTACAACTAAAATCATTGCGAAATGATACATTTTTCCATTTGTACGGCGTAGAATAGAATTTATCATCATTTCGTAAGTTTAGTTAAACAACTTGTTTAGAGTTCAACTTAGTCGATGATAGTGACAGGCTCATTAAAACTTTTTTTATATCATAGGAGGCAAACGAAAAGGTGAGTCACCTGATGTTAAGTGATCACCACCGTCCATAGACATTTGCAACACCAGGAGAGTCGCAAGTGCGTTGCCAGTTTGTTGGGGCAGGGAGAGGAAGGGAAGTGGAGAGGGGAAAGGTGAGGAGAGGTGGTCCTCCCGCACTCTCACAGACCGAACGAAACGCAACGATGCAAGCACTGTTACTTCACGTCGGTTTTCTGTATGTCAGATGGTACTACCCCGGTCGAGCCGACCTATTCATGCTGAAGCCAGTAGATTAAAACTAAAAAAATGATTACTTCTATTAGATCATATTCGATCGAATTAATCCAGATGACGTTAGTATTGTAATTTTAGATTTTTAGTACACATGCACATTAGTAGTAATGCATGTTAGTAAATGAATTAGACTTTTCTCATACTGTTTTTATTCAATTGTTTCGATTTTTTTTAACAATCCCCATCAGATCTTACTATACGTATTTTTCTATCGCAGTCTTTGCACTGTACCATAGAGAGAACGCTTTGCAAAACCGAAGCAAACTAATTAATCTTAGTCTGACGTATCACTCTTCTTCCCGACGTGCCAAATCAAGTAACGGGTATTGTACATAAAAGTCATTTTTTAATAATCTTGATAAAAGATAATGAACCGATTAGGAAATAGAATTATTTATATTCATTACTAGTTAAAAGCACGACTTTTTTCTTGTGAAAATGATTTTGTTTCACGGAAATTGTGTATTTGAACTGGAATATTAGGCGATTTTTTTTATTTTTATATATTAATTGTAATTTTATTATGCAAACTTACCTTAACTTAAAATGTATACCACTCAGTAGGTATCTATGGGAAAATTTGATAATTTGTTGCCTTTAAAACTACAAAATGTCTCGTCACGGTCAGTTTTAGCCGTATCGGAGATTAACATGGACAAAAAAGATACATTAGTTCCATTCGTCTTTTCCTTTCGTAGTCCGGTGTTAAGCTGTTAAGACCTTGCTGGGTCAATAGCGTAGACATTTCGAAAAAAAAAATCTTATCCTTTATTTCAATATAGTACATACGGCTAGAACTATTGATGTAATGTTATTTGAAATAGAAATAAATTCTCTTTTAACATCGTCCGCTAGTTAAAGTTACTGGAGCATTTAACTTTTGTACAATGCAACACTTAGCAATGAAAACTGGTATGTACAGATATTTTACATGGAAAATCTTTACATCTTTATTTTTTTTTTTCGAAATATAAACGCTGTTGACCTGGAAAGGTCTTTACAGCTTCACCGAACTATTGAGGCGAGCGCTGAAGGCACTCAGCCGATTTGGGATCTTTTGGCGACTAACGCCAGGGTTGGCACACCTTGGCTTGCGCTATCACATGTTTTATGCAAAAATTGCGATCTATCTGAGCTAGCCTAAGCTAAGCTATCTAGATATACGTATATGAGTTATTGAAACATGCATATGTACCAAGCATGCGTGCCTCAACAACTCCCTATATGTATTTTGTGTCGGATATTTTTATCTGTTTTCCTATAAGTCAAGTATTTATCACAACAATACTACTAAGAAATAACAAACGTACGGAATAAAAATCATGGTTGCCAATATTTCCCAAATATAATCCAAAGTGTCTTCTAAAGATTTTGAACATCGTTGATGTTCAGATTAGTTTATCCGGTGTGTGACACGTACTCACCGATGAATTACAACTTTCGTCCTATTTATGCTTACGATTTTATTATAGTGGACTTTATGGTTGTTGACCTAGTTGTCGAATCGTGAATTTAACGTTCGTAAATTGGTATCATTGAGAGATGTCTGAAGTGACAACTTCTCTAGGCGCGTTGAGTGGCATTTTTGACAGGAGATAAATGTATAATTTCGCGTTATGACATGATACGTAAGCATGACTGACAGTATTGCGTTTGCGCAGACTAGCGACGTGTAGCGTAATGGCCTGTGTAGATGTAATATTGATATTTTGCGTTTTCATTCATCATACATTTGATTGATTATTACAGTTTATAAAAATGTATTTAATTATTGCTCCGAGTGCTAATAGATACGAAAACCACAGTAATGTTAATAATTTCAATAAACAAATTCTTTAAGTCATTGTTTGTTTTAGTTCTCTAGTCCGGTGAAGCTGTTAAGACCTTCCTGGGTCAATAGCGCAGTCATTTCGAAAAAAAAAAATCATTATATGAAATTGTGATATCTGCGATACGGTTCATATATAACCAGTGCAGATACCAATATTACTGTAAATTATGTACACATTGACTTAGAACGTTAAAATATATTATCATCATTATTATTATTTCATTGTTCCGAGTTTTCACTTCTGCGGCAGTCCTTGTCTGCTTCGACTTTTTGTTTTGTGATTTTACTTACTACGAAATTATATTTTTACTTGTTTGTAAAAGATGTGAATGCATAATGAATACATATTTTTGTATTACAGTATATTTTATTGATTAACATAACTACATTATCAAACACGTATCAAGATCAATATCGCTTTTAACTTTAAAAATATTCTAGTGTTATATTATTGAACAAATTCGTTGGTATTTCGATGATGCAATCTTAATATTTAACAGGTGTTTGTTCGTTGATCTCCCCGGTTGGACTTCATTTATTCTTTGACGTAATGCTGAAAGTAGTTTGCACCAATTTACTGATTTTGACGTCAATGTTTTAAAATGCAAGAGAGGGAACGCATGCGCTCGGCCCATGCAGTCATGATTCATTGCTTTTGAATCCGTTCAACATAGATATATTATTCTTTCATTATTTATATATGGATTAATTATATACACAGAATGCAACTGCATCAACATTACTGTTCGGTGACCTTGTGAATGTCTAGAAGGCTAGCAGCTATTGTTCATATGAAAAGAAAAGAATGCACTTAGACAAAGTTTTGTATTGATTATACAAATCTAATTTATTATAGACAAACCTAAACCGATACATATAAAATATATTGTTATATATTCTAGATATTTCTCAGAATCGAGACTGCAGATTGCACGATAAGAAGCTATACATATAATTTCTTTGAATACCTTTCGGGAATGCTTTACATTACGTACGACCCTGGCTGTCGGCGAAAATAACCATTTTTATACAATGTTTGCTTTTGATCTGTTATACATCTTTGGAGTATATTATTACATGGGCATACATAACATAAACGCGTAATGCTCGCACCATGTTCGCAAATAATTTATGTGTTTTTATTCATAACATAAATACATGCAACGTGCGCTCATATATGTACGATGTGATTGTATATTAATTATTCGATAACATGGATTTCGTGTTTATAAATTTGACGAAACGGAATGATGCTTGAGAGGTATATATGCAATGTAATCATTTCTGAAGGTAACTTGTTGCGTGATATTTATGAAGTATTTATCTATACTAATAATATAAAGAGGTAAAGTTTGTGATTTTGTGACGTTGTAGGCGGTAATCTCAGTAACTACGGGTCCGATTTGAAAAATTATTTCAGTGTTATATAGCTCATTTATCGAGGATGGTTATAGGCTATATGTTATAACGCTAACATTAATAGGAGCGAAGCACCACTCAAGAATGTTTAAAAATCGGGTTTTTTTTTTCCTCTTGAGAGTATCCGCTGCGTGTTAGCATTAGCCCAAAATATCTATTCCACACGAACGAAGTCACGGGCTGAGGCTAGTAGCTTATGAAATTAAAACTGGCTACAGAAATAATTAGCCATATGTATTACTTAATCTATTTAACCTTGCGTAGTTGTGATTTTGAATTTATCTCCGTGGCGTCGCTGTTGGGTAAGATTGTATACAATTTAAAGATTTATCTATTTAATGCATTCAGATCTTGTTACTAGGCGTTCTAAGGATTTGTGCGTTTAAACAAACAAAGAAATAAGTTCTTAAGCTTTATTATTTTAGTATGGATAATATTATTATTTCAGTACTATTATAATTCAAGTAATAAATTACGATAAACATTTGAAATAATCCCTTAACTACAATTTATGAATTGGTCTCAGCGTGGTTATTTTATTTTAAATCAAAATAGTTTCAATGTCAACAGTACAAACTCTGAACAAACTACGGTTAAGACATTAAAATGAAAATAACAGAAATTCAGCTACTGACCTTTGTTAACACGTCCGTAACATTTCCTCCGCAGTATAATGAGCCAAGACAAGCTTTCAGCTACATTTTTCTTTTAGTTCTAACACGACTTATCATTTACATAGCTATATATAATGTAATAAAAATGTCATATTCTATTCTAGTTAACTGTTTTATTGGATTATTTAATATAGATGTACATAAAATAATAATTGTAGTCGGTCTCTATTAGATGGTTGAGCATTCTTGTAAATAATAACCATTGAATCACTATACTTATGTCCTAGTATTTTTGGCAGTTCGTTACCAGATTAGGCCCCACTCGGCAGCAGTTCAAGCCTAGGTGCGTTCCTTCGACGTGGAGCCCTTGATTGCGCTGCTCGCGCGATACAGTGACACAAAATCTTACATATCTGCGACTACATTACACATATCACCTCCACACACGTGTATGCATATACGTTTACAAAAGAAAGTGGAAGGGTTTTATTTCGAAATGAAATAGTTTAGAAAATTATCCGATACGAAATATAAGAATTTTCCAACAACTCATATATGTATGAATAGTTAGCTTAGGTCAGCTCAGATAGGTCGTGAATTGCACATATCAGGCAATAGCCCTTTTTATAGCCTAAATCGAGGTGTACCGTGCACCCTTGAGCTAGTTATCAAATAAAATAGGCTGAGTGCCTTATGCGCTCGCCTTGCTAGTCCGGTGAAGCTGTTCAGTCCTTGCTAGATCAATAGCGTAGTCAGATCGAGGAAAAAAGCATTTGTTTATATTTGTCCCAGTTTTTTTTAAACTGCGTTATTTGATTAGATATTTTAGTATAATCGTAAATGTTAATTTGTTTTTTTTTTTGTTCTTTGGATTGCAATGGATGTATTTCCAAAATATTAACGTTTTTATAACTCTGATGCTAATTCTATCTAAAATCCTATGTGTTACAACACATAATAATCAATTCTATTATGATACTTTCTTGTATAGATTAATGAAAAAGAACACTGAAATATTTTGATGCCATCGAAGCCGGTGGTTTTAAAATTCCGAAGTAGGTACACAAAATTGTTTTTTCAATTCTTATCCTTAATATTAAATTATAATGTAACGAAATGAAAACAAAATCGTATTCTTATTTATGATATTATATACGATGCAACTGCGGGGGCTCCAGTCGACTTTACACGTTAATTCTGTATAAATGACTCAGTGATGAATACCCAGCCAACTTGCGTAATATTACGTCCATTCATGGCACGCTGCGCCGCACCGAAGCCAAACGAGAAAATTCACCGTATTTAAAATTTGCGACCTATTTTATGACGTTGTGATTGGGTCTGGCTGTTTGGTGCATACCGGAAATTCTTGATCTCTCTGTTTCACAGGTTTATTTTTTTATTCGTTGTCAACAGAGAGCGTAATTCTTTTCAGTGGCTTTACGGTCAGACCGGGCGCGTTTGGCGCTTCTTTACGACTATTTCACAACCGGTTTCGTTTCACCCGCTCATGGAAATTAGGTCACATGCATTTGTGAACTGCAATATTATTTGTTCAGGGCTAAGGGTAATTGATTTTAACGGATTGCGCAGTTAGATTAAAATTCTATTCTTAGTGAATCAGCTATTTTAAATATATTAATTACTAATTTTTACCGGCAGCTACGTCCGCTGTAGTGTAGATTTAACCTATTATACCTTGAGAACAGTATTTTTATCTGGGTGGAAGGTATTGTATGCCCCTTTCTATGCAAATGCTTTTAATTAAAGATATTTAATATGATTTAGTAGTGAAGTCGTGAACACGCAACAAACTCACTTTCACATTCATAATATTAGTTAGCCTATAACAACTTAATTTTTTTTCTTCAATGTTATTTTAGTGTGAAAACACAAACACAGAAAAGACACAGTGATTATTTAAAATTGGCAACATATAGGGAGAGAAGAAAGGTGGTCGCAATTTGATACAATTTACTATTCACTCCGTTGATGTGTTGCATTCGAGCATAACATAAAAATCACCAAGATACAACTTCATATTAACATAAGATAAATAAATATAACGCAACTAGTGGCATATGATTTTCTTCCATTTGAATCCCCTTTTAATTATCCCCATCGGCGACAGTAAACAAAATGCCAACTTGGGTCTCAAAATGCACGTTGGTTTGGGCAGCGTTCGCGTTCTTTGGTACACAGCCAGAATGGCCGTTCCTTTTGGCTTCGCAATACACTTGTCGTCGAAAATAATGTCGGTTCAGAGATTAACGAACTTCAACAACCCGGCCTACATAGTAAACCTGATGCAAGTAACTGTATTTTGCTGTTACGATTTCAGTAACAGTTATGCTAACTATACCGTAAAACTCTGCTAATGTTATAATCTGAATAACGTTTGGATATAAAGATGAACATCCACTCAGATTATTTTTAGTAGAGTGAAACCTACGTTACCATTAGACAACATTTTGCATCGGGAGTAATATTTTAAATAGAAAAATGAAATTACTAAAACAGACCTCTTTTATTCTAACAACTTTATTAATTAATAACCATGGCGTGTGCTATACAATGAGGGTTTAATTATATAAATATGTTTTGAAAATAATTGCTTGTTTACTATCTAATGAAATTATGTAGAATCTCGGTAAGTCGAACTTTAAGGGAGATTCGAGAAACTTCAAGTTATAGAAGTTTCATCTTATCAAGGTTTTTTCATTTAGTAGAGTTTTTTTAGGCAATTTTCCGAGGTAGGATTCTTGATCACAAAAATGAAATAAATAAATATTCTATATATGTGTACCTGGAGACTAGCTTTGGGACAGATTGGTCCCAGCGCACTTTTTTAAAAATTTTTAAATTTCCCGCCATCGGCAAAGACATTTAGTACATGTACCATATGAGTCTATAAATCTATGGTCACAATAATATATTTAATTATATTCAGATTATATATGGTTTTTATATTATCATGTATTTGATATTATTTTCATAAAAATTATATCTAATTTAAAATATATTTCGTTTTTTTTTTCTTATGATCGATAAAATATTGTATATTTTCTTGAAATAAGTTTTATATGAAATAAGGAGAAAGAATATAAGTAAAGTTAATTGGCTGAAAACTATTGTTATCATATTCATTTGTCTAAATTATTCAATATTTAATTTGATATATTCATATTGTAGTAGTTTAATGTATATTTAGTTCAGTATTTAATGTAAAATATTTTTTCTAACCTAAAAGTATAAATACAATAGCTAAGTTGGACATTTCGTGGTTTAGTACAAAAAATAGTTTCTAAAAATTAAATAATAATGTAATAATACATTTTGCATAATAATTGGAATTATACATTACATCATTTATCATTATTCAAATCTTGTAATAAATCCAGTATTTTTTTAAACCTTATACTGCCAAACTGTTTGCTAACCTTTGCATCATAAGGTCTATTTTCGTTTGTATGGCGCTTAAATCTTTATGGTTTTTCACTAATACAGGTGTTAAATTGTGAAGGATCCATCGGGAACAAAGTTTTTTGACACCCAAATGTTTTTGTCTGTTTGATTGTATCTGAACTATACACATGCCTAACGATGCTCGTCTATTTTAATCATACGACTATGCCGTTATATACAAATATATCGAAATTTGTCACTTAGAGTAACACGACCTAGTTGGAATTCTGCAACTGCGATTGTTTATAGCAGTCAACTTGCATGGTGCTCCATTATCAAAAGCAGTTTGACCAATGTGCCGAGGCATAAAATTACACTAATCGTAACAATCATACTACGAAAATTTTCACGAGTTGACTTAATGACTGTAGACATGCAATATTTAAAATGGCGCCAAGATGTAAAAAACCAGTGAGAATATAGATGAAACAAACTGACTTTTAAAGCCAAAGAGTTCCATTTTCAAATTTCGTAATTAGTTTTTAAATATTCTTAATGTTAGTGGCCAGTGCCGGAAATTTGAGATTTTGTGTATGACTATGTTATTTTCTTTATAAAATTATTCAATGAGAGTGTCATTTACTGGTGAATAACTATATACAGTGTTAATATAGGATTAATTGATATGTATCGTTGTTTACACCTAAATAAGTAGATGTTGGACAAGACGATGTGCAGTATAAGTGTCAAAGCTGTTTACAAACTTTTGCAAATCCGCATGTTTTTAACATTTATTACGTTGCCTTTAGACGATCTATTTTATTTAGTGCCAGAAAATCTTTGCCAACGCAATCAATTAATGTGTTTAAATTAGTAAAATATTTATTTTTTGTTTGTCTTATAGACTTCTTCCTGAGTATATTTTAGTCAACATCATTGTTGTTTATAAGTTACTGTGATGTATTTTACGACCATGGCTTATATAAAATTAACTAGGCTTCGCATTGATACACTAACAAACAATATGAGACCAAATCTTCTCTTTAAAGTAGGACCATGTTTTTTAATAAAATGGCCAGGAAAAGTCAATTCTGTCAATATTTATGAAGAGGTCTTCCTGCTGTCTTCTGTTTCATTCACTCAATCATTTATTAATATGGACATTTTTTAATAAATGTCATATATTTTAGGAATAAAAATGTATTATAAAAGACAAAAATCGCCATGTTTGCTCATACTACTTACATCGACTACATTAAATCGTTTTTTTAACACTTATACCAACTCAATATGAGTTATTGGACAATAATCTTAACAGTCCCAACTCTCCAATACGTTCTAGAGGATGATTTATTCTTAATGTATTATAATTGGTTCTATCCATAGTTTTACGATATTTTCACTTACATAATTTTGTATGCATACTTATCTACAAGATTATATCGCATTTACTGTTACGATGGTAGTAATATACTGCAAAATTTTATTACTCAGTGAAGTATACTTTAAGTTTTACAATTTGAAATATTATGTGCTTGGAATCAGTCGCACAGGATACAGTGTATTTGTTTACACAACATAAAACACATTTTCGTTTCAATTTAGTGTGTAGGTGCTGCTAGCGTTACGCATGGTCCCAACGTGTTTGCACACACTAATTGTTTCTTTTATGTTTTCAGGTAACTAACCTTCACTACTTCTTTCTGAACGACTAAATGCTTGGCAAATCCGCAATTATTCGGTAAGTCGACTAATTTAATATTGACACAAGAATCATATATAGAAAAATAAAACCTCAGTTCCATATCACATCATATGGAGATAGAAAATTATATTAATTCGCCTGATATGATGATATTAACTAATTGTATTTCGCTCTTGTAGGGACAGAAACAATACTGCCTGTAACCCTCAGATGATCTAGCTAGTCCTAGATTTTTACAGACCCTACTTATACAGATAAGTGTAAATCAAGAATACACGAATCAATGCCGTCAATGCCACGAATCTTTTTTCTTACAAGGTCTCTAAGTTTAGCATGAAACCGTCTTCGTTTATCATTATACTAACAAGAATGATCACAGCCAAATTTTATTTATAAAACAATTTGAAAAAAAAAAAACTAATCTATGTCGTTCTTACCCGACCGAAAGTATCTTTTTATTAATTGATTCAGATTACAACACTTGATCGTAAGTATTGATTCATTTCCCTAGTTTATCCAGAAAGGATACATATAAGTATATACCTATATGTCTTATGCATCTCGTATACATGTAGTCCGGTGAAGCTGTTAAAACCTTGATGGGTCAATAGAGTACTCATTTCGAAATAAAAAATCTCGTATACTTATAGATATTTAAGACGTCGCTGGCTAGTGTGACGTACACTCAATAAAAGCCCGCCTATAGATTAACAAATCTTGAACATCGGCATAGCTCTTTCCGAGTTTTATTTATAATTTACTATATGTACCGTAGTATGTAAACGTTGCATCCTAGATCTAAACCGCAAGAAACAGCTGTTATTTCTTTTATCGCGTAGCGAATTATATACGTGAAGATTTTCAGAATGTGGACCGGTAGCTTTATTTATCTCGTCGCTAAGAGCATACTGTTCACCCACGCTTGCACCGGGGCCAAAATCTGCTTTTTTGATTCGTTTATCATTGCATAGTGCGTTTTATTAATTTTTCCTTGACGTAGAGTGGCTTTATTTACGAGTGGTTTTGCGCAGTCGGCAGAGTTTCATTGCCACGTTGGACAGTTCTTTATATTTTTGTTCTTTATATTTTAATTGTTCTAAAGTATAGTGAAGTGTTGGGAGACTATCTAAGGCCTAATGTCTATAGTTTTTATTTGAATTCTATGGTATGTCAACTAACATATTATGACATAATTTTGTAACACTTTCATGTTCAAATTAATGCAGAATTACACAGCAGTTTTAGGACAAAACCTGATTTATTCTTCCTATATATATGTGATTTCATGAAGTAAATATTTTGCTTGATTAGGTAGATAATTTACATTGTACAATCAAGGACAAAAAAAAAAAACCTGAATTCTTTCAGAAGATCTCAGAATATCTCATAGCATGGATGAATGGCCTTATTTGCCATTGAGTTTAAATGGGTATGGGGCTACATAGATTGCTTAACATCAATGATCTTCGTAATATAATAATGATTATGATATTACAAAAATATATTTAAGGGACACTGATGGGTATTTTTATACGCAGGCGTCCTTACAAATAATATACCTTATTATGCTTACAGTGTACCATTATACGATTTATAGGATTATAAACGCTATAAAATTGACATACGCCACTTGTAGTTAATTTTTAATATTTATTTAATATATGTTAATTAACGAAATTTATTTCTCACATTTTATTCTGTTTAAAATTTAAACTAAACTGTTGGGTGTCTTGACGAAAATGCAAAATGTATCATATTAAAAGAACACTCTGTGTGGGCCAAGGACGTCGACTGTATGTGTATGTATGTGGTAAACCTGATCGTTCACAATAATTACCTGGTTAAATATTAACATATACATTTTTTTATTTCTGAGTGTGCCAGTTACGTGTACTTTTAGTATTCTTATTTAAAAAGTATAAGGATAATTCTTATAACTCTGCTGAGAGAAAGATTTTCAGGAAAATCAATGATCCATATCTCCTTTTTGTTCCTAACTAGCCTCTTTTCAGTGTCATACTTATATTTACATTACATATATTGTTTTCAAAATATCAATTTTATATAAATTGTAATAAACACAATGTTTCACAATTTTCTCATGTATCTACTATTGAAGTAATTACTTATCTTTCATTTCGACTCGGTATTAACCAATAAACAAAGGATTTGGCCGTAGATATTTTACGGGCGCGTCTTATACGAAAAATTGTGGTAAAATTTTATCCCCAAAATAGCCTGTTATTACCTAAATAAAGTATGCTAAATCGATTATGATCACAATGAACTAACAATCATTTTTATTTGTATCTTTAATAATTTTAGGCTTTTATCAGGAGAGAGCCAGACCGGTCCCTGGCCGCCCCTAACATGCGGCGGAATATACACCGTAGGATTTTAGTCCATGCGAGTAACCCATTTAACCCACTCTCTCCCCCGAGAGGGTGGGTATATCCATAAGGAATTTCCACACACTAATAAAAAAGGCTTTACCGTTTGATTGAAGCATCACCCTGTTGTTAAATGATGATGTGATCTAAGATGCTATATACGCTAATCCTAGAGGTAGAGTAGATCTTAAGTGCAAGTTTCTAGAACACAACCATACGTAACTGGTAAATATTTTTCATCTAGATGATAGCTATACAGGTAGTCTTTGAGAAAGCCTGAAATGAAGAAGCTCTCAAGTGCAGTTTCTGGAACACACCCATACCACAGTATAAATATGAGACACAGTACGGAAACTACGAACAAACGCTCGAAAACGGCACACTCACTATAACACGCGCATAGACGAGAGTTTTTGAAAGGAATTCATGGACACCACGGCGAAGTCCGCTTAGGGGGGTCTTGTCGATGCGCATGTTTGTGTGAGAGTGCCGGTGCGGGCATTTATAGGGAGTTTTCAAACTGTCTGTTATGTGTACTGTGCCCATACGTAATTGGTAACAGATTTCAGACTCGAAAATGGTAGCTAGACAGGCAGTCTTAGCAAAAGCCCTACCACCGTGTTATAGTTTCGTTATGATGTTTTTATTCATTGAAAGTTTCGGCTCCTCTGCAAGGATTCGAACTTATGTCGATCGATGTGTCCGAAGTCGTTAAAAGACGGTACATCTTGTCTCATTACAAAAATAAACTAGATGTGATGATTACCTAAGAGTTATATATCCACACCAGTGACTTGTGTTAGCATTGCAGCGCGTGTAATCTGTGGTTTTAATAACGGTGTTGAGGTTATTATTCCATGTCATGCATCATGTATCATCCAGTTAATTATAATTCTAACTTTAATATAATATTATGAAAAAAGAATTTCTGTGAACAAATTTTGTAAAGTGTTATTCACCTTTGTGATTCTTATTAATACTGCTGTCAGATAAATTGTATAGTAAATTGATAATGTATTGCTGAAATATATCAAAATCCATTAATAAACTTGGACACATAATCTGGTATGAATATTATAATTACGCACATACAAGACAGAATAACGATCTTCATCAAAATGTATCCACTGGCTAAAATAATCAGGTAGACGTTCCTACCTAGTAAAAATAATCGCGTGTATATTAAACAAATTTAACGATTCGGTTTTTTATTTTGTAACCGTGCGGGCGGCATTTTTTGTGGCGGCTTGTTTTCGCGTCACAAAAATAGATTAGTCCACTACTTTGCTAAATAATAAGAAAAATATCGGGATTGGCCGTGTACGAAATGACCATCCTCATCAATCAGCTGCTTGGAACTGGTCCAAGATTTTTTCCACGTTTAGGTTTCGTAGTTTAGCCCGACAATCCAACTAGCTCCGTGTCGTCTTATGCTGTGCAACAATAAAGATTCTGTAGTGTATTCTGTGCGCGACTTAATATAACGTAATTATATACACGAGTCGTTGCATACACAGCATTAACCATAAATCTTATTGATGATTGCAGCTGTGTGTATTATTTATGAGTATCTCTACCGACGATATTATCTTAGTTTGATCAGTTCAAATCAAATAAACTGTAAACCACATTCAATTACTCTTCAGTGAACATGCCAATATTGTCTCGAGACTATTAGCTATTAAGCAAGTGGGTGTATTTTGAACATACCGTGTTATTTTTGTGGTTGTTGACGGACGCTAATGGTATTTCTGTACTTTCGTTGTCATGAAAAGTTCTCGGGAGTCAAACCGAATGATATGTTCACGACACCTTTACGCAATTCCTGTCTCACGCCTTACCGTTTGCCAAGACGCTACGTCATGTGCATCTGTGTAAGTGCAATTAAAGGAAAGTGGCACCTTCATGTTTAACATTTGAGTCTAGTTCTCTATGAGTTTCTTTATACATATGACATGGTTATGGCAAAAATGACCGTGTGTGACCTATTTAATTAAAAATAGGTGTTTTATTTGATTTTCCTTATTTGTTTCAAGTGTTGTATACGTAAGTTATGGTTGCCACGTTGTAGCACCAATGAATGCCTTATGTATTGTTTTTATGATTTGAAAATGCCGAGTTTATTTTCAATGTTATATATGCAATATTTACATTTGCGGCCCTTAGTGGGTCATACCGAGTCGAATAAAGCTGCGTTCCGTGACCTCAATAGAGATATATAACATTTTTATGTTTGTTCGTTGTAATAAGTACTTATATTCAATCTATATAATAATTTTTAAATTTTTTGCTATGGGTAAGTATTGCATATTCCTATTATAGTTATTATATTATATTATAGTATATTCCTATATTATAGTTTTAGAACTACACATACCTTCGTAAATGAATGTATTGTTTTTTGTAAATAAGGAATTATAGTGACATTAAACAAAATTGTGACTCTGGTTTGCTCGCTTGTTACTATTGGTCAAGCGGGCCGTTGAACTTTTGCTCCTTATTTAGCATATAAGAGCGTAGAGGCACATCTGAACTAGGGCTTACTCTCCGAAATGAGCACGGATCATTACTTCCGTAAACTTTGGCAATTCTGATTTTTTTTTTCCATAATTAATAACGAATTATATGAATTCAGGTGGGTTGAAATCATTGAAAAGAAATAAAGATAATACTACGAGTAAATAAACGTCGTATTAATCGTTTCAATAATGGCTTAATTATTAACGTCTTTTGACACCGCGTAGATTGATGCAGGTTTCAATCCTTGCGATTGCGCCGAAGGACTCGGTGAAGAGAATCATTTCGATGAAACCATACTATGATGGTAGTTTTTTTAACCCTACCTGGCTACTAACTATCCTCAAGTTGGAAACCTGTCGCCAAGCCCCTGTAGGTCTGTTCCAGCAACTATTGAAGCTATTAGTGGCTTCAGCATGAATGGGTCGGCTCGTCCGGGGTAGTACAAACTGACCCAGAGAAACAACGTCGTGAAGTAACAGTGCTTGCATTGTTGCGTTTCGTTCGGTTAGTGAGAGCGCCAGAGGCCCACCTCTCCTCACCTTCCTCTTCCCTTGTTGCCCCCCCCCCAACTCAGGCTGGCAACGCCCTTGCGACACCCCTGGTGTTGCAAGTGTCTATGGACGGTAGTGTTCACTTAACATCAGGTGACCCAGCTATTCGTTTGCCTCCTATGATATAAAAAAAAAAAAACACTTGAAAGCCAGCGTTTAACGACAAGTTTAACGTCTAGACCATAAAGTCATTTAAAATCAAACTGACCATCTCTTTTAATATGGATTTCTAAAAACAATAACTCTTCAAATATAGGCCAGATTTGTTTTACTTCAAACATAAAAGAAAAATAAACTCTTTAGAGAATGATATCTAAAGAGTTTATAAATGTACTACTACTCCTTTAATAATGTCGTGAGTTTCGCGACATCATAGCCAGTGCAGTCCTGACCGTTTAGATGCAGTTCAGAAATAGACCACGGAAGCGTCCGACCGACCCGTTTGGTATTTGTTCAACGTTGACCTAAAACAGTGTTCGCTTATACTCGTTTGTTATTCGCGTGGCCGACTACCCCGCTGTTAATATTATCTGAACCGTATTACGACATACGAACTCACCACGGCAAGTTAATTAAACATAATAAGGTTAATCTTTCATTTTTATTTTTTAAAAGAAACGTTACCAGCGTTAATCTTCTTCGTAAGTAGTTTTTTGAAACGTAAAGTAAGTCACTTTGTTTTTGGTAGACATAATTTGTATACATTTTCGATCGTAATATAAGAATAGTATACGGATTTTGTTGTTTATTATTTACTACCGGCCACGGCGGACGTTGTCCCACCTCAATAATAAAAAAAAAAACTTTTAAAGTTAGACATGCTGTTGCTGACTTTTTTGTAGGCATCAAGCTCTACAACTTTTCTCTAGAACTCAATCATATATCTCGCCTCGTTAAGGCTGAGTTCCTAAGAAACGATTTCATTCGAACGTTTTTATTCCGACATACTTTGCAATTCCGACTACCACAAAAAAGGTCTTTACATTTTTCTGGTTAATATATAGCCTACACTCACAAATAAAGTGACTTTCTATTGGTAAAAGAATTTTGGAATGTTGTGGAATGAGTTACCTGGTACTGTGTTCCACCAGGGTTATGACATGGGCTCTTCAAAAGGGATTAAAAGACTCTCCAAGGTCAGCAACAGCGATGCCCCTGGTGTTGCATTTATACATAGGCGACGGTAAGCATTAACATCAGATGGACCGTCTGCCTGTTTGCTGTCTTTTGGCATAAAAAAAAGAATTAAAAACGGGTTAGTAGATTTAGAGATTGCCCCCTACAACGATACAAACATACAAATTTTACCTCTTTATAATATTAGTATAGATTATTGCGTTCTTTTTTATAAAATCTAATCAAACACTTCTCCATTGGTTAAATTATTTTTGTTAATCACGTTTGTCGGATTTAATATGTTATATACTGGCTATAATATATTTTATGTATGTTATTTTATGAACAGAGGAAAAACATAAGCGCCGCACCATGTGCCCCACTTCTCCACTGTAAGAAAATACACATCGTTGAATGTGTAGTGCTTATATAAAATACACATCGTTGAATGTGTAGTTTTTATATAAAATTTTGTTTCTTAAAACTCTAATAACTTTATATTCAATTAAGTTGTCGTAATAATCTTTTATTGTGATAAAAACCAAGTAACTAAAAAGGATTTTTTTTTACGCAATCTATCCAATAGTTCTAGCGTGATACTCGTACAACGGCAGGTCTGTCATTTTATATAAATGGCTCGTTCAATGGTCTTCGATTGACAAGAAATAAAATATTTTTATCATTTTTTTATTAATAACACTAAAGCTTGTCAATAGTTACAAAACAAAAAAGAATGAAGAAAATCAACTGAGAAACTGAGAAACGGCGGAGTGAAATTTTTTTTTTCTCGAACTGACCACGTTATTGACCTAGCCAGGTCATAACAGCTTCACCGGACTAGGGAGTGAGATGTTCTTAACCGTTTCCCTACTACCTATTTATACATATACAAGCGAGCTCGGCGGAAGTTGTGCTACCTTGATAATAAAAAAATCTAAAATTCAACCGCAGTGCCACCTACCGCATCCAATGTAAACCATTCTCGGATCCACTGGAACACGCACACAAAATTTCATCAAAATCGGTCTAGCCGTTTAGGAGGAGTTCAGTGACAAACGTACAGAAGAAATTTATATAAAAATATATACAAGATGTAACTAGCTGATACCCGGTCTTAAATATAATTTGATTTGAAAAAAAAAAAAAGTCAATGGAATCCAAAAAATAGTTTCGATGTGATTGAGCTTTTAAGAACTGTATTTACCGATGTCAAATTTAATAACTTATTCTTTTTATTTTTCTTAGAAAAACATTCTACAAGGGTGTGTAAGATATAAAAGAAATAGGTTTTTAGTAGATCGACCTATTGTAGTGTCATCGTCACCCGGCATTTTGCCAGTGCTTGCAGAACCAAAACACGCGTGTAACATGACGAATGAATGGAAAGGGGTCATCAAATCGTCATGTACTCATCACAGCCTCTAACGTCAGTACCTACACAGACAAAAGCTTGAATATTGGCTTGAATTTATATTTACCAAAGTTTGCGATTTAGTTATTAGTTTATGTAGTGATTTATATAGTAAACAGAAAATTTTACGAGTCGGATCTCCGTTTACTGCTTTGAGAATTCCTGTAACTATCTCGTATTTCAACCAAACAAATAGTAATTTAATCATTTTAATATGTACGTATATTTCAAAAACTAATTGTTACATGTAGTAGTTGTTGCAGTAACATGTCCTCAGACTGTATTGGTATGAACAGATAAACTAAAGTGGCAAACCATATTTCTATTGTCTTTGAGATAATATATGTTATTGTCGAATTACATCTGTAATTTAGTTACAGTATGGCGCGTTGTTCTTCTATACTATAATTAGTATATATTATATAACTAATATTATAAAGAAGTAAAGTTTGTGAGTTTGTGACGTTGTAGGGGTAATCTCAGTAACTACTGGTCCGAAATTATCTCAGAGTTATATAGCTCATTTATCGAGAATGGTTATAGGCTATATATCATCTCGCTAAGACCAATAGGAGCGGGCCACCAATGAAAAATGTTTTACAATCGTTTTTTTCCCTTTTGAGAGCTTCTGCTGTGTGTTATCATTAGCCCAAAGTAACTATTCCACGCGAACGAAGTCTCGGGCAGAGGGTAGTAAATCATATTATAAAGTTCACGAATCACACAAATTGAACTATGTTATACAGTGTAAAATATTGAAACTTCTGGAAATCGCTGAAACAAATTGCTTCGCAAAAGCATTTGTTTATAGAGAACATAAAACTGATGTATATCAGTTTCCGATTGTAGTTATCTTCGGCTTTATCATTAAATTTAAAACTTCGGAATGTAACTCTAATGTAACTCTATGTCCTTGGTTGGATTGTTTGTGTTAGGTTTTGTCTTTATATGCCCAGTCACATATACTTGCGTTTTTCAGTTTTAAGCTTAAATATTAGACTATATTTAAAGCAAGCAGCAAAATATGCGACTACCTAAAATATTTAAATTATTAACAAAATTAAAAATATTTTTATATTGTTATAGACGATGTTTGGCACTTTCACAAAGCTAACAGCATCGCAGCGGCAGAGGGTAGAGCATTGCCAAGGGAAAGTTATTTCCTACTGTCTCCGTGAGACAATTCAACAAGTGTTACACAGTTAATTGTCTCGTGCAATTTCCGCTCGCTTGCCAATTACTATAAATCAGAGATTAATCATTTACATCACGTAGCCCGTACGATTGTATCGTTCATCTCCAAGGCTCTAGTGCTCACAAGAATGTTATCACACTAATTTATAGCTAAAATGAAAATAGTAACTATACAGATTTTGCAGAATAATATTCATAATCCATAGTTAAGTAATATCTTGCGAGCAAAGGCAACTAACTAACTATTCTTAAAACAGTTACCTTAGACCCGTCGAAAAACATAGAGATTAATTATACCAATGTTCAAAGAATTGGTAGACGATTGAACCATCTGACATGTAAATGCGAAGTTTTGTTTTCCATACTTTATACAATATACACTCTAACTGTTGTCAATCACTTTGCTGTTTAATCTAATGTTTATACCATGCTAATACCATAAGGTTTACTGATTGGACAGTTCCGGGTAAAACAACTTCTAACATCTGATTCTTAACAAGGCTCACACAAAACCAATAAAAACAAAATAAATCCAAAGCCGTGCTATAGTCGCATACTGGCGTATGTAAAGTGTTTTGAATCGTAAATACGCCTGATTTATATCTATTCTATTAAATTTTATCACGTGTTTTAGTAAAATTGTTACAACACAGCAACAGCTGTTACAACAACTGCTTACAGGGTCGTGATAGTTTTATCATTTCCAGTAATATTACATTGACTTATTTATTTTGAACTCTAATTGCATGCATCAGAGTTGTATATAGGTAAAATTGGTACATATATACCTGCTTAGTCACCTATTAAAATATAAACTGTACATAACAGCTTCTGCGACGAACTAAAATATATTTAATAATTTATGTTCAGAGATTTGCGTCACCACCACGGTAGAAGCTCAGAGCTCACGCTCAGAGTACCTAAACCTTTTTCTGTTTTGTTGTTTCTTTTATATAAAATAACATTGCCTCATTTCATTATTTTCTTATATTGGTATATATTTGACCATACGATTAATGATTTTAATGAGTTTGTTACGTGAATTGTAACACTTTTTTTTTAATCCATTTACTAATGTCAAGAGGTACTAATTGGCGTTTACTAGATGATCATTTCATTGCAATAATAAATATGACTCAATTACAGCACTGGTTTTATTCCGTAAGATGCAGTTGCTATTCTAATTAGGCCAAGTATCAATTACTTCTTCTAAATCATGCAATGTTTCTTCTTAATACAACTCATAATAAAGATTTTAGATTAAATTATATTTAGTTTAATATAAAAATAGCTAGTCATGTAACTCTAATATAATCCCCTACCCCAATTCCATACATGTAGTCCGGTGAAGGAAGCTGTTAAGACTTTGCTGGGTCAATAGCGTAGTCAGATCGAAAAAAAAAACCAATTACATACTTTCAACACTTTTTCCTTAATCTAAAGCTCAGATTCATTATAGGGTTAGGAATCATTTGGAGCCATATGGCCTTAGTGTATTACTACAGAGCCCCCATCATTTCATTATTAATCGTACATTTTTATTTATATACAAATAAATAAGTACTAGGTATAATTATGACAAAATAAAAAAAAATCCGAATGAGAAACATTAAGAAACAGATTTTAAAATAATAACGATTTGCGTCGTACCGTTTTTTTTGCATATTACAACTTCTAACTAAACGTCTAAATCATATGATTTAAAGTATATTCTAATGTTATTAACTATTTAAGATAAATATAGATCTGTGGGATGGCATGGCAGCGCGGCTAGAAGGTGATAATATATTTTTGAGGGAAATATTATCAACACGTGTAGAAATGTTTATTATGTCTTCAGATCGACTATAATGTCTCTAATAATGCTTATTGCGTAAGTCTTTTTATTTTTTCAATGTTACGTGACTTTTATTTAGATTTATCGTTATGTGGATTCGCATAGTTGGCATTCAATTAAAATTAAAGTGGTAGCTAAATTTTCTGAGACTTTCTATTACATATTTCTATAATAAGATAAGTATATATATATATATATATATAAATTTATTAATAACGTAACTAATTAATTTGTTCTTATAAAAACATGTTTTCTCACATGAACAAAGTTGTTCTCTGCTCTCGGTTTCGTCCGTGAAATAGTTACTTTAGGCTAACGCTGACACGCAGCGGAAGCTCGCAAGACGGAAAAAAAACGATTTTGAAAATTATTCATCAATGCTCCGATCCTATTGACCTTAGTGTGATGATATATAGCTTCCTTTAGCTAGATGATATAAGCTTCATCAATAAATGAGCCATATAACACTGAAAAAAAATTTCAAATTGGACCAATACTTCCTGAGATTACCCCCTACAACGTCTTAAACTCACCAACTACCTCTTTATAATATTAGTATAGACTATTTATTTAAAAAAAAATTAAATTTAGGTTTAATAAATATAATAGGAAAGGCAATAATTCTATACCACCTATAAATAAGTACGAGGGTAGTGAAATGACTGAATTAAATGAAATCCGGTGAAGCTGTTACGAGAGCTTGCTGGGTCAATAGCGTAGTCAGATCGAGAAAAAAAAAGGATGAATGAAATAAAAATATTTACATATTTAAGTGTCAATATTCTAATTTTTTCAATATAAGCATAGTATGTTGCAAGAACCTATGTATGAAATCCAGTAAAATTAGATCTAATATAATCAATTTCGAAAGTATGCACCTGACGAATTATTTCAGTAATAGAAACGATCAGAGAAAACTGACCTGAGGTAACAGTGCTTGCATTGTTGCGTTTCGTTCGATCAGCGAGTGCGCCGGAGACCCATCTCCCCTTCCCTCCCCTCTCCTGTAACCCCTCCCCTTTCTCTCCATTCCCCCAAAGACAGGCTGGCAACGCACTTGCGACTCCTCTGGGGTTGCTAGTGTCTATGGACGAAGGAGATCGCTTAACAACAGGTGAGCCGCAAGTTCCTTTGCCTCCTACATGATATAAAAAAAGAGAATTCCCCAAAACTGCCTTCATGTTTTTTCATGAAACTTGGAATAGATTAATGTTCTAGGCCGTTAATGGTCTTCAGAATAGCGGCTCAATACTTTTGAACGTTACTCAGCCGTGTCATAAATTATTTGTTTACGAATTTGTCATTCTCAAAGATATTTTAATCCGAGATGTTCGTAAGATTTACGGATGACATATTTTTACTTCATAACGAATTTAGACGAATTTATGCCAAAGCATAGTATTTGGGGACTTTAAATAGTGAGTGAGAAACGATGTACAAAGATACTTGTAACATTTCACCCCCTATTTTATGATAGACTTTTAGCAGAAGCGTCGATGGTTATACAATTTCGGTACATGATTATTTCGCAATAATTGAAAGTTTTTAAGAACACATTCTTTATTCCAACGTTTGTTTTATGTTACAATTTTCACTCATAAACGCTATGCATCTTCTGACTTAACATAAATAAAATATCTTCCCAAAAAAATAATGGTTCATACTCAAATAGTCCACTAGGGAATCAGTCATGTGAACTGTGTGTTAACAAGATACACAAATGTTAAGCAGCGTAGTCGTAAACTCGCTAGTTCCATTTGGCATGATGAACTCGTGTGCATATTTTCGTGGGTACATTGTTGTTGTGTTGCCATTTATGTGGGCGCTGATTGCGTAACGGATGTAACTAGGCTAGGGTTATCATATTAGGTTATTTGAACGGATAGTGTTAACTTTTATTTTTTGTTATACAATTGATATTGTGTTATATTTATTTATATTATTAAAGCTATATATTCTATGATATCTGTATAAAAGTCACATACTAGGATTGGAAAAGTAACCGATTTGTAAGATAATTATGATAATTTGATTTGTAACGTTTTAAAATCATAACACAAGGTACACTGTTGGGCAAGGCGGCAACCCTAAACGCAGGTATCACATTGTATGTACATTTATCGCGATTGGTAGAAGTGGTGTATTTTTACAGCTGCAATTCGACATATAGGCCCATGCTGAATAGCTTTAACTGTACACGGACGATAAACAGACGGCCGCCATTGCCGACTCGCTGAAAACATCCTTTTACGTCATCAGCCCGCTATGGATTCTACTTCGAGCTATTCTGTTGCGATGTTATTATAGATATTATCTTAGTTTGGTAATATATTTTCTAATTACATAGTATTTTGAATACATATGAGTTACATATGGTGTTTCTTATCAAAATTATGAAGTTACCTTATATATAAATAAAATGGTAGCGTAGATCGTTGTGCGCGCATCACTAAAATACGGTTGGATAAATGTCAGTAACATATTTATATATTACTAGACACCTGGTTCTTAAAAAAAATACAATACCCTCATTTAATATAAAGGTTTAAATAAACACGATTTGTATAAAAACTATGCGTTCAACAATGCATATTTTCTTATCGTTGAGAAATGGGGCAAGCGGAATGCTACTTATGTTTTTTCCTTCTGTACATAAAATATATTGTCAAGACAATAAGCGACGTAGACTGAGTTGCGAGTATCAATTAGAGAATCATAAATGCACAAATTAAAATTATATTTTCTGTATGATATTAGATATTTTAAAATGTTTTAATATAACAATTCATAATTATCAATGCTATTCCTGTGAGTTTCTGCTGCCAGTTCGTAACATTGTCTTAACTGAGAAGAACTGGAAGAAAAAAAATTCCTTATACATTATTACACAGTCATCATTATTGCTAACATTTCGATTAAACATATTTGGTGTCAATGACTAACAACAAGGGAGTCGCAAGTGCGTTGCCAGCCTGTGTTAAGGGGAAGGGTAGAGGAGAGGGGGAAAGTGAGGAAAGATGGGTGTCCGGCGCTCTACTTGACCGAACGAAACGCAACAATGCAAGCACAGTTACTTCACGCCGGTTTTCTGTGAGAGGGTGGTACTACCCCGGCCGAGCTGACTCATTCATGCTGAAACCAGTAATAGCTTCAGCGTGGCTCTACTACGTACAAAGATTCACTATAAAAGTTAAGACGAATAGGTATGTCTTCATCATATAGGTGTTACAGTTTCCGAACAGGAAACATTAAAGAATTTTAATTATACACTTTTGGTTCAATTTTGTGCGTACGTAATGGAATATAACCATCAATTGCCGTTTCAAATAAACACCTTGCCAATTGTTGAATTTTGTTGAAATGTATTTATTCCGATACTTATCATTCTGAACAGTGTAGTGAGTCACCGTCGGGAAGGGAATTATTTATTGTAAGTGTATATTCCAGGATGAGAACTTAAGTGCTGCTGTAACAATTCGATTTGTGGATTGTACAAGGAGTGTAATAATTATACAAAAGTAACTACCCGCCTTGGTTTCGCACGGATGTAGTAACGAAGAAAATGAAACTAGATATTCCCATTACTACTATTACGACTATATAATAAAATAAGATGGCAACGGAACTAATCAACATCAATCTGACTATTTCATATATTATCAATATTTGTGAAAACATTCCTACTAAGTACTAGTAAGGATTAGCCAAAAAGGTGCAGCCGTTCGGAAGTGATGCACTTACATACAATTGCAATTGATTTTTTTTATATAGAAGATTTTTAAATGGCATTAGACATGGTAACTATATCCGACCGAAATTATGAGCACTATACACCATGTGTAATAGCCGCTTATCGGGATCAGACATCAATCGACGTATATCCAGAGCAATCTAACGGGGTGGTAAGGTGTCCATTGTTGAAAGGATCGGTAAAACCAAAAGTATTGTGATAGGTTAATGGTTCCATTTTATTTTGTCGCGTTTTGGGATCATACACTGTAATGTCTCTGCAATGGGTTGTGTTTCGAGGAATTGTTCGACATTAGGCTGTGACTGCTTTCCACTATCGTACCGCTCATCATCGGCAGGGATTTCATTCTCACACCTAAGAATCGAACGCTCAGGTTGTGGAATGGGCTTCCTACTTGTGATATATCCAGGAAACTACAGCATGGAATTCTTCAAGTTGAAAATAGGATGGAAGAAAGGGCAGCAACGCGTATATGCCACCTCCGGTGTTTCAAGCGCCCATAGGCTGTGGTGACTGCTTAGCATCAGGCGACCCACGTGCTTTCTTGCTACCATCATAGTATAAAAAAATTCAATCATCGAAGGCTGAATTGCATTGTATTGCAAGACGGTATCACACCAATAACATCCGATGGTTTATTGTTCACTGGATACCGTTGATGTTTGATTTCGCTGTGCTTAATCAGGCACATTACCGTAATTATTTCGTTCTAAAATAAGCAAGAAACTTTAATCAAAATGTTAACAATCTTAAGTGTTGAATATTTCAACAGTGCTAACTTGATAACGGAACAAGCAAGCGTTAGAACAACCCTGTAGTGTTATTAAATAAACAGTGTATTTTTCAACAAGCAAATTACAAATATCGAAGACCCACCCCTCCCGGCCAAAGGTGTGTGAAGGCACCATAGGGTCTGTGTGAATCTGACATAACCAACTCTCAACTGCCTTTCGGGGTGGGTATCTATTAAAGATTTCCCCATGTAAAAAAAGTAAGGACCAAGTGTCTAATAAGTAAAATGTTAATAATGAATATCGGAAATCTATTCAGGAGTTTTTTGTCGTTTATCAGCAATCTAGGTCGTATCTGTAAGTAACACAAGAGCCTAAAATATTATGATAGGTTAACAAATAATAGATAGTGGTTTGAAATAAAGCAAGCATGAAGATGTACTACTTTTATCTTCACCGGTATAAAGATTTGCAACATATCACAAATTAACCTTCAATAAGACCGCAGTCCTGTTTTCGTTAGTTTTAGGCAGTCATGAGTTGCAGTAAACACCTAATATTCAATGAATGACAAGCGCTGCTTTAGTTACATAAAGAATAGACTGTGTTCAAGGTAACATTAATAAAAACAGTCTTTATTCTTGTGTAAAAGCCAAAAAACTGTTTGTTGTTCTCGGAAAGTCATGTCAGTTATCAGTTGATCTTAAAAAAAAACAGGAGTGTACAGTAGAGTGTCTGGTGACGGAATGGGGTCACCGGCTACAGAACTCTCGCTTTCGAGAGGTGTCCTACAAATCATATTTAGACTATGGAGAATTGTCACTATTGCGGTGCGTCTTGGAATAGACATTAATATAAGCATTTGATACGCGGGACAACTGCCCGTTCCACTTTATGGTCTCGTGTTTTTAAATAATTAATGCTTTGATTTTTTTCATATCTTATGAAATGATTGTACCAGAAGCCGCCAGTAATTCAATATATTAACTGTACATATTAGATTTTTTGAACAGTATAGGTACATTTTTGCAAATGCAGTAATCATGCTGCTTGCCTTTAAACATTAGTTTTATTTAATTGGGATCTCTTTTAATCCAAATTCAACCTTATCATTTATTTCTAAAACATGTTTTTTTAAAGATATCCTATAACAACTCATTATAATCAACCCATTACATGCAATGACCGTGGATTGAATGAGTTGATATTTACTAAGATTGTGTAGTAATCATTAATACAAAAAATATAGCATTATGACAAAGCCGCTATGTATACGAGTTGATAAACAAAGCCACGTGGGTGGAGACAGGTGCCTGCGCCCACGCATCGCATAGGGCCGTGTGCACACCTGACGTCAGCTTCACAGCCTCCCGATGACGTGAGGCGGAACCTACGGCTTAATATCCGGCTCAATTGTCAAAACATCTGAATAATACATATATTTTTGCATATACTATAATTATGCCTCAGTAGATTGACTTGAAATAAATGTTTTTTTAATTGGCTATAATAGTAATACTTCATTTAAATTAATAAAGGATGGATGTAGAAAGAATTAAAGGATGAGAAATTACCACACGATAATTCCGTGACACATTATAATATTTTATCGCAATAATTTTCTGATCACTTTCTGTAATCCTAAGCGAAGTAAGGAATTTTGTTTGTTTGTGTGTAAAAATCAAAGTGGTTTCATTTTTTAAAAGTTGCATGCATAGATTTTGGGTCAAGACTAGATAGTTATCTGGTAATAATAACTTTCTGTGCTGACGGTAAAATTACGCCTTACAAAGGTATTCTACGGTGCCAAATAGGTTACAAGACATTGTGTACTTTAGTCCATTGGATGTTCAATGATGTAGTGCATGTGTAAATTTTACTTACGGAATAAACGGTGAGGCGTGGAAAGCATTCCGCCACATTTGCCATCGTCAGTACGCGTACGCTGAGTACGCTGACATCTTGATTGACGTATTCGTACTACGTTACGTTACACGCATTACGCGTGAAGCCGATATGTGATAAAACAAAATGAAAATCTTGATCCCGCTTGATTTTCTTATTCTTGAGAACCTAATGAACTTTAAAGGGATTTTATGTCAATAATTATTATATCAGATTTGGATTTAATTTTTAACTACTTGAGTTCTCTCGGAAAACCACCATGACGTTGAGTCCTTGCATTGTTGCGTTTCGTTTGGTCAGTGAGAGTGCTAGAGACCCACCTCCTTTCCCTTTCCTCCCTTCCCTTCTACCCCCTCTTTCCCTACAAAACAGGCTGGCAACGCACTTGCGACTCCTCTGGTGTTGCTGGACGGTGATGATCACTTAACATCAGGTGATCCACCTATTCGTTTGCCTCCTATGATATAAAAAAATACTGCTTAATAATTCTTGTGTATTGTACTTAAGTATAATAAAAAAGTTAACACCAATAAAATATAGTTTAACACAATGTAATGGCGAATTATAGTAAAAAAACTGCATGAAAATATTTCCCTTGAAAAAATATAGGTGTACCAACCTATGATGATTGAAATGCTGTTGGAGTTTGTCGATCGCGATACCATTTTTATACATTCCTATGACATATATATTTGAACAATAATTTTCAAAACCCTAAGAGGCTATTTCTATACGCAAGCTATTTTTGAATTCAAGGTTGAGAAAGTAAGATAACTTCTTGGCAAGGTCTTCTTAGCACAATCAAAAATATAAAGCTAGTGGAGATTACGTACGTTCGACTCGTAACTTAGTTTTAACCGGTTTATGCCTGATAATTGGTGCCTTTTAACATACTATTGGAGTGGATATTTTATTTCCTGATATTCACTGACCAACTGCACTTAAAGACAATGCATATAAATTATGTACTGTAGAGGATATATCTAGGGATAATGTGCTATTATTTGTTGGGTGACTGGAATATTAAATAACATCTGAATGGGAGTATATATTACGACTCAACAGAAGTGTAATAAACATCCGAACATCACTACTATAAGTATAGAATACAGACTTTCGTGTTTTCGCGTAAACATAACAGTTTCAAATAATAACATCTGTTTGATCTTGTCTAAATTGCTAATTTGTAAAAAAACAAACATGAAATATAAAATTATTTTTAATATACATAATTTCAAGTAATTAGTTATATGAATGAATTGTAGATTTTATATTTTTTGCTACTTTGTAGATTTTAGCGTTTCACCACAGTCTAATTAAATGACGATGTCTAACATGATAAACACACTAAACCTAGACGAGACTAGCCGTCAAATACAGTTGCAGGAATAGACCTAGAATGGTACCTTTCTACTTAATATTGCCGCGTAGACTTTGGGCTAACGTTAACACACCGCAGAAGCTCTCAAGAGGAAAAAAAATCCTGATTTTGAAAAATTTTTCGTCGGTACTTCGCTCTTATTAGCCTTAGCGGGATGATATATAGCATTATAACCTTCCTCGATAAATGAGCTATATAACAATGAAAGACATTTTCAAATCGGATATCAGTAGTTCATGAGATTACCCCCTACAACGTCACAAACTCACAAACTTTACCTCCTTATAATATTAGTATGGATAAAAAAAATATTTTAAATTTTATTTTATTTAAACTTTGTAAAGTTTGATTTTTACTTATTATAATAATACCACTGTCTTTATAGATTTTTAACTTTTGAATATAATTTCATCTGATGTTGAACGATGGAAGGCTAAACATAGAAGAGAACTACATAGAGAGACTAGTCCTCCAATGCAACTATCGGAACATACCTATAGGTGGTTGGCGAGAGACATTCAACTTGATGGATCTTAGACACTTAGAAAAAGCCCTACCACCATTTTATAGTTTCATCACGATATTTTCCTTCACCAAAAACTCCAGTCTCAGTCGCAAAGATTAGAACCTAATTCGATCAACACAGTGTCCTAATACGTTATCAACTGAGCCATCAGCACGTCATGAAGTAACAATTTTAATTGCCGGTTAATTTTAGACTCACTAGAAAAAGACAATGTCTATTCTTAATAATCAAAAACGTTAATTCGGTCATTCAAGTGTTACGTAAGTACTGATCGGGGGAGGGGTGATCCTTGATTTGCTTATTTTTGAAGACAAAGAGGTTAGGGGGTCTGGATAGTGATTACGTCAGCAATATTTATTTACCGAATTAGAAGTAAATAAATAGATTTGAATATAATTATATCAATGTTTACGTAACTTTGGGAGGAGGGTTAAGAACATTGCTTACTTTTACTGACCAGGGGGAGGAGGCGGCCAGAAATTATAAAAGTTCTGTTTACGTAATACTCGAATGTCCCCATTTAATAACAGCAATTCTTTATGTAATTAGAACGAGTTAATCATAAGTATTTATATTCCACAGAGGAAAAACTTTTCTAGAAACCGAATGATTATACGTTAAGACTGATTGACTAAGCGAGAGCGGTGTCATGTGTACCAAATTATACATTCTTATGGCGTGGGAGGCCACGACTTGAGACAAATCGTGTGTTCCGCTGCCACAGTGAAAAAACGAATTGCATACTTGTATGGCAGATTACAAAACTGTTCTGTAAAATAATAATAATAATAATTAATATCTTTATTTTACTTACTTACATCAATTTACTCTGTGTTGGATTCTACTTGTGCTATTACTTTAACAGACATTTAAAACGCTGACTTTGATATTACTAATTATAATCCCTTCTGGGGTACATATATTAAAAGTTTTTATCATAAGTGTATCAACATATCAACAAACTGAAAGAACAAATCAAAAAACGAAATGGATTTAGTACGGTAGGCACTTTTTGAAGTATGTACTTTAAAAAAATCCACAATGCATACTCGAAGCATTAATAATTTTATTGCTTGAATGGATATAGATAATCGTAAAAATATAAAGAGATATCAATAAAATGCATCAGCTCACATTGTTACTTTAGACTATAGTAGACATTTTAAATTCCTGAATGTTACAAGTATCGTTTCATCATTTAATGAATCTTTTTTTTTCGAACTGACTACATTATTGACCTAGCAAGGTCTTAATAGCTTAATAAGGCAAGCGCTTTAGGCACTCAGCCGATTTTATTTGACAACTAGCTCGAGGGTACACGGCACACCTCAGCTTGAGCTGTTGCTTGATACATGCGATTCGCGACCTATCTGAGCTTTTTTTTTAACGTGGAGAAAAATCCTCATGGATTGGCAGGATCCCGGGAGAGAGCCTGAACTGAGGCGACCACCACCTACTTGCTAATCACGCAGGAGAAGCTAAGCCGCCGCCCCGCGGTTTAATTTTTTACCTACCGCCTTTATTCATACATATATGAGTTGTTGAAACATATATGTGTACCAAGCGTACATGCCTCAACAACTTCTATATATATTTCGTATCGGATAATTTTCTAAACAATAATAATCAGTATACGCAATGATATATCAATTAGTAAATGGCCTTTAGCACACCTGCCACTGTAAATCTCGGTAAAACTGTTTGTTCCTAATGAATCATCATTGGGCACGTGCGCGTTTTTGTTTACATGATTGCGTTCTGTAACACCTCTGTAAAATGCGTAACGGTCTTTATACCTTTCTCGTTAATTTAATTTAGCTCATCGATTCTTACAATAATTTATGATTTGCATTGTATGCATGTATTATTGCAATTCTTATATATTAATTAATACGTGAAGCCAAACCTTTGAACTACTATTTAAGCGAATTGCGCGAACAGATGAACGTGAAATTTGGCATATTAAAAGTTTATACGGAGAAGTGCAGAAAGCTATTTTTTTTTATAAAATGCATTACAAGCATATTAAATTAATTAAAATTTATATTACTCTCACTACTGCTTGAATTTTACACAACAGATACACACATGTGAATAAAAAAGACACTTTGACACCCGTCAATTTACTCTTACGTTCCAATGACTTTTTCAATATTTTTAACATCTGACGTTGTATGTCTTATATGTCCTTTGAAACCAACTTGTTAAAACAGTAAATACGCGTGGTTCGTGAAGTGCTCAATGTTGTTTCGGAATTAATGAGTAAATCTGATTTAGTACAATCGTTGTAATAAACAAATACGGTATTCTGACTTCATCCTCGTTTTGGACTAAATCGTATAGAATACAAATTTACGGTATTACGGACATCAGTCGATCGGTTATTATAAATTTTCTAATAAATACACAGATATTACGTTTTTGATGTTTGGATTCTGTTTACCTTACTTTTAGTTTTATATTGTTCATGACTCACAGACAGATGTTTTATTTTCGGCTCGTATTTTCTTTTGCTCGTATATTTTTATGAGAGTTTTAAACATTACATAATATTCCATCTTTCTTCACTTATGGCAACTGTTAAAACATATCCCATAATGTTCATATCGCGAGTTTCCAAACTGTATGAGAAATCTTCTATTGATTGTTTTTTGTTGTACCTAAAAACGTTTGCTTATTTGAATGGATTATTGTTTCATGAAATCTTTACTGTTGCGACTTAAAATACGACTCGTCTCTAGTCACTCGTGTAAACACGTTCAAGGACGTCGAACAATTAGGTCGAAGTAAATGATCATAAAGATAATATCGTAGTCGGATGGAACGCCTTCTCTTTGCGTACGCTTTTTTAGTGTTCCTAGTTTACAGTATCGTTTGGTGGGAATAAGAAATAAATCGACTATTCGTTCAGTATGTATAATTTTATTGTTTAAGTATATCCATAAATTACGCCACGGATTTTTAAAAGCCATTTCCCGTACAGGTAGAGGAACATTTTTGCTACTTCTCTCCCCAGCATGACGTAAATTGTTTTGTAAATAAAACAGCACTTTTAAAATGATTTAAAGCTCTTTGAACTTATAATTAACTAAAAATCAAACAATTGATTATTTGTATTCATGGATTTCGAACCCAATCAAAATCTCAAAGTTGCAAATACGACCAAGGCGCGACATCGTAGACAGCAAATGTGAAATCGTTTTAATACTTTAGAAGTTTATACATTTAGGTGTGAGTGTAAGTTTATTATTCGTCCCCTTCTTGATACACTTTGTCATTCCTTTCTGTCGCTTTAAGTTATGACGTAATTAGGGGATGACCTCTTTTTATTATTATAGTTATTTTAAACTTGTACGCTTCAACGAATTTTGTTTAAATACCTTTTAGCATGAATTAAACAGAAATTGGTAATCATTTTAAAATTAATTATAATCGTGATCATATTGAACTATCCCAAAGGTTACGATAACTATTCATATTTAATATATGTTTAGTATAATTATGTAATTTAGATACTTAACGATAAATGTATTTACCTATTTCGAGGATCATATTGGAATAGGCTGAAAGATGAGGTTATATTATGGAAAATATAAAAGATTGTGAAATTCTTAAAGTATCGATTGATTAATCAAATTTAAGCAAAATTCTTTTCATTAACAGAGAGCCGTTCGTCGTGCGGCGGAGGTGGCGGCTCGGAGGGGCGCACGTCGTGGCGCGTTACGCTGGACCACGACTTGGTGGAGACACTGAGCGCCATATATCCGGAGTGGTTCAAGCCGCAACACCGCCGGGATCGTAGTCGCGCTGCATCGCCTACTTCGTCGTCCGCCTCACCGCCCCATACGCCGGCCACTCCACCCTCGGACGACACGTTAAGGTTCACAATACTTTATGGAACTAATATGTGTTAATTTAACCTTTTTTTACTTCCCACTACTAATTATAACATAACTTTTCCTAAAGCATACACCATTCACATAGAGACCAGTCAGCCGGTCTGATCGGACCGCGATCACCACATAACCGATCGCCGCGGATGTAGAAGTGATGATCGAGTGATCCATGGGTTGGCACTCGGTTCGGAAGTCTGCCATTCCGAAGAGCGAGCGCTCGATGGATCCGCGACGACCCGAGCGAATCTATCAATCTATGTGCATGACGAGCGTCATCGAGATTGCTTATGCGACCCTGCATTTCATAAGGTGTATATTAATAACTTTCATATATGGTACAACTATATAATAAATATTATTTGCATAGAACATACAGTAATATGTATATTGAGTAGTTTTGCAAAACTTTCGATTAGTTCTTTGTTTCCAACATCTTTCAACAGTTTTATATTTGCGAAATTAATTCATCAAGAACACGACTTTAGTTTATATTAATTAATATACAAGAATATTGGAATGTTAGTACAACACCTCCACAGAATTCCAACGTACATGAAACACCTGAAATTGAAGTAATACAATTCGCTTTACTCGGAAAAAATTACAATTCACAATAGTTCTCATTTTTCTAATAACACTGATCTTCTTAAAATGACTAATGTTTCGTGTTACATTTATTTTTGCAGTTCACCACCTAAATCATTGCAATAATTCTATTACTTTTGAAAGAAATGTTCTTGTATATATAATATGACTTTATGCTTTACAATACCGTTTCCATATATATTGTTAACAAACCATACGTTGCATTCAATTTATCAATTTACCTTAACAATTAGAAAATTCGTAAACTTAACAAAGAGTGCGGGTACTCTTGGGAATACGTTTTGCTTATAACAACTAATATGCCATGCGTTCATAAATATATCAACATCACATTAGTCTATAAGAGACCGATTGGAGAAGTATAGGCCTCGTCCCGTAGAAAGGTATTGGTATAATCACCACGCCAGTTCACATTGGCGATCTCAAACTCCAATAAATTTATAATTCTATACTTTCCCTCGTATGGTGATAATTTAAGAATATTTCTCTCAAGTTTACGTTTCCTCACGTTGTTTTTTTTTTCACCGCTAGCCGACAGTGTTAGTGTATTTATATATAGTAATAAATGTAAGAAAATTCAGGAAAAATTGTTAGTACATATTGTCACAACCAATTTTAAATGCCATTTTACCCTGTAGAAGAATTATTAGGATGTGATGTATGAGTGAGTGTGTTTTAAGGGAGTATTTTTAAATGGAGTAGAACTTGTTTGTATTATATTATGTTAGTGACGTAATGCTGACAACATCTCTTCTAAATAAAACCGCAAAAGCGGTCTGAGTATAAGGATTATGAGAAATTTGATGTATACTTTAATTTGAAATATCTTACATAGTACAACATTCAACGCATCTCCTATCTGTTTAGCCATTATTAATAAGCTTATAAACTATTGAATTGAACTTCATATTTTTTTTAATCGCGGATATATTCTCTAGCAATTTTTTAATATATATTTTGTTACATTAGACAATTTATAAAACAACTTACGATCTTAAAAGTACTTAAGATCGGTACAGAATAATTATCAACTCCTAAACTATTATATATCTATACATATAATAAAAATGAAATGTTTGTATGTAACAGCGAAATAAAAAAAATTCACTGATTGGGTATGACGTATACACGATACTGATAACAAAAATGCAATTTTTAAAATTTTTGTCTGTCTGTCTGTTTGTTCCGGGTAATCTCCAAAACGGCTGAATCAATTTTGACGGGAACTTCACTAGCAGATAGCTGAAATTACTGCGGGTGACATAGGCTACTCTAAATTAGACTAAGTGTTAACCGCGGCTTCGTCCGCAATGCTTATCTCGAAAACGGTTGGACTAATTTTCACGAAACTTTCACCAACAAATAGTGGACATCATAACAAGTAATTCAGTTTATTTTAATTTATATTAGCTGTTAACCGTGGCTTCGCCCGTAATACTATCTCCAAAACGGTTAGACCAATCTTCACGAGACTTTCACTGGCAGATAGCTGACCTTATAAAAAGTAATTCAGGCAATTTTAGTTTATACTAGCTATTAACCGTGGCTTTGCCGACAGTATTTTCTCCAAAAGATTAGACCGATTTGCCGGGGACTTTACCTTACCTTATAAAAAGTAATTGAGGTTATTCTATTTTAGACTAGCTGTTACCCGCGACTTGGTCTGTATGAAATTTAGCAACATTTCAACTCATTCTTTATTTTTAATTAGAGAAATAACTATCAACTAATTGTTTATAATTCGATATTATAATTTTTTGTAACTTTGAATATAGAAGAGGTCTTCCTAATAAGATTTTAGACCATAAACGTATTACATTATTAGTATTGAATACTTCCATAATACAATTTCTTGCAGAACAGAAAAGCGTTTATTTTTTGTATAAACACAAAATCATAATTATAATGACAATGTAATGTAAATGAAACCTTTATGATAATATTTTAAGTTATTGTTTTATTAGTTCCTTACACAGTGTGAGCACGAAAATAGTTATATGGTGGGTAAAAATCTCAAATATGTTGCTGATGGTAAACCTCACTAGGTACATTGTTAATATTTATATATATATATTGTATACATTACATGCTATTGTACGTGGCGTATATGTCGTACTTAGAATTGTTTTTAAAGAGCATTTCTATAATTGTACTTAGTCTCACAAGATTATAATTCTTTAATGCAATTTAAAAAAAACGTGCGGAGCCGCGAGTACAGCTAGTTAACTAATATAATGCAGTAGACAATTGTTTGGATTAGGGATTAAGGAAACAATATAATATTTGAAGGCCTTTTCTTGAAGAATATTAAACAGGATTTTATAGTTTACGTGAGCAGAGCCGAGGGCAGTTTTGAATTAATCAATCAAAACAATTTACGATGACATGGAATAGAGAATATACCTAATATTAACGTATAGTTAAAATGTGCAGTTCTGGTGCGGAGGAGATGGCCGGTCGTCAGGCTGGCAGCAGCGGCGCCAGCGAGCCGCCGAGCTCGCCGCGCCTCTCCCCGCCCAAGGTGATCGTCGACGACAGCCCGCTGCAGCCGGCCATGGGCAAACACAAAGAATGTTAGTAAAACCGAACTATTTAACTGTCAATGAACTTATTAACTCGGATACACGTCGACCCGTGTGAGCCGCGATAACGGTAATTAATGTTGCTCACAAATTTATTTCAATTGCACTTTCACTTTTTTAGTAATATAAGCACTTCCGAAACTTACTACCTGTGTTTCGACATTCATATTCTCTATTCGTATTTAAATTGCCGTAGTCTGATAGATTAAAATGCGAAAGGAGTTGCAGTTTTCCGGTCATGTTAACGTCGCGACGTCGCGATGCAAATAAAAAAGTTCTCATCACGAGTGTCAGCGGATACTGTTGTCTTTAACTCTGTATTGTTATTATGCATTATGTTTAGCATCTCTCCAGTCTTTACTTACAGACGACACTTTTTGATCGGTGTTTAGATATATATGTGTTACATACATTAAAAGCTAGGAGAGGTAAATTTTTTCATGTTAATATTGTTTCAACTTTGGCTGCATTCGTTGTTATAATGTGCAAGCGCGAGAGAAATGTGCCGCGAGAGAGCCAAAGCGCCCAGTAACCCACAATATTCGGCCCAGTGGTAGTGAATGTTTCGTCTGTAATACGGTCGCGGCATAACACTAGTTTCCTTGTGCAGTGTTTATTTATGTTGGCCCCGTGCCAGCGTTGTCCGCCCATCGCTGGCTGTTACTCGCTTGTCTACACGCAAACAAGAATATGGGAGCTGCGATCGCCTACGCTTCTCAACCGATTTTATCGATATAATCATTGTTTATCGATCTACGTATCGAACGCGTCGACGTCCGTTCACGATATACTACGTCAAGTTCGTCACCTGGCGTCACGACACCATATCCATCAAGACCACATCGCTTGCCGGCTATTCAATCACTACCTATTGTTATGCTTAAATGGTAGTCCATGTTATGTTACACATGCTGGACATATTCAAAGATATCACTTATATATAGTCCCATTGCGATACGAAATATAATTTAATTGAAAAGGAAAAACATTAATATAAATAAGGAAAATTATATACGTTGCTAAACAGCACGTCGTTCTTGTTTGTCGTATAATAATCATTGTGACTGTTGTTTCTCAGCTTTGAAGGTGAAACTGTTGATGCGCCGACCCCGCAATCAGCTGGAGGCTCAAGGAATAATGCCCCGTAAGTATAATCTAAAGTAATAATTTACACAAATGTTGATTTATGAGATATTAGTTTCAATAATGTAAACAAGTTTTTTGATACATGTCAATTTCATTGTAAATATCTTTTCGGACCGCACCCTGTTTTAACGAATTTCCTAAAATATTCTGACTATTTACCAAATAAATCAAAGTAGTATAGATTTTATTAGAGCAGTAGTAATTACTATTAGCGTTCGTTGCGAACCGAATGCCTAGGAAACAGTCGTTCGTTGTGCGGGATGGGTGCTGATCCGACGCGCGTGGGTTAAAGAATTTTATTTATGAGCTTCGCTATGTGTAGCTCGTGAATATTTGTATCTTGCGTTAGGAGAGATAGTTATAAAAATCGTTTTAGTTTTTTTTATTAATTTGTACTTAATCTGAGACACAACAAATTTATAAACAGTTAATACTTTCTAAAATGATACGATCATTTTCAGCATCCAAAACACCACCAGCTTATTTTGAACAATGCAAGCAACTGGAGAGGGCGAAAACTGGAGATCTGTTGAAAGCGAAAATACAACGGAGGCCAGATCGACAGGAACTCGAACGACGACACATATTAGAACAGGTACTTACTACTGAAAATAAGAACATCATAAATAATAAAGTCGATCATATTTAAGACAAACTGTTCAGGTATTTTTGCTGAAGTTTTTTTTTTTTTTAAAGAATATAAATATAAAATAATGTAAATGTTTATTTTAGGAAAGCCACGTGGACCCTAGTTTAGCGGAAAAACAGCGTATGCTGAAAAAAGCACGACTAGCAGATCAACTGAATGATCAATTATCTCATCGACCGGGTCCACTCGAGCTCATAAAGAAAAATATACTACACACTGAGGAAACTATAGAGACCGCGGTAAAGAGTGGCGTCCTCGCGTTCAAAGCAACAAGTGAAGGAGCATCCGGGAGGCCGCAGCATCCCTCCTCGTATTGCGGTCCACCAGATGAAGTGTCACCATCACCTTCGCCTCCATCTACTCTTTCGCCGATAAGCGTCGCTTCGCCGCCCCAACATCCCGCGCCCGGAAAAGATAAAAATCGTAAGAAGAACAAGCAAAAACAACAACCGAAAGCGCGCTTTAAATTTCACGAATATAAAGGGCCACCGAATGCACAGAAAGCCTCGTCGCCACCCGGCTCTGTGGAGACTCCATACGAGTTGCTGTTACAACAACAGCAGCTGTTACTTCAACTGATGCTACCAGCATCACCGGCACCCTCCTCGGCCGCCTCCTGCACTTCGGACTGTTCAGACGCACTCCCGGCACCTCCTCCGCCACCGCCGCCGCCAGTCCCACTCGTATCATCGCTAACTACAGCTTCACGTTTCGAAGACATGAAGGTATCCGATTTACGAGCTGAGTGCAAACGCCGTAATCTTAGAGTCTCCGGACCGAAGCCGCAACTTATAGATCGTTTACGGCCTTTCCTGATCGAGAAACAAGAGGAAGCACCAAAATCGCCCGCCTCGATTGCTTCGGTGACGTCTCCTGATCCGAGACTTGAGCCGGAGCCGCAGGAAGATATTGTACAATCGCAAAGGCGGCAGATCGAGGAGCTCGAGCGAAAATTAGAAGCGTCCCGGCAGCAGTTAGAGGCTGTTCGGCGTGAAGCAGCCGGTGCGGCCGCTAGTGACCAGAGCCGGCGCTTGCTCCAAGCACACCTATGTGTGATGCAGCTGCGAGCAAAACTTGACGCCTTACAACAATCACCGGCACCTGCTCCTCCTCCGCCACAATACGTTCGCCTGTTTACTGTAACGCCTCCAGCCGCTGGCGGCGAAGTCCCTACAGACGTTACACCACAGAAGACGACAAATCCCGCTTACATACTAAATGGCGTTAAGGTGGTTCCTATTGCTATCTTACCGACGGCACATTATGAACCCGAGCGTGTCGTGCCTCCACCGCCGCCGCCACCGCCACCACCACCGCCTCCGCCGCTGCCACAGTTACCCCGGGTATCAACACTGCATGATCATGCCGAAGAAAGTCAGATAATGGACGATGTCTTGGAGATCCTGGTTGAGAACGGTGAGTTGCCGCCGTCAGCCGTCGGAGATGCAGTCGTCAGTCCCTCGATAGATGCCGGTTACGTGACCGCTTCACAGGACACGTTTACATCGAGTGACGTTTTGTCTGATGACGTTCTCGGCGACGCCCACGTGCGCGACTCACTTGCGGCGGACGAGCTGCAACGGGAACTTGATGACATACAAAACGAGATCATGAGTCACGCCGACATGCACTCCGTAGGCGTCACCAACACGACCGTTGCCGACCCATCAGTTCCAGACATAGACGCGGACCTCAGTGTCGATCTTTTATCCAACGGTGACTTTCAAGCTGATTTCAGTTCTGATCCGACAGCCGGCGACGACGACTTTCTGGAAAGCTTGCTCTCCGGTAACAGTGATCGTATCGAAGATTCCCACACCGCTATGGACACGAGCGAGGATCATACTGAAAGGATGCCTATAACACCGATCACGAACGGCGACATACTGGATCACAGTCGTACCGGTTTCGAGTATATGGACGACTTATCTCTACCGTCGTTTCAGCAAGACGATTCTCGTCAAGATGCGTTCGACGAGCGGCCGTGTGAGTTCGATTTAAAAGAATACGGCATCGACCTGGGGCCGAGCGTTACGATGGACAGCGACGGGTACGACTATATGGACACGGAGATAATTCCTAATATGTTTGGCCGTGGGCATATACCGCAGTGTGACCCACTCCTTGGGGGAGTATTATCAAGGCCGGCACCGCGACCGGCTCGTAAGCATTACTCATGGGACAGAATCGAGTTCGACGCCACCTGACCTACGCTGGTCACCCTTTATCGAGGTGTCGCTCTCTGACGATGTCGTGTGATCTCTTCAAGATGACGCCGTGATACTCGATATGGTTCTCGTTCTAGATGAGCGAGTGATCGGTTCCGTATACACGGATGTCCCGTTCGGTGTGTTAATAAGATTTAGATTTTATTTTATTATATGTAATCACGATCGGCGGCCACCGAGTGGCGAGTCCGTATATCGTGACGCTAGTCTCACGTCAGTGACAAGATCTTCCAGCATGGTGACTCTTTGATAAGGCCTAGAGATAAGATTAATGTTGTGAAACACATAGTGTTTACAGTAACTGAAGACTATATATTGGTGTTTGTACTTATTGTTTGGTGTGAGATGTCTGTGTCGCTAGTTTGATATTTTAGTTAAAAACTGTTCATTTATTTCATTAGTGGAGTGTTCAGCGCTCGGTGCCCGCGAGCGCGCCGTCATACTTGGCTCATATATATTAAGTCCATTTTATTTACTATTTATAGGCATACCTACTTATGTATATATTGGAACTAATAATACTCAACATAGTTGTGGATTTCTGCATTCCGCCCGATGACTAAAACTTAGGGGAACTTTATCATAGGAAATTGTTTTTGAAACGCAAACGATCTGCGAAACACCTGGTCAAGTACACGTCGTATTTATATTAACATTTAAGCTTGATGTTGTAACGATTAATGCAAGCTGCTTAACGCTATCTCTGTTGCATGGATAGTGACTATTTCCTGAATCAATAAGCGACATTCCAGTCTTGTTGATGTGCATAACGTGGCACAAGAACTAATTGCCTCACGTTCTGCGACAATTTTTGTTATTTTTTTCTCATTATATAATTCACGTTTACGTTTAGCTGAAACTGTAAGACGTTATAAGTGTCGGGAGCAAGAAGCACATTCACAAGCCATCGTCATGGGTGGGACCAGCTCGGGAACAATGTTAGATATGAATTCATTTAGTTAAATTAGGGGTTCCTCACACACTTACAATTATGCAAACATTTCTGCACTATTAACCTCTCGTTAATCTTAAAATATCCTTTTAAATTACCTGCCGTTTTCTTTTTACTGTGATGGATTTAACGAAATTTACTTTATCGTATTATTGTTATTTTCCTAAATCAATTATCGTAATTGTTTACAACATGACATTCTTATAAAATTGTATCATTCCAATTTATTGTCTAAAGTGTAGGATAGGTGAGTCGTTATCAATAAGTTGTTATTATTTTTATTTAAACTCTCTAATACTGTATAAAGTGAATTTAAAATTTATCACTCGAAAGAATTTCAAAGTGTGTTTGCATAATTGTTTGTGTGTGTTTATTTATAATTTATTTATTATCTACTCCTTTAAGTGTACTTAATTTTTTTTTATGTTAATCAGTACTCTTGTGTGAGTGGTTTTTCACTAATATTGTTGGTTAATTGTGTATTGTCACAAGTTATTTTTACCTAAACTTCACCAGCGTAAGAATACAATGAAACGAGATATATTAATTGAAAATATATTGCCATTTTTGCATTTATGTTTAATTTTGTAATAAATGTCGCTACAACGATTGATAAGGCTTTATTGCCCCCCTGCGTGTGCCAATACTATCTTCAACATTTTTTAAACATATAGATTGTACTTTAACTAAAACTAGTGATATTTTCTTAAGTGTCTGATATAATATAAATATTATAGAATTTCCTATTAATTTTTGAACGCCCATGTACTGACTAACATGGTTACCTTTAAATAGAAAATGGAGTTATTTTATCATCCAACTCATTAGGCTCGGGAAGCCTGACATTTAAAATTAAATTAAAATATAAATGTGTAATCAGCTATTTTTTCAAGGAATGGTGCTGTATTTTAAAATTGAGATTGAAATATAATTTTTAACAAATTTATTTTGTACTAATAGAATGACAATAAAAAAATCTCATGTTAGTTTGAAACAGGGCATAGGTAAAGTTCAATTTGTTTTATATTTTAAGTTATAATTCCATTATCTTATTATAAAGAATCTATAATCTAGACTTAAATATTTAAAGAAAATATATTTGCTCATTATCAAAATTTTGTAAACATTAGCCAAATATTTAACATGTGTATGCATTGCCATATAAAAACCCAAGACGCACAGTCTCGAATAAATATAGCGCTCGAAACCGGCCGCAAAGACTGTCCAATATACGTGGTTATAATTATGAAAAAAAACTTATGCGGTGTTATTACAAAAATGTTAAATACGTATTGAATACTTGCTTTAAAATCGTTACGTTTTAAATACACCGCGCTCGTTGAATGTTCGCCATCTTGCTCTTTTGTCTCGCTTCGGTTAGGTTAGATTTGCGAGAAAAGGATAAAGCGAACTTGCGTCGGGCGGACGCGGTGCGTTTAGTACGAAACATTTTTAAAGCAAGTATTGATAAGTATTTGACTTTGTTGTAATAACACCGATGGTTTTGCAAATTCAACCTTACTTGAATGTTTTAAAGTTGTTCTTACAAGGACGCAAGCGACGCGAGACTTTGAAATGATTGCGTAATCCAAAATTATGCACTCATTTTTGTGTGCCAGCTGTGAGACGTTAAGTGTGCGTCTTGGGTTTTTGTATAACAATTTGTGCATGACAGAGATGATGTAACTCTGTAAGTGTTTCTCATCTCTTTTTATTTTGGGTCACTGGGAAAATTGATTGAAACTTCAAGGTTATTTGGTATATTAATTAAATAAAATCTTATATAACAATATATATTTTAAAGCCACCTTATTAAGCACAGATTTTATACATTCATCCATATATATATATATTAACAAATTAATCTGTTCACATGGAGTTTTATAATATTTAAACAGTGACTTCCATCACTGGCCTAGTTTAGCTTTGTAATCGCTCTTGTTACAGAGTTTAGTTTAATAGTATTGAATGAGATACTAAGTGAGATTAATATTTGATAAATTAAACAATCAACATATTGTTATAGTTGTTGGAATTATTTTAGGAGAGTTTTTAATATTTGTTTCTAAACTAGTTTAAATGTAATAAATTGATAACATGTTATTTATAAAATAATGCAAAGCTCTCTGCAGTATGTATGTTAACTTACCCGTCAGCTGGCTTCGTTGTATGCTTCCATATTGTGTTATTCGATTGAATACATAACTTTTTTTATGCTAATATATAAATAAATGTCAGTTATTTAATTAAAGAGAGCAGAGCCAAGTATTCGTTATAATGGTAATTGTAATTATGTGATAATATAACAGAAGTCAGATTTGTATGTAACTGGATAGTTTTATACCTTGCCCTCTATTGAAGCCTTGTAAATATATACCAAGCCTTTATCACTAAGGAAAGAATGTTGATTAAAAAGTTTTTGAGATAAATATTGTTTCATTCGAAGTTCCCCTCAGACACAATAATATCTTGTTGATTCATACTACGATTTCCATATATATGAATTTATGGAGCTTTGATTCCTTAATCATTTAATGAAGTCTAATGTGTGAAACAGAATTACTAACTCGGTAAAACTATTGAAAATATATTTAAGACGTATTTATTACAATAATATCAACATGTTTTTCTTTTACAAGAGTCACTATACTTAATAGTACATTAGATAATAAAGCACATTCCTAAGGTTGTATCTCGAAGATACAAAAGTAGTTATTGAAACTAAAGCCATATTTTAGTATTGTGTGAAATTTACAAAATATATGATTATAGATAAATTTATAAATCAGGTCGTGGTTACTTCGTTGATATGATTAATCAGCAGCCGTGAGCAATGTTAATTAAATAAGAAAAATGAGCCGTCACGGGACGCCTGGCAAATATGAAACATCGAAAATGTTTTGTATAAGTTATATACCTAGAAGAAGAGATTACGACAGGAATCAGCTATTGTACAATGAAAAGATAAAGCTTTACAAATATGTTCCACTACGACTGTTTATCTATTTTACTACATAGATATTCATATTTATTAAGTACGAAAATTCAACTAGGTGCAGGTGCGGTGTTTGGCGGCATTTATCAAAAGGCGCTAGGTATCATTATACCTAGTGGCCGACAAAACAATTTGAATCTTTTTTTTTACTGATTACGCTATTGACTTAGCAAACAGCTTCACCGGGCTACTAAGGCGAGTGCTTAAGACACTCAGCCGATTTTATTTGACAACTAGCTCAAAGCTAGGCTACATATTCATACTTATACGAGTTATTGAAACATATATGTGTACCAAGTATACATACGTCAACAGCTCTTACTTTTTATAAGGTTCTTTATCTACCAGTGAAAGTCCCGTGAAAATCTGTCCAACCGTTTTGGAGATAGCACTACAGGCGACGCCACGGTTAGCAGCTATTCTAAAATAAAATAGACTAAATAGTATAAAAGTATTCTATAATGTCCGCTAGCTGCCGGTGAAAGTCCCGTTAAAATCGGTGAAACTGTTTTGGAGATATCACTGCGGGCGAAGCCACGATTAACAGCTAGTTTAAATTAAAATAGACTACATCACTTCTTATAATATTAGCTATATTCTGGTAAAAACCGGTTAAACCGTTTTTAGATAGAACTGCGGACAAACCCACGTTTAGGAGCTAGTCTAAATTAAAATAAACTAAATTACTTGCTACAATATCCACTATCTGTCGGTGAAAATCGATCTAACCGTTTAGGAGACAGCATTGCGGACGAAGCCGCGGTTAACAGCTAATTTAGAATAGCCCAACTAACCCACTGTAACTTCAATTATCTGTCAGTGAAATTTCCGCCAAAATCGATCCAGCCATTTCGGAGATTATCCAGAACAAACAGACAAAAATTAAAAAAATGCATTTTTGTTATCAGAAGCCTGTATACTTTCATACCCAATCATTAAAGAAAATGATTTTGATGTTACATACAGATACTTCGTTTTTTATATGTATAGATTATATATTCCAACATCTATGTTTTTCTCTGTTAATATTAGCTGCTACAATAATGTTGATTTATAAATAACTTCATTTTTCTGTTTCTCATTTTAAAAAATATGGGTTCGGAGGCTTAAAGTCGAAATCTAGAAGAAATATAAAAATCTGTAGATATATATTTAAAACTGTAGCATAAGTTATCCTGCAGGAAAACCATGCTTTTATTTGTTAAGGATATACCTATAGAGGAAATTGAGGTCATACTGCCATATATCGTGTTTATATTTAATAATTAAATAAAAAAAATATTTTCTAGTTTTATTTTTATATAAATAGAAAAAATCGAATCAAATTTCCTTGCGAGATGACTTCCTCGCAAAAGGAGGCCACTACTCGTCACGCCTGCTCGCTGCCAAGCATGGACGAAACCACGCTCGGCAGCGACATATCCTCCCACACTACCGCCGCCAGAGAGAATGTGCTGCGCGGTATCCTCCTCAGCGCCGCACTCATGGCAGGCGGTGGTCGGCTCCCTACGAGCGATCCGGTGCAGGTACCACCCGAAACAGCCGTGTCCGTTGAGTACCTGCACCATCCTGAACGTCAGGGAGCTCCACTCCCTCCCAAGCCACTCTCGCAGGACCGGGCGGACGGCGTCGACGGTGTACGTTCCGGTAGCGCGCGTCCGCCAGGTCCTGCATCCACCGCTTTACCGCCCCCTCCCGCAACTCCCGTCTCTTACACTCTCTCCCTGGGAGCCGGAGGCTGCCCATTACGTTTCCTCGCCGCCGTGAATTCGTACACGGCGGCGAGAACTCCTGCCTCCAGCTCCCAGGGAAGGGAGCCGGCGAGCGTAAATGCCGCCGCCGAGGACACCGTTCGATACGCCCAGATCGCCCTCAGTGCCACCGTGCGCAGCGCACGCACATTGGTAGCACCGCCCAGACCGGTGCCCCGTAGGCGGCCATCGCCCGCACAACTCCCATAAAGAGTCGTCGGCACCCGGCACCCGGCCCCCCAATATTGGCGAGCAACCGGCCGAGTGCCGACGCCGCCCCCGCGATCCGCGGCCCGAGTACCACAAAGTGGGGCTCGAACCGCCGGTGGCCGCCCAGGGTAAGGCCCAAGTACTTCATGTATGCCCACACCCTAATCCGGGCGCCCTCCACCATTATGTGGGCCCCAGGTAGGTCCCCGCCGATGCCCATGAAAAAGTATGGCTTCGGTCTTCTCGAGGGCCACCCTGAGCACAACCTCCTTATGCGCCTGACCACGAGGGTTGTGGCCGTGGCCGTGTGGCCGATTCGCGAAAAGACGACCCTCTCCAGCACCTTCCCGACGTCGTTCAGCAGGACAAGGGGCGCAGTCCAGAGGGCGGCCCTCCATTGTTAACAGGCAGAGCCGCCCAAGCTTCCAGAGCTTCGGGAACTGCCCGACCGCCAAACATCGGTCGAACAACTCCCGAAGCCACCTCCCAAGATGGCCCAGTGCAAGGCCGAGCACCCGACCCGGGACCCCATCAAGGCCGGGCGCTCTCCGCCGGTTGAGGAGGCGCTCGCCAGTCTCTCTATCTCCTCCTCCGTAATTGGGGAAGGACTGTCAGGCACCTCCTCAACTTCCGCCGAGGCGGAGGCATGGGAGGAGCTGCTAGCGGCGGAGAGTCAGGGAATAATTCTCCCACGACCCTCGCCACCACCCCCGGCTGGAGGGTCTCCGTCACCGGGGGCGCACAGGATCGCAACTTCTTGTGTACGATCCGATACGGGCGCCCCCAAGGATCTCCCTCCACCGTTTGTAGCAGCTCCACCCATGCCGCTTCCTTCACCCGGCTGATGGCAGCCTGCAAGATCACTTACACAGCACTTAAAGCAGCGCATGGGCCGCGGGGAGCGTCATGTGCACGGCGCCTAGACCCCCCAATTCCTCTGTATCTCCCCGAGCTTAAGGTCCTCCAGCCTGCATTTGGCCTTTGCTGCTACGACCGTCATTACCTCTGTCCGGGACACCAAATCGTCGAGGCCGACAATTCGGATATCTGCCTTTTTGGTCGGGATTGCGACCATGGCAACTCCGGCCAACGCCACCTGGAGCTTCCGGGCCAGTTCAGCGGCCTTCTTGTTCTGGCCTGGCAGTCCAATTTTCTGGGCCCCTGTGGCCGTCGACCTCACCCGCATGTCGCCGATACCCATATCGAGCAGGGCAACGTGCTCACGCGCCTTTAACATTACCTTTCTGTAACCAACTCCCTTGCTGGCTGCGGCATCCTGCAAAGTCAGAATAACCGCAGCCGATTGGGGGGCGGGAGGTAACTTCTGCCCCGCTGGCTTTGGTGGGGGGTTTTGGGCGCCGTGGAAACCGCGGTTGAGGCCTTAGGTGTAGCCGCCGGGGCCCTTACCGCCTTCTTCTTTCGACCCACCACTGTGGACCACGCTGCCCCATCATTCTCCACCGCTGAGACCGGTAATGCGGCCCAGTTAATGCCCAATGGGGTGATCACAGGGACCGAGGGCGAATTCGCGACCGGCTTTGCCCCACTAGTCCCTCCGCCTTTCTTCTTGTCTCCGGCCAGGGACGGACGAAGGGACGGCTCTGGAGGAAGACGCCTCTCCAGATTCTCCACACGTACGTTCAGCATGTTGCCGAACGACGTGCAGAGAGTGTCGACCGCCTCGGTGAGGGCCTGCCGCCACTCAGGTTGCACAAGTACCGGCACAGGTGCCGGCATGGGGGACGAGGAGGAGGCATCACCTTTTTGGCGTTAGCCTCCCTCCGCCACGCCAGGTTCTCCGCCTCCAAATCTTCGATCCAACGGCGGAGGGTCTTTGTCTCCCTTTGGAGTTTGCGGTTCTCCTCCCCTTCCGTGAGGTCCACCAGGGACTCCACCACCTCTTGGAGAGTCCTGGCAGCGTCCTTCAGTGCCTCGATGCACCTGCCACTTACATTATTGGACTTCTTCGCCGTGTTAAATATACACGCTACACTTGAGCCGGCAAGAGCCTTAAGGCGCTGAGCGTCCAAGGCATATACATCCATTGGGGGTTCCTCCTTTAAGAGTACCCCCTTTCGCTCCGAGTCGGAGCTCGGCAAAGAGCCGGCAACCGAAACAGCCGTGGAGCCAGCAGCAGAGCCCGGGACAAACTCTGCAGCGCTCAAAGCGCCAGTCAGGGCCCGGTCAAACGACCCGTCGGCGTCCCCCATTACCCCCCGACCACTCCCTCGCATCCGAGCAGTCCCCCTGCTGCGCGAGCTTACTTTAGGAGCCGCACCGTCCTCTACTTCCGTGTCAGAAGAGTCAACAATCTTCCCTGCCCCTCTGACACACCTCACACGAGAACATTTGGTTAACTTTTTTCGCTCATGGCTCACCGGTGACCAGTCGGCCACACAGTGACCAAGAGGCAGAAGACACAAGTCTAGACAACGTGCCAAGTCACAGTTACAAAAGAAACAGTCCGAGAAAACAATGCCAAGCCAAAAAGAAAGAAATCAACGCCAAAGTCCAAAAAAACAAGCCAAGTCGGGTTCGAAACTAGTTCAGCAATCCGCAAGCACGCCCCGTCAGTAAGAAATCGAAACACAACACCAAAAACCATCCATAAACAACGCCAAACAAACCATATACAACACAGATAAACTAATTAAATTCATAAGTTCACCTACCCCACCGCGATAAATTCTAACGACACGGAGCGAGCGCAAACACGTGCGTCCCGCTAGAATACCGCGCGGACACTCAAATTGATATTCCTAGTTTCAATTAGATTTGTTGATGTTATTTTTTTAAACATCGATATTTAGATATTAATTTTTTTTTTTCGAAATATCTACGCTATTGACCTATTAAGGTCTTAACAGCTTCACCGGACTTCCTTTGGATATTGTTTTTTTGGACGTAATAACGTCTTATTAAACTACTATACTAACAAATCATCTTTCTGGAAGTATAAATCTTTACCCACATTAGTTCAAAGTTTTCTAAAATATAAATCACTTTCTGCATCTGTTTATAGTTTAGATGTTTTGCCGGTATATAATACTAATTATAATGCCCTGTTTGTTCAACCGGATATTGTGTATAATACTTATACATTTGAGGATTTACCTGAATCCAAAATTACTTTCCATGTAATGATAGTAGATGAAAATTGGCAATATTACCACCATATTTATAGTGATGCGTCCAAGTACTCGTATGATAGTTTTGTTGGGGTCGGAGTATATCACTTACAATATAATATTATTCAGAAAATTAAGCTTCCTTGCGAATCGAGCGTGTTTAGCGGGGAATGCTTTGGTATACTTAAAGCAATTGAGTATGTTTTGTTAATTAAACTTAATAAAACTGTTGTTTTTTCAGACAGTCTTAGTGCTCTACAGGTATTGAATAAACTTCCATTCAAATTACGATGCAGTCATTCTATTATTCTTGACATCCGTAAATTGTTACATACTTGTTGTATAAGAAATTATAAAGTAGTTTTTGCTTGGATTCCAAGTCACACGGGAATTTATGGTAATGAAAGAACAGATCAATTAACTAAAGAAGCCGTGGAATGTGGAGACCATTATCCTTTTAAAATTTATCATCATGATCTTGTTGCTTTATCTGGTGTTCATCTCAAGAAGACTTGGAATGAGTACTGGACGAGTTCTGCAAGATCCAAAGGAAAATTTTATTTTAGTATTCAGCCAAGTATTAGTTTAAAACCTACATGGACATTTAAAGCTGGATTTAATAACATTGTAACAACTATTTTAATTCGTATGAGATTAGGCCATATATGTACTCCTTCTCACCTTGCTAAACTTCGTATTGTAAAAAGTGCATCGTGTGTCTGTGGATTTAGTGAAGGGGATCTTAACCATATTTTCTTCTCTTGTCCTTTAAATAACTCTGCTAATTTCCTACATTCTTTAAGATCTTTACAGATTCCTTTTCCTATGTCTATAGTATCACTATTGATATCTAATGATTATAATATATATAAAACTTTAGCTTGCTTTCTTTCAGAAAATAATATTAAAATGTAGTATTTTCACATGTATTTAAAATTAATGTTATATAAATATGTAAGAATTATTTTATGTATGTTTTTATAAAATGTATCTATATATGTACATTTAAAATCCTTATCCAATTAACAATTTTAATTTTTTTTAATTTAAATTAAAATAACTTCCTACGCTTTAATAATCTTATGTTACTTAAAAACATTGTGTAAATTGTATTAGAATATTCATTGAAACAAAACATTGACACTGGCAAATGCTTCTGCGGAGCCAAAACAAGAAGAAGAAGGAATAAAAGACCGAGTAAGATTTCGGGATTGCTGTAAATACATTATACAATAAGTTATATTAGAGAAGTTTTATGATCACGTAATGACCGCTTTCATATTGTGAATCCTAGTTTGTAATATTACCGCCAATAAATAATTAGTTATGATATTTGGCGAAACCTTGGTTTTCGCGTTATCTTTGATAGATAATGGTGCTGTATTATTCTTATTAGTTTACTATATTATTACATTGTCTGATCTCGAGTGTGACTACCTAAACGCACAGGAATGTTGCGATAAGCTTAACTACTGGTTATTGCCCAAGTACATAGCCCATACTTTTGTTACATTATTGTTATTGCTGCATGGTCAAGTTATATTGGTGTTGTTGAATTTACCCATGTTTATATGGCTTACATTCGAGTATTTCACGATACCTCGAGGTAATTTGGGTGTCTACGATCCCGCTGAAATACACAATCGTGGTCAATTAAGGAAACATTTGCGAGATGTTATGATCTACATTGGGTATTACCTTATATTTTTTTTTATTTATCTTTACTGTTTCATACTAGCACTGCTGAAGGGTAATCCAATATCGACGTCCGACGATCAGATCGTAACGGAAATTTAAACATGTCTGAGAAATCTGGTGAAGATATGAACGTTGAGAGCAATGATAGCAGTGACAGTCACAGTGTCTCATCATATGAAGAGACAGTATGCCAAAAGTTATCATTGCCAGAGAATCTGTTGGCGTATTTAGAGAAACATGAATTAGTAAGAGACACTGAACATATTGAATGTGATAATACCTTAAAAGAGAATGTGATGTCTAATTATGTTATTGTGAAACAAATTATTAGCCATTTATCATGGCAGGATAAACTGATATGCAGAAGTGTATGTACAATGTGGAACTCAGTTGTACAAGCTTTGGAAAAGGAGCAGCAGAGTCCGGAGGATTTTGCTCTGGAAATACCTATCACAGCTTTAAAAAATGGTGTGAGGTTCAAGAAATCTGGTGAATTTCTGACTAAGCCAACAGCTGTGTTGACTTTCTCTAACATGTTAGGCTTTATTGTCACGAGTAAATGTGAAGTTATAAAGCCAATTCAATGTACACCTCCTTGTGAATATGATCATTGTTGTAAGTCACTCTTGTACTTGATTATTATCTATATACATATAAAATTAAAATGTTTGTTGTTTATCCGGGTAATATATGAAACTTCTGAACTGATTTTTATGAGACTTACTGGTCAATTGAGGATTTTTAACAGTATTATATAAACTATATACATATATCATAAAGCTTACTCCTGTTTAGGAATAATAATATTTTAAAGAAATATTGTAACTTCAAATTGAACGAAGACTCATAGGAGTTAAGTAGTCATGTTAAAAATAATCTATAGGAATCAACTGTAACCAACAACATATATAGAAATATACTCAACTTGCTTATAAGTTTAAATTATATATTTCGGTTGACATATTTTATACTTAGCTAGCTCCAGACGTATGAATGTTCATTGTTTTAATATTAATTTACTGTGAAACTAGGGTTGTTATGTGTGTCACCTTAATCTACTGTCTGTTTAGATTTACATGTTTATCAAGTGCAGTAAATAATTGTTGATTAATAGTATGTTTTTCATTACATATATATTTTCAATGTGCTTTTATTAACTTGAGTATTTAAACCATAGAAGATTTTTAATATTGATAAGATCACTACAAGATGTTGTTAGGTTAACTAAATATGTAATAACTTAAGACAGAAGGTCCCTTAAGTAGACACTTAATAAAGTAATGCACTTGGTATTAGATACATCTCACAACTTTTTATGCTAGAAGAATTGAGTTGCGAGATTTGTTTTTTTTTTAACTATGTTGTTTCTGATGGCTTGATTTATCTTACATGGTTACATATCTGATTATTTTGATTCAGTATTTCACTGTCGCAAGCACTCATCAAGTGTGTTGCAATATTTACAAACTCTTTTCATTTGAGAATTTGTAATGAGTATGTTAGTGCATCATTAAGTAAAAAGGTTGAGAACTGCTGGTTTAGTTTATTGTGTTAAATTATTCTATGGTATAGTTGGGGTGTGTAATATTGTTAGAAATTTGTTGAATAGAAGTTATAATATTTTTTGCAGTAATCGATGTTGTACAACAAAACATTGTGGCTCCCAAAGACTGTATGTTGACAATCCGTGCCAGCTATTTATCCTTCATGCCTTTACCATCATCAGCAACATATGAGCATATGCTAACACAACAAATGTTTATAAGATCAAACCCCTTTATCTCTGGAGTGGTCATACCTGCTATACCTGATGTTGATTTTAAAGTGATCAATTTAAAATCTCTTGCTGATATGCAGAAAGACTTTTATGATATTATTGATGGAATAGCACAAACTCACATATTCAAAGGAGTTTTAGTTTATGTTACCGAAAGCTACCTGTTACATTCTGTTGAAGATATTGTTTTCTTGAACTATTTTAAGGATGTGTGAGTATTATCTTTTTTATATAGTTAAAAACATTTTGTATTTTTTTTTCGATCTGATTTTGCTATTGACCTAGCAAGGTCTTAACAACTTCACCTGACTACTAACATTTTGTATTATTCTTATTAGTTATCAAATAATGTTTGTGAAAAAATTGCATGCAGTGATAATTTTATATTGAGCGACTATTTAGTCGACTGCAATCTTTTTACAGGATTAATCATTAGTCGATTCTCATTATAAATCAATTAAAAATAGCTGTTTAATATTTGATCCATATATCTCAAGAAACGCAAAACCGATATACCCTCAACATTAGCTGGTTTTCGCAAAAACGAAACGGTGTAATAAAAGAATAACTCCCTGTCGCGCAGTACGGTCCGCCTCCAGTACTTCGGCTCGCACCCCGGTTCCCATTGTTCGACCGTGCAACGTTTCTAGCATAAACATTTACCTTATGATGAACCTTGAAATGGGCCCCTTTTAAGTTGTTCATTGAAGCCAAGCCTGATTCTTTTACGTTTAAAAGTATTTTTCCCATACTTTAAAAAGTTTTAGAACAAACATTAACTAAGCATCTTTTTGTTGCTTATTAATATTTGTTTTGATATATATTATTATTTTATATGTTAAATGTGACCATGAACTAGGACAATATTGAAGGATGTGACCCTTTAAACATTCATCTAGTATATATTAATGTATAGTTTTTATACACAGGCTTTTGTAATATGGATTACATTATAAAGACATAAATAGTTAATTACAAATAATTTATTATTTATTGCTTAGTGCCCTCAAATGCAAGCATTTTATCGCCTCTCTGTTACCATTTCATTGAATGTTTGTATGGACAACTTGAATTTAGAAAGAAAAAATTATGTATTAAAATCTGTAAACTAATAATATAACATCTTGATTCTTTTTCAGTCAACCGTCTGTTCCATATGCTTTTGGAGGTTGCATTGTAGAGGATACAATGTCTGACTCAAGTAATATAAATATTATAGTCAATAACACCAACAGTGGTAAGGACTTTGTCAGTGAAAACTTGATAACTATCGGCCTATTCACAGTACCAAAGAATACAAATGGTTGCAACTTTGACATGTACTCTTTGATTTTGGAATCATCTGATTGGACTAAAGCAAAGATAGAGAAGACGATCAATGAGGTGATTAGTAAATAAATTACAATACACATATAATTACACACAATCAGGGTTGCCAGCTATTATTTAAAAAAAGAATATGGCATATTCAGAAACATGCCATACTAGGTCTTGTTCTTGGCTTCGCTCATGTTACTGTAGATTTAACTCATCTTTCGAAAAATCAAAATACTTTTTATATAATTTTGGCTCTTAGAAGGCACTTATGAACGTCAAACCTATCACTGGTTCAGAATACAACCCAGTCATCGAGAACAACTGGCAAGAAACTCGATCTGGTTCATCTTTTCATAATCCATTTTTTTTTTTAATAATTACAACATAATAGACATATCTCTTGGAAATAGTACGTTTTTCGTGATGGAAGTACTGTATGTCCTCTTCTGTAACCCTTGATGAGCAGTTATAATAAGGCGGGAAAGTGTAACAAACAAAATCAATTCCGCATTTATAATATTAACTAGCTTTTACCCGCGGCTACGGACGCGTTTTTTGATTATATTAAATAAATCTAAAATTGTTATTAGATGTGTAAATAACAACAATACTCTTTTAAAAATGTTTGTAAGTATGACACGGACATCATCTACAGTTACAGGTAACATATACATTATATATGTGAATACTAATAGTGTATCGAATGGGATGAGATTTATCATAAGCCACATAGCTGGAACTTTAAACTACTATCTATGTTTCACCCTCAGTGCTCACTTACACTATATAAGAAAGTCAACAAAGTCTTGTCCCACGTCTGTCTATATGTCTGTCTGCGATGAGATCAAAACGCATCTTCATGCCGTTTTTATCAATATATAAAATGATTCTTGGGCAAGATTTAGGAGTTTGTCTTTTTATCAGGGCGGGTATCGTCTGCTGAACCCGCTAGCTTAAAATAAAACAGCTAATTAGTTAGTTATTGCCGCCAAAAACACCGCGCCTGCGCCTAATTGAATTTTTGTATTTTGAATCAATAAAAATGAAAATGTATGTAATAAAATAAATAAACCGTCATTATTTTATGGAAAAAAATTACAAATTTATCCATCATTATGCCATAGCTGATTATTGTCGTCATCTGTTCTTTTATGCATATAACTTATACAAAACAATTTCGATATTTCACATCTGCCAGGCGCGTCCCGTGAAGGCTTATTTTTTTTCTTTTTGTGAGCTTTCGCTGCGCGTTAACCCAAAGTAATGAAATATAAAATCCGGTACATGACATTCCAAGATCCCGGTAAAAATTCTCAGTAATTTTCTTTTTATTTCAGTTCGCCAAGCAAGTTCCCCATTTTGAACACAGCGTTGCTTTGAAGTTGTCTTGTGTCGGTCGTGACCAGAAGCACGAGATCGAACAAGATTACTTTCGTGCTGTGTTCCCGAGGACTCGATTAATCGGTTGCTATGGTAACGGCGAGTTAGGTATTAACCATCCGGTTAAGCCACCAACGGTAAACACTAATCTAATTAAGAGGCACAAACGTGATCCTGGTCCTCAGTACGGGATTATGTATTCCTACTCATCGGTTTTCGTGTATATAGGTTGGGGTAAAGTCTTGTCTTCGCCAGAATTGGTATAATTTTTTTCCTTCAAATAAACAAGAAACCCTTAACGAATTAGTGTGACGTGTTTTTTTTATTTATATTACAACGTTTTCGAATAAATTCAAAACAAAATTAGACAAATCGTGATTAGAATTGTGATTATTTTCTAAGTTTAATTATAATACGTATTTTATTTCTGATTTAGTTACACTGGTTGTTAAGAAGTATCCAAAGTTTTCTAGAATCTATCTAGTTGGAATATTGATTTTTTTTCACTATCCGGGTCATAGAGTTATCAGTTATAGAAATATTTAATAAACCGTGACCTGCTGTGTTTTATCTTTTTTTTTGTTCTGGGGACAGAAACACTGGTGCAATTTATTATATCGAATTATATAAAATGAAGGGCGTAGTTGCACACAAGCACAAAATTAATTGTGTAATTGAATAATTATAAAAATAATTAAACTACTACAATCACTTTTAATATGAGTGGATTCTATCAATTTGAACATAATATCTGAAGGGCTTATTAACAATAAAATATATGTTTCCCGTTAACGAAAAATGTTACAGAAAAGTACACATCTGAATTTAATATACACACATAGTTTAACATTAAAATTGTATTTAAAAGTATCCTTTCAAGCGAAAGGAAAAAGCGCTGATTACCCTTTGAATGATATATAAGTTATTTAAAAATAATAACTGAATAGTAGTTAAGTAATACTCTCGGTATAGAATTGCATTTTATTATTTATACTAAGTGAAGCTTGTAATGAATGAGTGAAATAGTAATAATTTATATATAAATAGCCAGAGACATAACAGTTAGTGACTATTTCTCCTCTATTTGTAGAGCGATTTATTCTTTTTTTAGTTTTGTTCTTATTTAGTAGCTATGAATGAGCATTAATGTTATTGGTAAAATATTGTATAGTGATTTTTGTACGTTGAAATATAATTGTTCCAACATAACAACATTGTTACAATTGGAGATATCATTAATATATAACAATTCCTAAGAAGTTTACACATAAATTGATTTAAATCTCAAATTCATTGTTGAAATTAAAACTTATTCATTCCTGTTTTGACTTTTAATTTCAATGAAGCGAACAAAGGCAATTAAAAAGGGACAAACATATACATCTATAGGATTTAGTGTGCGAGAGAATGAGTAAGAAAGCTGTATACAGTGTTTCTTATATTCACAGTCCAGGTGTTGTTGTACTACCTGATACATATTCTGGTCCGTGTGTTGCATGTATGTATGTTTGTACGTGTGTGTGCGCGTTTGCGTATTGTACCACGATGTTGGCAAACAATCATGCGGGCCAACTGATATTAAGCGGTCACTGCAGCCTATGAACGCTTGCAACACCGGGAAAAGACGTCATAACCAGCATGGTATATTGTTCACGTGTATCGTTTATGTGAATATTTTATAATTTTTGAGGGTTTCACTTCTCTCGCTTTTGTACTGCAAACATTTTGATTGAGTAATAAGCTCGTTCTAAACTGCACACATGTTTTTTTATTAATTTATTTTGAGACACTCTTCACTAATGATTATGGTCGAATTTCGACTAGTGAGCGAAAACTAGTGTAAATTATTTGGTTACTGCCAAACCACACGAGATACAATTTCTTTTTTGAATACTTTTTTTTTCGCGTAGTAAACATATTATTGAAAAACAAGATACTTTGGTAGTGGAATGCATTTATAGTATGAAAATATATATTCCATTCGGGATATTTATGTTTTCAACTCTGTTTTTTAAGCTTATTGAACTTGAGGAATTGTAGCTTCTCTTATTTACGTCGCAATGGCAAAGTTTGTTAAGTATATTATCATATTAATTATTTGGTATATAATGTCTTTTATCTGTCAATATGTAATAGGGATAGCATTAAAGCACGGGTTCACTCATAATTTGTATCATATGTTCATGTTGCTTTAATGCAGAAGTGCACAAACTGCGGCCGTGCTCAATGTACGTGCGACCCGAATAACCTTAAAATAAAACCATCGGCGCTATGTTGTCCAAGTTTACATTCGAAACTAGTGAAACTAAATTTGTATTTTATTAAATTATTTTTTCACATTTAATGTTTTAATTTATAGCTGTCTGCTTTCAACTCATATTCGTCAGAGTCTTCTTCCAAACAGTCTGTGCTACCCCTGCTTTAACGGTTATAACAACTAATTAAACGTCAAAGTCATTTGTCGTTTCCTATTAGATTTAATCTCCTCAATTTCCTCTACACCGAATATGTTTTAAAAAGCAAGAATTTGTCTGTGTAAATAATAAATTAGTGTAAACGTTTAAACGATAGTATTCCTTAATTTAATGTTTTTTATTTGATTATTCGGTCGAATGTCTAACGCTGCTATTATTGAGATCATATATTTGAAATTGTATATCTTCTCCAAAAAGTAAACTAAACTTGTATATAAATATTGGACAAACGTGATATACATTCTATTCAATATAGGTCCGATTTGGTTGGTTTTATTTTTAGCATCAAATTCATGCTCAGTAGTGTACAATAAAGTTTTTACACTCTGAATAAGAATCTACAGAATTCGTACTGTCCTTGTATTGATTTCTGATTACTTATAATTAATTAATATTGTACTTATATGAAACAGCAAAGAGATGAAATCCGCACATACAAATATTTGCGGAAAAATATTCTGAGACGCTTTAGAACTGATGACGGAATATATTTCGATGTTTGGAATTTCTGTTAGTTTGTTCGATAAAGTCCAACGTATCATCATAAAATTTGACACAGATAATAGAAAGAAGGTTTTTACGCGATTTCAATATAAGTCACTGCTGGGTAGTGTTAGACCAGTGGTCGACAAATTGGTCATCCAAATATAAAATATACAAATAGAAATGTATTCAAAACCCTTTTTTGACTTAAGTTTTGTTTTAGAAGATATATATCTATCCGTATAATTATGATGAAAAGTACGCTTTTGAGTTTGCCTTTGCTAAATGTCTTGTTTGCGAGCGACTATGTGAGCTATTGTTGCATTCTAAAAATGTGCCTCTTATCTGTAAATTTGCGTTTTATAATTGTATATTCGTCTCTTACAAGGCAAGTTAATAGATAATATTCCGTGTCTATACCGTACACTTTGTGGTAGAGCAGCAAGTAAGAAATAAAAGAGCCGCTTGCGCTTCGCGAGCTGCGGTTTGCCGACCACTGCGTTAGGCTATATGTTATGTTATTACGTTTTATATTGTAATGTATTGCGGACAAAATCGCCGGCGATTACGGGTTAATACATATATAAACTTGAATCTCATCAGATGAATATATGTAAGTGTTTTGATGCATTAATTTTCACTGTTATCGTTAGGTAAAAAGTATTTAATGTACTCTGTGAACTCTGATAAAGATTTTTGACGCTATTACCTGAGAATCGTGACGTTAAGCGTGTGACTCGTTTGTCAGTTTGCAACTAAGATTAATGGGTATTGGAACATCAGATATAGTTAGTAATTTTTTGTAAAAGCTACAAAAAAAACGTAACGTCGATGTATGACTCTAGGACGTTACCGGCAGAATTGTATAACCAAATAGCTTAAACGTAGTAAAATATCAATATACATTTTCGTAAGAATATGATTGTAAACGTAGTTTTACTCTAAGCGAAGCTTTGAGTAAGAAATCATATAATAAGTAATAAAGGGTTTAATTGTACTATTTAGTCTGTAAGTGATGTTAAAATTTCGGTGTTTACGGTACCCGGCTTTTGATTTGGCTCGTCCGGGAGACAAGGATAACGCTATATGAAATTCATCTCAACTGATTATCTCTGTCTTCTTTCCGACATGCCAAATCATAAGTCGAGTAGTATAATATAACATTAAATATTTTATTAAGATAATTCTATAGTATGGGTTTGTAATTATATTAGGTATGTAAATATAGTTTTGTGTTCCTTACTCGATATTAATAATGTTTATTAAATTCTATAGTGGCTGCTATAACAGTGAGCTATACCGCAATGCAGTTCGTAGTATCCGAGGCGTCAATATTGAAAAATTGTAATACGGTTAATGAAACTTAAGTACATGGTAATAATAATAGTAAGACTGGTAGATCTCAAGGAACTCATAATAATAGCGAGTTCTATGAAAATTTTCATTTTTGTTATATGTCTACCTAACATCTAACTTTGTATATTATTGTGCAACTATGGTGTATAATTTAGGTCCAGTTTCTGAATAAAGTTTTTATGTTCCTTTTTACTCTTTCATTTTTGTCACTATATATTGTAATATACTTTGCACCGGTTTTTATTCTGTATTTCTATAGACAGCTCAGTGGTTCGAATAAGCGGGAGAAGGAAACATGATGACTTCATAGTAACATATCCTCCAGAGTAACTTTTGTTTCGTTAAAATAGGTTCACTCTATCAAAAGTTATTGTAATTTGAATGACTGCTCGAGTTAAGTACTAGAGAAGAGTAGTAATCTATACTAAATATATACCAATATATATTATCTATCTAATATTATAAAGCTGGAGGGTTTGTTTGGTTGAACGCGCTAATCTCTGAAACTACTGGTCACATTTGAAAAATTCTTTCAGTGTTAGATAGCTCATTTATCGAGAAAAAATATATATCCTATCATTACGTAAGACCAAAATAGGAGCAGATAATCAGTGAAGAATGTTTCAAAATCGTTTTTTTTTACCTTTGGCCCAACCATAACTATTCCACTCGGACGTTGTCGCGGGTAGATGCTAGTATGAAATAAGTCTTTGTTGCATTAGTAATATTTAATGGTTTTTATAGGTTTGACCGTTATGATTTGTACAATCTCCTTCGGAAGTTTTGTAATATCTGTATAATATGAATAAAGCAGAGATAAGTCCACGTATTCTAACGAAATCCTAAGGAACTGTTGGAAGCTTATATTGATAACGCTGCTTAAACCTTGAGATACATAAGATTAATGTAATATATAGTTGTACATCTAAAATGTCTATAGTCTCTTTTTTTTTCTCGAACTGACTACGCTATTGACCTAGAAAGGTCTTAACAGCTTCACCGGACTACTAAGGCGAGCGCTTAAGGCACTCAGCCGATTTTATATTGGCAACCAGCTCAAGGGTGCACGGCACACCTCGGCTTGGCTGTTGTCCGTTGCATACAAAATCGCGACCTATCTTAGCTAACGTAGCTAACTATTCATATATGTTTGAGTTGTTGAAACGTATATGATTACCAAGCATATCCGCCTCAACAACTCCTCCATATATTTTTGTCGGAAAAATTGAGAGTTTTTCAGTTCGATAAGGGAAAAAAATTAACAAAAATAACCCTTCCACCAAGATGTGTAGCGTGTAGGCGTGCACGTGTACGGAGGTGATCGTGTAGTGTTGTAGCAGTGATGTATGGGTGTGTCACCGTATCGCGCAAGCAACGCATTCAAGGGCTCCCTACCGAGGGATCGAACCTAGGCTTGAGCCGCTGCCGTGGGAGGCCTAATCGGGTGTGCGGGAGCGAAATTAACCCCCAGACCGCGGCGGCGCGATCTGTGGTTACGCGGGCGTGGGCGTGAGCACGCTCTGTTACGAGGGACAGGCTGGTACTGATAAATCTATAGTCTCTAATGGTATAAGATCATAGGGAGAACTTACAAGAATCATCTTTATCTTATACATGTTATTACAATATGATCGATTATTTTGTGAAATATACCGGGGGAAAAATGCATTGACTCCTATGCAACAAAATACTTTACGCCACGTTGGGCATGTAACTTACCTATTGAAACTGCCCTTTACATTCCCTTATCGAAATGAATTAGTTCAGAAAAAAAATTAACCAACACGTAATATATATAAGAGTTACTGTATGTATGCTTGGTACACATATAAATTACAGTAACTCATATAATTATGAATATGTAGGTTAGCTCAGTTAGGTCGCGAATTGCATGATCTAGGCAACAGCCCAAGCCTAAATATGCCGTACACCCCTGAGCTAGTCGTCAAAATAAAATCGGCTCAGTTCCTTAAGCGCTCGCTTTAGTAGTGCTAGACCAATAGCGTACTCAGTTTGAGAAAAAAAAAACCTATGATAATATTTTTTGGTATTAAACTTTTGTTCGAATCGGAACTCACGGCTATATTCAGAGCGGCCAAAAAGATTGACGAAGATTAGTTTCTGTTAGCTCTTGAATTGGATGAAATGTAAATATTAAAGCGGTGGATTAAAACCTAAAAATGGCTATAAAGAATGAAAATGCAAGCGCTATAAAAACAATAACATCATTAAACCATTAAAAAAAGAAAAAAAAAGTTAATAATAATTAATCAGTGAATATTTAATAAATTACTAATAATAATAATAATATATATATACACATATATATGCCCACGGATACGATTTTTACGTAAAAAAAAAAAACTACATCTAAGCAAAAAAAAGGTGCGGACCAAGAGTCTGCAGACTAAAACAAAAAGGAAAAAAAAAAAATATTAAAGCGGTTATAAATTCATTTATATCCTTTAACAACTTATGACACCACATTAGCATATTATATTCAAAGCCGGGAGTAGTTACTAGTAAAGTATAAAAAAATGTGTACACCGTAATCTATTAAGAATATTATACAAACACAATTATTTTCGTTAAAGTAGAAGGCGGCAGACTAATGTTATTTTATGAAATATAGTCGGCAATAAATGATTCAAACGACTTATACGCAAAAAGTTACGACTTTCACGAGTTTATTCTACATCTAGAAACGTTATAAAAAATTACAAACAGAATAAAAGCTTTCATTTCACTTTCTTTCTATAAGTCGTCCATTACGATTCAGTTTCAGTCATTTGATTATCAAAGTCACCAGACAGTTTTAACAGTATGAATAGGACAGTGTGAAGAGGAATTTCAAATTTATCGGAGATATGTAATACGAGACAAAACTTATTGTAGCATGCTCTGAAGCTACTAGGAATCCTATGATTAGTTTAAAATATATAGACTCTATCTGTTAGTAGGTACTGAAAACAGCACTCTAAAGTCGATACCAAAAGGATTTATTTATACTCGTATTGCTATTGTTGTGAACAACTTTTCTTTGTTGCACTAAAAAGTATAAGCCTCTCGTTTCACCTTCTTTTCAGTCTTGTACCAGACTTATCCAGGTTTTCTCCTCAAGATTTGTGATATCGTTAACCTGTATTGTAAACACTGTACCTTGAAATTTTTGAGTTATCGTAAATGTAGCGCTTTGTATGTAACATTGAATTGTATCATATACGTTGTTAAATCCCACGTGTAGGTACTGAGTTAAGAAACGTTTTGACAAACACAAACACACAACAAACAAATATATTATTTTTTTTTATACATATTTATCGTTTTATTATGACATTAACTCCAGCATTTTTTTTTTAATTACTTAACCGTACAGAAGTGTACTTTAAGTATAGAAACTGGGCATGATTTAAGATCGGTCACTGTAAAAGATGCCTATATACACATAGCGATAATGGCTGAGCGTGTTCGCACACTATGTCGATATATGTAGATTGAAATTTTTGTCAATGAATCTGAACTTTTGATTATGGAAAATATCGTGATGGTACTGCTTTTTCCAAACTTCCTTTTTCTATATCATATGATGCATACGAACAGGCAGGTCGCCTGATGTTAACTGATCACCGCCGTCCATAGACACTTGCAACACAAAGGGAGTTGCAAGTGCGTTGCCATCCTGTTTTGGGGGAGGGGAGAAGGTAGGGAAGAGAGGGGGGAGATGAGGGTAGGTGGGCATCCGGCGCTATCACTGACCGAACGAAATGCAACAATGCAAAAACTGTTACTTCATGTCGGTGTTTCTGTACGATGGTGGTACTACCTCGGACAAGCCGACCCATTCACACTGAAGCCAGTAATTTATTTTTTATTTTATTTTATTTATTTATTTATTTTATTTATTTATTTACAAAATACAAATACAATTACAGATTCAAATACTAATTATACATATAGAATTTTACAAAAGCAAAATATAAAATGGTACTTATAACTATATTATTATATTATAATTACATGAGCGGTAGTGACTGCTGTAGTTAATAACTGTGTTGCAGCCACTAACACTCACCGCCGGACAACACTAAGCTTTTTAATTGAAATAGTTAACACATAAAAAATACCTGTGACCCCAATATACAACAATAGGAAATACTTTAATAAAATTAAGAAATTAAGAAATACTGCTGAACAAGCAAGCGCGTATGTCGTGTTGAGTGAAATGCATGTATAGAATTTAAGTGTGGTTTGATAATATTTTAACAAGAATCGTTTGCAAGTGAGGTAATTATGTAAAAGATAGAAGTTCTTCGGCTTCTTCATACGTTAGGCCCAAGAGCCAACTTAAAATATTTTTTTTACATTTAATTTTGGTAAGTGAATAAATGCTGAGAGTTTTGTTGATTTTATTATATAGCATAGGACTTAAATAATGATAATGGCGACCAGCTAGTTCTGTTCTTCGGGGCACACTAGGACATACTTGATCAAATCTACGCTTTGAGCTAATAAGATTATGATCATAGATCAACTGAGCATGTTTCCTAAGTGTAACATGAAGAATAAATAATTTACGAACAGATAAAACATTGCAATTTGTATAAAGCTCCTGAGTAGGAGAAAGAATAGGTTTTGAACTCATAACTTTTAATAATGCCCTTTGAGCTCTTTCAATTTTAATAAAATAAGTTTTACAAGAACCACCCCAGATTGTGATGCAATAAGTCATAATAGATTGAGCAAGGGCTAAATAAATGGTTCGTAGCGTTGCGACATCAATACTTGAACGCAGATTTTTAAAAACATAGATCAATTTTCTTACCCGTGAAATTACATTATTAATTTGATCATGACAGGAAAGAACACTATCAATGAAAATACCTAGGTGCTTAACAGAGTTGGTTCGAGTTAAATACTGACAACTACAAAGTTTGTTCCTGTAATGTCCACATGCATGTGCTTGAATAGTAAAATCATTGTTAGGTAATAACGACGTTTTAAATCCGAAGGTAACAAATTTAGATTTCACAATATTTAGGGTGAGTAGATTGGTAGATAACCAATTCATTACTATGGACAAAGCAGTTTCAGCATAAGTTTGGATTTCCATCCAATTTTTAGCGTAAATGATCATAGCGGTATCATCAGCATATGCAATAATTTTGCAATGAGGCAGATCTAATTTGCACAGGTCATTTACATAAATAAGAAAAAGTGTCGGACCCAAGACACTGCCTTGAGGGACGCCATGGGTGAGAAATTCATCATGGCTGGTGATATTATCAATTATGGTACGTTGACTTCGTCCACTAAGATAATCCTGAAAAATCCGTAGTGTAATACCCCTGATGCCAATATATTCTAATTTAGTTAACAAGATAGGAACAGAGACTGTGTCAAAAGCTTTGGATATATCCAGAAAAATACCCATAGACTTTAGTTTACATTCGAGGTTTTGTACAATAAGTGTTGTTAAATCTATAACGGCATCCTCGGTACTTCTACCTTGCATAAAGCCAAATTGGTTGCTCGCTATGATATCGTTAGTGGAAAGGAAGTTTAACAACCTTTTATTCAAAATTTTTCAAATATCTTGGAAAATGTAGAAAGAACAGCTATTGGCCTATAATTGTTGGTATTTTTACGGTCGCCACTCTTATGAATTGGATATACAAGAGCTTTCTTAAAGACATTAGGAAAGCAACCCGAGTTTAAGCATAGGTCAAATACATGTACAAGCACAGGTAACAGTACTTTCCTCCAGTAATAGCTTCAGCGTGGCTCTAACACCACCAAAGCAAAACTTGCTTGGCTAACTACCACCCTCAAGGAAATCTCGCGTCAAGCACCAACACCGACCAATGTTTCTGAGGGTTGTTTTTCTGTCTAGATCTCTAGGTTTAGCGTACCATCATTTAACATTAGGTGAAATTGTGATCACAGTATCAAAAAATAGTTTTAACTCTTCATTAATTTAACACGCAGTGTTTCGTAAAACTTTAACTGCAGCAATGATTAAAGTAATTCGTTTCAAATCCTATAATTTTTATTACATCAAATTTTTTTTTAACTGGTTCGGCAAAATAACTGCTCGGTACCTGATGTAAAGTACAGTGCAGTCTATAAATAACGGCAACTGTCAGTGTTAAATAATAACGGCAGTCATCGCTATCGTGCCGACCTGCGTACGTGCTTCTTCACTCCTCATTTGAAGAACCTAATGTCATAAGAGGAAGGGAACACACTGGCCGGCAGGCGATTCCATATCTGCACAGTACGACAAAAATAAGACCTTTTGAACTTCTTCGTTTTTGTCGGGATGGTTACTACTGGGAAACTATGGAAGCGTGTTCTCGCTCATGTAGTTTTATAGTGGAAAGGAGAAAATGGAATGTAAACATTAGACTATGTAAAACGTATAAGAAATTTAACTTTTTTTATTTGAAACAAAAATGAATAATATATGCAATCAAACAACAAAGATAATATGCACCTGGTAATTATTTGGAGGTGGCTATTATCCATTGGTAATTCCATATACTAACGTTGCTAATGGTCGAACAGACCGTTAACATGTAAATAATACCAGTGGTCAATAAGATCAGAGTTTTAGTACAAAATTATATGAATTTACTCGTGGAATATGGTTGTTTGTTCGAATAGGAAACTAGTACAAATAGCAGTTATTCTGAACAATAACCCCATGACTTACAGATCGGTTTCGAAGCGGTTAATTTGTTTTTATGAATCGGTTAGTTTGATATCGCGTGTATACGCTGCAGACTCCATAACACGCAATTGTATTCGAGATTATTCTACTTAACTACAAAAATAAATTATAATCGTATTGTCATTGTATCTATAAATTTTATTAACGTACCTTACACGTTACGTTACAAGGTTACTGATGAAAATATTCACCTGAACTAATAAAGTTATTTGTCTTGGTAATTTTAATTACATTTAATATTCAAGAACCGATTTTGTATTGAACAATCTTTTGCTAATAAAATGATATCAGTTTTCCCATCGTAGTTTCATATGAAAATGTTTTGTAATAATTATTGCCAGTTAATAGTATAGCCTACATTAATATTGAATTATGTAGGCATTGAAATTATATTTTACCTATTCGATACACTATCTATGTATTTTAAGTTATGTTTTCATGTTAAATTAAATATATCATTATATCTCTTGTAGTTTATTCATTTTCCTTTTGTTTCTTTTATATTTGCACCACCTACTTTTATTTTTTACTAGCGGCCCGGCGGACGTTGTCCCGCCCTGATAATAACAAACAACCTGACAGATTATATACCTAGAACTTCCTCATACATCACGGTATGTACTGGTGAAAACCGCATGTAAATCCGTTCAGTAGTTTTAGAGTTAAATCGCAAACAGACAGACAGAGGACTTTGTTTTATACCATGGAATGATAAACATACCACTGGTGAGCTGGAAGAAAATGCGTTGTGGCATTAAGCTAGCCAATGTACAAACTAAATAACCCGATTAGGCCTCCCACGGCAGCGGCTCAAGCCTAGGTTCGATCCCTCGGGAGCCCTTGAGTGTGTAGCTTGCGCGATACGGTGACACACAAATATACATTACCGCTTCAACACTACACGATCACCCCCACACACGTGCACGCCTACAAGCTTACACATGAAAGTGGAAGGGTTTACTTTTTTTTTCCTTATCGAACTGAAAAACTCTCAATTTTCCGATAATAAATATATTGAGGAGTTGTTGGGGCGTGTATGCTTGGTACACATATACGTTTCAACAACTCATACATATATGAATAGTTAGCTAGGTTATATAAGATAGATCGCGATTTTGCATGCAACAGGCAACAGCCAAGCCGAGGTGTGCCGTGCACCCTTGAGCTGGTTGCCTAAATAGAATCGGCTGAGTGCCTTAAGCGTTCGCCTTAGTAGTCCGGTGAAGCTGTTAAGACCTTGCTGGGTCAATAACGTAGTCATTTCGAGAAAAAAAAAAAACTAAATAAAAACTTTCATTCATAAAACACGTATACAAACTAAATATCTAAATAATACTAGAGATTTTGTAAGTATGAATGTAATGCACATATGTTTGCCTTTGATATAATAATAGTGATATGATACAAATCGTCATCTTTTGCGATAATTTAATAATATCTGTATGAATAATCATATAAGGGATTGATAGAACCAAATTCACAGGAAGAGACATTTTTGGGATTAAACGTATCAACCACTTCGGGGCATTATACGAAGTTATGTGTACTCAAAGGTATAATGAATAACTGAGAGTCAAGGCGGGGTAAAGCCCGCTACCAGTGGGCTAGTGCTCCGGCATATGGCTTCGCGGTCGCACGCTCTACAGCGTTCAACTCCGCAAGTTAGTCGCATGCGGTAGAAAGTCGCGCGATCGTGATAGGTTCATAAATTATTTTTTAAATATATATTAATTATTTTGTGTTTTATGACTGGAAATTTAAAGCTATTGCCTATTATCAAAACAGTTTTTTTTATTAGCTCTTTTGAGTAAATAGTACAAAAGGATACGTCTACAAATTTTTGTTAAGGTATACATAATTTTAAACTACTAATTTAAAAAAATATATTATTTTAAATTTTAATATTTAACCATAAAATTATATATATTTTTATTTCGCTGTAACTACTAATTCCATTACAATTAATTACAAAACATAATTTTAATTTATTGAAATATCGCTCATAAGTTATTTCTACAAATAATGTACGAACTGCATTCGTTAGTGTATATAATTCACAGAAAGCTATCTCATAAATATGAATTTAAACACAAAAGGATTTGTGCCTGGGAATGTCATTAGAGTGGTTAGTGTTTAATGCTAATGTGTCGTGAGATGAGCGTTAAATGCCATCACAGAACAAGTTCACTTTCTCTCAACGTTAACTCTTTAAGTTTAATTCCTTTAATATCTTTATTATTTATTTATCTTAGTTTCATTATATATTCTTCTCATTTAACATGTCTGGTAAAAATAAATTCAAATTGAATAGATTACCATTCTTTAGAATTACAATTCTACTATAATTAGCGATGACGAATAAACTTATGTAATTTATTGTAATTCATATTGTATTTTAAGGAATTTTTAAATTAACAAATCATTCATTACAGTTGTAGAATCGCAAAATATATCGAAACATTTCATGTGAACTTAAGTGGACAGTTTAAATAGTTATATAGTTCCATAGATATATGTATATAAACTGTGACAGTGGTTACTCGAGATAAACATTTGAAATTAAGTGAAAGTTTTCTGAAATCGTTCGTAACATTAAGTGTGTAGAGAAAGAAGAGACGAGAAACAATGGATCACCTTTTCCGGCAGCGTCGAATTAGTGTACCCAAGCGGTAAGATTATACACAATCCTTATAATTTAGTTTAAGTAAGATAATCATGCTATTCAAGGCGTAATCTCCTAGCCTATTCCTTATTGAGAATATACCTAATACAAGAGCGAATTAAAGCACATTGAATAATGGATTACTTACTAGGAAACTTAATTAAACAGAACTATACTGCCGCTTAAAGAAAGAGGTATTTGGCCATTTATTCCAATATTGGGTTTTATACCTATTCGGAATCAGGTACAAAGGGTGCATCTAATAGTATTTATTCGTTTGTCTATGAGCTTCTATATCCAACATATCCTCACTGTAAAACAGAATTTGATGTATTTGGCTAAAGTTATAGGTCCATTACAGACTTTTTCGTGTTTTTACCAGTTTTATTTAGATGTGCCCCTTTTCCGGCGGCACCATTCTCCTTGTAATAAGCGGTCATTAGATTTATAATTAAAAAATACATTATTTCTATGCACTGAAGTAGCAAATAAGCATACAATCCACCTGATATTAAGTGATCATTATGTATCTATAACGAACCGCAAAAGACCGTAGCCTTGAGGTTAATAATACGTTGTTACAACCAATAACTGTGTTAAATCGCTCATGTGCCTGTGCGTGCTGTAAACCACATCCTTCAGACTGGAACACAGGATTGCGAGCACTGTTGGTTTGCAGAAATGGTATGGAGGAGATTTTCCCGCAGGCTCTAACCTTGCACAGGTTCTACCGCTTTTTAATGTTGCTTGCATACCAGTGTGTGCAGAAAATGCAGTTGTGAGAAAACACTATCGTAATGCGTTACGAACTATCAGGCTGCTTGACGGAACACGATAACTGGACCGACGGTTATTACACACATCAAAGGAATTAAACGGGCACTAATTTCGAGCCCGCGTAAAGACGCGGATCGAAAGATCGGAATAAAACTTTGAAGTTCATTTTATACGACAAGTAGTCAGACCTTCGCCACGCAGATATTGGATTAGCGTAATATTCAATACTGTAACAAGACTTTACTTATGTAATAATTGACAAATTAAATTATTTTAAATATTAAAATGTTAGAATAGAGTACTGATTGTACATAGATTACATGTGCTTAATGCATTACTGAATCTCATTATAGTAAAGATTTTCTGACATAGAGAAAAGTTATGATTTTCTATGTCGGGTGAATGACACAAACTCGATGCAAACGGCAGTGACGATACGCGTTTTTATTGATAACAATTATAAATACTCGATCGTTGTTACCGTGACTTCACAATAGAACATTAACTTTAATTTAATTTATTTTCAATGTGAATAGTGTTATTTCCATACAATAATAATTAGCTCGATTAGTAGCTACTTAGAAGTAACTATATGATGTAGAGTATGATTTATCTATCGCAGTCATCACAATTTTAAATTAGTCTTTTCAATTTTTTCAATTTTTATTATATTTCTTAATTATTGATCAATTCTCAGTTAAAAAAACTACTTTATCAATTCCTAATGCAGGATTATTTTTATTCAAACTTAAGTACTGTTAGTGTCATTACAAAAAAGTTAAATACGTATTAAATACTTGCTTTAAAAAAGTTACGTACTAAATGCACCGCGGTTGCCCAAGTCTAACCTAACCTAACCTAACCAAAGCTAGGCAAAAGAGCAAGATGGCGAACATTCAGCGAGCGCGGTGCAATTAAAACGTAATATTTTTAAAGCAAGTATTCAATACGTATTTAACTCTTTGGTAATAACACCGTCGTCATTTATTACCATACTTATTCCTCTTATTCAGCAAGGACTTAATATTTTAACATTATATATAATTGAATTTTCCTACAGAACTCTAAAATGTGGCCATTAAAATTTACTGTAGTCAGTTGTATGTGGACTTCTCCGCAGTAAATGAAAAAGAGCTTACTTATTATATCAAATGGAATAATTTAATATCATTTTAGCGGTATTTCGTCTTTATTTCCGATGCAAAACAGAAGAAAGTCAGCATGGCCTTTATATTAAAAATTCAACTACATCAAATAAATGTATATGTAACAGAGAAAGTCGATATTTACAAATGAGTTCATGTCTTTAAATGTATCTAATAAATAAAAATAAAAGTGCGATAAATTAAGAGATTATTGGGTATAAAATACACGACCTGGATAAAAATGGTTTTATATAAGGTTATTTTTTTTGGTTTATTTATTTTAAAAAACTACATTTATAAAGCTTATTTTTCTAGTTTGTATTTACAACATAAAATGTATATACCTGAATTAAACAATCTAAGTTAAAACGGATGCCAAAATGTTTTATTCGTTGAACGGGATAATTATTGGCCAGATCCTAGTCAATAGCCGTGATGGCTATTGGAACTCTGATTGAAGAATATATTTAATTAAAATGAAAAGTACATCGATTAAAACAATGATACACAGAAAGAGATAATAATTATTCAGTATAAAGTAATTATTATAATGTTAACTGTTAATAACAAACGCTAACTTTCGCATATACTTTTGTCTCTTATGTTTTCTTAGTAAATTCCTTTGAAACAACTATTCTCTTTAGAAAGTCTATGAATAATGTTCCGCCATTAACGTACGTTTATAAAATAATTTTAAAACGATGTTGGTTCTGTGATAGCGTGCTCGGACGCCGCTGTGACCGCCGTGGTTTACAACCTTCTAATAATTCTAAGCTTTCGGTGAGGGAAAAGATTACAATAAAGACATGGGAAGTTTTTTTTCCTTTGTAGCACGGCAAAGTGAATGACTGCACTATGTCTGATGGTAAGCACAGTACAATCCAAAAACAACGGCGACTGTCGTAGTCTGGTGAAGTTGTAAATACCTTGCTAGGTTAATAGCGTAGTCAGTTCGAGAAAAAAAACGGCCGGCGTATTTGAGGCTTTCTAGATCCCAAATTGCCAGCTGTAAGATTAAATTTAAAAAATATTGGTGATCATCTATAGCTATATTTTAATAGGTGTAATAGTTAATTATGCTAAAAGCCTGCATCAATAACTAGGAAACTTGCACAGAAGTAAATCGATCGAAAACAAATAATTTCTATGCACGTGTAATAAAAAGACCTACATGTTCTCTTATTTTGACAATTTCCCAGAGGAATTCTGTTAGAAACACCTTTATATAGATACATTTTAGGGTAACGCAGTAAAATTCTCAATGGCTGTAAATTTTAGTTGATGAATAAAATACTGTGCAGTAATCTATTATGTTTGGTAGAATCATTGTTTTCTTCGATTATGGTTATTTGCAGTATTGAAACAATACGATGACGTGAGAAAATCTAATAAATAATTTAACAAAAAATGTTATAATCATTGAAATATAAAAGTTTTTTCGACCGAAATAATTCTTTATTTAATGTGATCACAAAAACAATTAATCAGCTTATGTACTCTATTGTAAGTACACACATGCACGATCATTACCTTAAAATTAATGTAAAAATTATTCATGAAAACAATTGAAATAAATTTAAATAGTAAAAAGTAATTACCTGTTTTTTTATCTTTATAGTTTTTCATATAATAGTACAATATTAACATTAAAGAATAGGGTTTTTTCTAAAATAGAGTAAATATAATTATATAGTAAATAAAATGGGTTAAGTAGTTATTATAATAAATTAGATTTTATTGCCAAATTAATATAAGTAAAATAAATATATTTTTAATTTACTAGCAATAAACCTTTTTATAAGAATTTATTAAATCACGGAGAATCTATAACCTGTGTAAGTTTATAATATTTATAGACTTTTGTTGTTCTAATGTTGTTTACTAGAGTAGTCCGGTGAAGCTGTCAAGACCTTGATAGGTCAATAACGTCAGATCAAGGATAAAAAAATTTGTTTACTAGAAATTTATCTTTTTAAAACATACTATAGAAGTATATTTAAGAATGAAAAAACTTTTGATTGTACAAATCATCGACTCAACTTAAAAATGTCATTAACAATAAATAAAGTACGAACATGATAAGTTTATTTTGAGAAAATCCTTTTTTTTTCGTAATACTGTTTCATTTACCATTTAAAGTTATAACTAAGAATTATCTATTTACTCTAAATCATTATTTTTAAATATGGGGCTTAAGTAGTATTTTTTCATTTTTATTAAAATTAATACAATTTTTGAAATAATTCAATTACAATAATACTGAATACTACGTCTTATGTAGTAATCTAATGTAGATAGTTGAATTATATCGTTTTTTGGATATTATAATTTACCAAAACTTTCCGGATACGGCATTTTTCTATTTAACAAATGAAAAAAATGTTGACGTATACATAAGAGAAATTACTACTTGTAATGTAGATTTCAGTTTAAAGATGTAATAAACATATTAAGACATTTCTTAATGTGAAACTACATTCACGGTCTAGTTGCAGTTCCGTTGGTTCTTGTCATCGCAATCTCCTCTTATTATCTACTGAACACGGAGACAATAAACAACAGAAAAACGAGACACATCGCTTCACACGCTCAATCACCACGGTTCCGTTCTGTGAAAGAAAAATGGAATGGATGCAATACATTTACGAAAAAACACCGATGGTCGTACAAAAAATACTGGACGGAATGTATAATACTTTCTCCAAACATTCATTATGTCATGTGCCATGATACATTAGACGCTAAATCACAACTTATGCTGTAACATATGTCCTTACAATGATAGTATCTTTAACGTGGCCATAAACATAACTCACGTATATCGCCTGTATAAAATTTTAATAATTAATGAAATTGCCATTTTGTATGAAAAAAATTATACGAATTTTTTCCATGTATTTTTTTTTGTGTTAATCGAAGTAATGACCCATGCAATCAATGCATCTTTGCCAACACAGTGGCAGCTTATTGATGCCCTTATGAAAGAAATCAGCCGGACGGGAGGCAAAAAATTCTTCGAAGGCATTTTGTACTGCCTCTCGGATATTGAATTTTTTTCCCGCCAAGGAGTTATCCAAATTCTGAAAAAAGTAGTAGTCTGTATAATACGTAGCAATCTCTACGTACGTAGCAATTTAACATATCCCTTGAGAATAGTATTTATTTTTCTTTTGTGAGTAAAATATATCCTGTTTCCTTTTCGGTAACTCTGACAACATTTATGCAAAATTTCATGATGATCGGATGAGTAGTTAAGTCGTGAAAACGTAACAAACAAACTTAATTCGCATTTTTAGTATTAGTAAGTATATACTTGGTGAATGTTTAGACAGTGACAATATTTATGGAGGCCGTTTTGAACTCGATTCTCGTTCTAAGTCAATAAAAAAAATTAGTATTTAATATTTGATTGAATTGTCTAGAAACGTACAAACTTCGGGCCTTGCTCGCATGTTTTATCACCGGTCATTCTATTTAGGTTTATTTAAGTTATTATCCATACTTTTGAAATCCCCTGAACAAATTCAGCTAAAGTTGTCATTGTTGTCTATTAGTAATTGTTTTGGTATTATAATTGTATGTGTTTAATGTGACCAAGTCATATTCTAGAGTACTGCGAGTGCCTCACTGTTCACCTAGTATATTCACTGTGCTATATAACTAAGTATCTATGTAGTTGTGATCGCGGCTCAGTACGATTTTTTATTATGTGATGGTATTATTATTTGTGGCAATTATCGCGGCTCTATCTAGTAAACAAATGGATAGTGAGCATATAGGTATAATATATCTATTCATACTTACATAAGGAACCTTACAGAAGTTTATGTGCTGTACCGTAACCTAGTGATTGAGTTATAAGTTGATATGGATAACATAAAAACATTCTCCATGAAAAAAAAACGGTGTATGCCAATTGTCGTGGTGATCTTTACAAACGAGGAGTTTATTGAGCTCAGATATAGGTACCAAGCTCCATTCTCATATATAGATAAAATAGAAGTTACAATATATAATATAAGTAAGTATTTGAATGCATACTGCAGAGCATAAGCCATTTCTCGAGGGAAGGCAAGGGTTTAACTACCGCCACGCCCGATTACGATGTATTGTTGAGTTCAAACGCCTAGAAATGTATAGTTCTGTATCTCTGCAAATACACTATATCAAGAATATTGTTCAAAGCGTTTGGTTTTGACATGAAGATTTTTCCGCGTCAGCTGTTTATTTTGTTAAGCAAGAAAAGGAAGAAACTTTATTAAATGCACGTGAGATCCGTAAAAATTATTAATATACGTCAAGACTTTCTATTCTATTCTACTGGTTTAAGTATTCATAACCCATCAGTAGTTTGGTTTATATTTAACATATAACAAAATATTTATGTGAAGACAAGTCGACCTCCCCAGCCTTGGGAATTAATATTGGACATGGCAGCTTTTATTGAAATTGGTTTCATTAGGCTTGTGCTAACATTCTCTAGATACCCTATTATTTTAAATCGGACTACGGATTAGATTTAAAATAATAATATAAAAAGTTTCATAGTCATTCATTTGGGTTTCTTAGTAGACATATTTTGAAAATATAACATGAAATAGACATGGAAAAATTATTTCACTCTAAGATAGCTCATTTATCGAGGAAGGCTATATGTTATGTTTAGACCAAAAGGAGCAGAGCACCAATGAAGAATGTTTCAAATTCGGGGTTAACGTACGTGCTATTTAAAAATATTTTCGCCTTCCACATAAACGAAGTTGCGAGTTAAAGCTAGCGTTAGCCCAAAGTAACTATTCCACGCGGACGAAGACGCGGGTAGAAGTTAGTGCAATTATGATTGTGATTAAACTGTGTGATTGAAAAAAAAAACTCTGGTATTTTAAAAGAGGTTACATTAGTATTTATAGCCACGTGAACTAACGAGGTTTCTGCAAATGTGATTAGAATTAAATCGTAACGAGTCAGTGATCTTCAGATACAGCAGGTGCCGACTGACAAACGATTACGCACATACAAGGTCTCGGTCGTTGTCGTTGTTATGTTCTCCATTATCCACTGAACAGTTATTGACGTCGCACGCTTCACTTCCTACCGTCACTGTTTACATGAAAACTTATCGTAAATGCTTGCGGATGTGACTCTTTGTTATAATACATTTCATGATTAATATGGTCATAACATATGATCGTATCATTGAATGATCGTAATATTATAATCTTAGAGGGTTTGTTTATTTGGTTAAATGTGCTAACCTTAGGAACTACTGGTCTGAAAAATTCTTTCCCTGTTAGATAGCTCATTTATCGAGGTAGGCTATAGGGTTATATGATCACGCTAAGGCCAATAGAAGCGGAGCACGAATGAAGAACTTTTCAAAATTGCAGTTTTTCTTTCATTTGAGAGCATTCCTTGATAAATAAGCTATATAACACTGAAAGAATTTTGCAAATCGAAGCAGTAGTTCCTGAGAATACTCCCTATAACGTCAAACTTACAAATTCACAAATTTTACCTCTTTATAATATTAGTATAGATATAGACGTTTCATATTACAAGATTCAAGGTTTTGTTGCTCACTAAACTTTTTCATTCAATACATCTATTATTTAGCGTACACTTGATAAGTTTACAATTGTGTTTTTTGCATCACATAGGGTTTGTGCCATTGATATATATGGGTTGCATTGTTTTCCTCTGCAATTCTTTTGTATTAGATTCAACAATGTGAAACTTCTACAGATAATAGGAACGTTCTTTCGTTCTAACTCGTTTACATATGTATGTAGGTGCATTACCACATTTACTTAACCGATTTAATACCGCTGACAAAGTTTGCCACGGACGGGTACAAATGTATTGAACTAAGAAAGTGTTCGAACTGACTTTGTAATTTGAAATTTAAATTCGAAATGTAACCGACATAATGGATGCTTTTGTTAAAGAACATACGTGTATTGGGTTTAAAAATTGAGTAACGAACAGTTAGATAATTTTGTTCTCTCAGGGTCGGGCACATGAATACGGTTTTTGTTAGAGTTACCGTTTATTTTTACGTTGGCACTTATGTTGCCCGTGTACCTGTAATTGTCTCGATTTTTGTATAAAACTCGGCTAATGGGTCGGCATATTCTTCACGTACTTCCGTTCAGTAGACGAGTAAAATACAATGAATGGCCGAGGAATATTATTATTATTACATTTGAACAACTGTAAATATATCCATTATTATTCGTGCTGGTGCATTATGTGGGTGACTTTCTATCTCTTTAGTTACATCGAGTCATTTGTGTTAATGACTGACACATGTAAATTAACAGCCCGAATGTAGTCGAGATGTATGGAGAATACTTTATGGGTGGTGACAGTTAACTAGCGGAGCGTTTCACTTGTATAATGGGAATTAAAAGATATAAAAGTAGTATATAAAGCATTGACATAAGAAATAAATACTGAGCGTTTTTAAAAGAATATGATATACTCTACCGCACAGATAGTTAAGTTTCTTGAAATCTAGTTATATGTAAATGTCTAATTTTCTGCCGACTTGATGTATTTTAATACAAGGAGGATATCTTTAGGTTTGGCTTAATTTAGCTATATAAGTATAAATAAAAATAAAGTTTCTTGTGTAACAACACTCGAGTAAATCTAAAGTTAGGTTTTAATAATATTTAATTATTAATTTAGTCTATTCAGTTTCTCTAAGTTCTGCTCTATAAGATCTATGAGTTTATTTTTCAAATAATTAATGTTCTTAATATATGCTTTAACTATAATAACCGATGAGCAAATTCATAACAACAATTAAAGTAGAAATTATTACTTGGAATACCTTTGTGTTACAATAGTATTTTATAGCTCTACGGTGGAACTACGTCCGCCTCACGTAAAAGTACACTATAATACAGATCACGTTCTTCTTTAATGTCAAGGAAAATTAAATATTGTACACGTAATAGAAAGCAAAACGAAGTATTTTGTATCAGTGGAATCGGTAAATTACAATTGATTCATATCAACTTTTATACAGTTTTTTTTCACCTCATCGAAGAATACTTCCAAAAATAAAACGTCTAAGAATGAAAAGTGTAATGGTTCATATTTTATACATTGATGTATTTGATATAATTAATGCAATAATCCTATATTTGCTCTTCATATCTTCATTCTCACTACGTTTTTAAACAAACCACCATTACGATATATCCTGGACATATGTTTATGCAAATTAGCAAACATAATTCGAGCTGGTTCCAAATATGTCCGTATTTAAATTTTATTTCCTTATATACTATAATTTTTATAAACTTCGTGTAGGTAAGTTTTGGTAGATTTAATTTTACTACATTCGTAAACATACTCATTATATACATATTAAAAACCCAACTATGTGAATGCTTGCTACATGTTATAATTATTGTATTTAATTGTTATATAAAAATACAATATAATATTAAATTAATACTAATTTATAAATAAATTACAAATGTTATAAATAAATTAACAAAACGTATAGTAACTATTGAAGAAAACTAGCTATCATATGTGGGAAGTCCTTATTTAATAATGTTAGAAGGTGCCTGTAGTCAAAATTTAAATTAAAACATTTTCTTTTATTTTAATTCTATGAATATATAAAAATAAAAGTATTAACTTGTATTAGGAAAAGCATGACCATTCAAGTCAAATTTTAACTATTAGATTTAAATGTCTATCACATAATAATTTACAAGAATAACTATATTAATCTTATCATTATTGTATTAATAAATAACACAAGAATGTAAGAATTTAATCTGAACTTTAGTTGAAACCGTAATACATAGCTCAGTTTAAAAAGCAACGATTAATTTAATTTCTGTGCATAACAGTGACATAGATATTATAATGCTGTATTGAAGCAGCATTACAATGGAATTTCGAGAAAACCGCAGTACCGTGATGCAGTCTCATTACTTTTCATATTTATATTCAATCTTATGCTTTTTGTAATAAGGCTATATTTTGAAAAGTAATAATAATTTTCTCCGACCGCAAGTGTAGTTTTATAAGCTCCATTTCACGCGTTCTTTTATTCCTACAGCTCCAGTTTTATGCATAGTTATTAAGAATGGTCTTATTTTTAATTGTAAAGGGAAATTACAGCTGTATATATCTTGTAGCTTTAGATGAGATTTTATTTCAAATTACGGTTAGTAGAGAAGATATGTGTACAACTATGTTGATATACAACGTTTATAAATGAGTGCTTTCTGTGTACTATTTCGTTAACCGGGGATAAGAAAAAAATCGCCAAGTATTGAAAAATTCCGCCTAATTTCTCTGAATTAATTCCAAACAAAGCAAGGTTTTCTTTTTTTTCTTGCAATCCAATCTTAATGGTAAGACGCTCGCCAACCACGCTCGCGGCCGGCTCATGCTTTCTTTTCATCCTAATCTAATCGAAAATGGAGAATAGAGCACGTAGGCTCATACAAACATTACCCTTGTAAAAATTTTTACGCAACACTATATTATTTGGTAATTTTTCACTTATGCTCAGTCAACCGAAAAGTATCGCCTTCTATTGATGATACAGGCGACATGTTTTATTAAATTTTAATCGCATTACTACACTACACGATAGAATGCAAATACCTATTCTTTATACACGCAGCATAATATAATAAATGAAGAGCGTTGTCTAATATTGTACCCTAAAGTAATATACTGTTATATATATACCTACCATATATACTTAGTGTATCAGCATATACATACCATAGATACGCTTCGCACTGATGTCGGAATATAACTATCGCTCCACGACAATGACAGTAATAACTAACACTTATTCACTACGACCATTGGCAAATCTCTGTTGTCTTGATTTATTATCTTATACGAAGCGTTAAATCGACGTTGTTGGTATTTGGTAACACGTACATCTTTATTTGTGTATTAAAGTAGTTCGCACCTAACTCGTTTGTTATATATATACTGTATTACACTACTTTCTTAATATCTGTCGCTAGTTTTTGAACATAGATAAAAAATATAGATAATATTTACTCTGAATAAATAATAACTATGAAAATCCAATATTAGAACGATTTTATCAAAGTTGAATTAAAGTATGCTAAGAATTAAAAAATAATACCTTTTTTTAATCTAAAATTGAATGTCAATATGTTTACCTTACTTGTTTTTATATAATGTTTGATGCAATATATAAATAAATGTCTTCTAAATAGTTGTTATCCTTATAAAGTTAAATAATTTCTTACTGCGTATATACTCGTAGATATACACAGTGATATTTATGTATTGCGTGTGATGTGAATCAGAGCGCAAACGTACGCGTGTTCTGATGAAAAGCAAGAATGCACTGTAGGATTTCATTTTAGGTCAAAATTATTTGCGAAAATCCCACCGTTATAGTAAGCTGTGATGTACGATTTATGATGTGGATAACTTATCACCAGAAGGTCGCTAAAGTTTTCCGTTATTCCTCAAGTATCATTTGCTGCATATATATTTCTTGTTACTTACATAGTATATTCAAATCATTTAGAGGAAAAATGGAGATGTTACAGTTTTTCAGATTTACTATTAAATTATTCCATTATACTAAATGACCAAAAAGGAGAATATCCAATGTATATTTATGTACGCGAAATGCCTTCAATTTACTTTTTAAAATTTCATCCAAGTAATGGAATTTGTAGATTTAAGAAGGATTTTTTTATTCATTTGCCCAATGATAGTGATGCTTATAATTGCTGAAAATATGTTTATTGGAACGCATTATGAGAAGACTTAAGAGTATAACAATCAACAGTTATGTTTAAGATTTCTTAACCGCGTTGAAGTCTTTTGTATTCAGAGCTGTGTTAATCTGTACGTATGTATTTTATTTCTTTAAAAATTAGTTGGCCATTCTTATTACATATAGTTTTCACTAAATATAATCATTATACATTGTAGAATCATTCATACTAACCCATATTGAAAATACTGGCCAAAAATTACTTTCGTTTAATTAAGAAGTGTACCGAAATACAATGAGACTATCTTTAAATTTTTTTTTGTCTGTCTGTTATTTGTTTCAAAACACTGACCTCAAAATTATTAATTAATAAATACAATATCTTGATTTAAAATTTTCGAAGTCAGCGCAACTTAATTACATAATGTTTCTGAATTCAAATCGAAAACTAGTAATTTTTATATTATCAAGTCTGCATAGATTTTATTTTTAAAGCAACATATTTTTCTCGTATAATGTAATTTAAGATAGAAATTCATAAAACTTTAAAACTTACCACATTCTATTTAAAAAAATATTTTATTCGTGATAATATAGTACATCAGCATTTGAGGGTGAGAAATACATCCGAGTAGTGAGAAGCCTGCTTTCTACGGCCGACTTGCTTACCCTCGTTCGCTTGATCATTCCAACTTAGATAAATTTAAACGGTGATTGGATTGGCGGAATGTATTGACTTTACGTTTCATATAAACTTTTGTAATGTATTAGTGGTGATTACCTTGTCAAGAGATTGAAACTTTATCTCAAGGGGTTACTAAACTTAACGGTGTTTTGAAAGATAACGATATAGTAAGCTTTTTTTTCAAACTGACGACTCTATTAGCCTAGCAGGGCCATAACAGCTTCACCGGACTACAATATAGTAAACCTAGAATCATTCTGACTAGAATAACTCGTTATTGACAGGTGTTTCAACTTTAAGATTGTAGGCAACCACTAATAAATGTCTAGTCCACGTTCGTTAACAAGCGGCATCTGAGTGCGTTACAACATGTCATTACATCTAGCATTGTTTCCGACAAAAAACTGGCCTTATTGCAAATGGTTTTAAAAGTAAAGGCAAAGAAAAAAAAATATATTCCTTATTTGTATTGTTATAAAAAATATACAACGTAAAAAAGTACGCCGACTAAACTAATGTAAGAGTTACAAATATACTGCGAATGCAATAGATCCTTAAAGCGTAAATAGCTATGTTGTATAACTATAGAATGGCCAAGCAAAAACAAGAACGGGTCGACGTTAAGCTTATTATAGTAATGTTGAATACATTTAATGAGAGATCAGTGTTGTGCCCATTTGACAAGACAGCAATATATGGGATTATTTTTCTACATTTATATAAAACTAGCCTCTTCCCGCGACTTCGTCCACCTGGAATAGTTACTTTGGGCTAACGCTAACACAAAAAAATCTCGATTTTAAAACATTCTTTATTAGTGCTGCGCTCCCATTTTTCTTAGCGTGACGATATATAGCCTATAATCTTCCACCATAAATGAGCTATATAACATTAAAAACAAATCAAATCGGACCAGTAGTTCCTAAAATTCCCCCTACAATCTCACAACGTCACAAACAAACTTTACCTCTTTATAATATTAGTAGAGTTTAGGTATTTGGATATTTTTGTTAAAAGATATACGTGGAATGTTTAGGCACATTTGAATTTAAAGTTTATTGTATTATCTGAATCTAACAGTATATGATAAAAATATAATATATCCAAATTGTTGCTGTATATTGTACATCAAGGATTAGTCTCGCAAAAGTAAATTTTAATTTTGTAATTGGTAAGAAAATAATTCATTACACAGTATTGTAATACATGTAACAATAATATATTAAGAACTAGTTGCCGTGGAGACAGTTAAACGATAGAAAAGTGCACACCGCATATGCTTTTCTCAGAGCCGCTACTATCATAGTCATAATAGTATGCTCCTTTGTTAAATCTACTTAACAAAATGTAAACATAATTATAACTACATTATAGACACTAATAAATTCAAATCCCAACATTATTGTTAAATTGTCACTTTGAGTATTAAGAATTTTAGTTATAAAAAATATGTTTATGTTTGTGTGATCGGGTCCCTTATTTATAAATATTTTTAAATTGTATCTGCTATTTATGAAGGCAGATCTACAAAACGGCTAAATAGATTTTGTTGAAAATTATACAGATTGAAAGACAATTTAGAGTAGGCTATAAATTAATACACTTTACTGCTAAAATGTAAGAGGTTTAATCCCATAATCGGTAAGAGGTTTATATTACAATAAAGTATATATAAATCAGCCCACAAATAATTCGAATAAAATGGATATAGTAAACAAGAACAAGCGCAAAGTCGTGGGTATCAGATTAAAAGCACTATGAAAAATCTATAACATTAAGATATGATTCCAAAAACCATCAGATACACAAATGTATTTACTGAATTAGCTAGTATTCTGTCTTATACACAATCTTATACGTATACCATTAGCAAGCGATACCATGAAACTCGCCAGTTATTCCGGATAGATAGTAGGTTAGTCTGCTAAAGTATTGTAGAAACTGGAACAATAGGCTTATCTCTAAGTGACAACCAGAGAAAGCTACTTCCAAAATCACAGTTTTGAAGCATCTCTCTTACAATTAAGATTACTAATGATAAAAAATCCTGAAGTATTATTTTTCTAGTTTTTATTTCTCATAATGTAATTAATTTTGCTTAACAGTTCACGTGACAACTCATTTTATTAAATCATAATTTTGTACTTTATAGGTTTTAACGTTTAATCACAATCCCATCTGAACTTAAATGACAATGTGATCAGAAATGGTTTTTTTCCATCAGAAATGGTAAACACGATAAACCTATAAGAAGCCTGCAGAATAAAAAAAATATACAAGGAGAGTAGTATAACGTTCTGTCGTATTCTGACAAACACACTCATAGGTACTTGACAATAGACTTCCAACTTGAGAGTAGGAGCTACACTGGCGAATTTAGAACTACCCCTACCACCGCTAGGTTTCATCATATTTTTTTATATTATAGAGAGCAAACTAACAGGCGGATTACCGCCGTCCATAAACGCTAGTAACACCAGGAGAGTCGCAAATGCGTTGCCAGTCTTTTCAAGGAGGTGGGTCTCTGGCGCTCTAATTCACCGAACGAAATGCTACAATGCAAGCACTATTACTTCACGTGGGTGTTTCTGTGAGAGGGTGGTACTACTCCGGGTGAGCCGAGCCATTCATTCATCAGTAATAGCTTCAGTGTGGCTCTACTACCTATAATATGTTTTCCATCACCGGAAGCTGATTTGTGTCGTTCCACACCGTATCCGAAAATGCTAACTCACATCATTTTAAAATTATAAATCACTAATAGCTCATGTTAAATATAATATATAAAAATTATTCTTGAAATAGTAAGCTCACAATACATGTGTATATATAATTAATAAAAAGAGTTTTAAAATCATTGACAACAATCAATCATAGCCAAAATGACAAATGTACATCAATTTAAAGTCATTATCGGCATTCTAAACCATGTATGTCATACATCGTCATTAAGCCGAATAATTTCTGAACAGTAGTATGTACTTAATATATGGTACATGATAACACTATCTGATTACAACTGGCGTTTAATTTTGACTAATTGACTGTGAGCTAACGGTAGGTGGCAAAAAGGTGTTGTTTATCTTATACGTTTGTACGTCATTTTTCGTTATGTTTTGACGGTTTGTACTTATTTGATGTTAATGTAACACAGACCTGTCATGTCACTGTCGGTCGGCAAAAACCGGCAAAAAATGAGATGGCAGTGGAGTCAGTGTACCCTATCGACAAATGAATATTGGATTTCAATCTAATATCGAACGGATGGATGGGTCTTATAGGCTGCTATAGTTTCAAATAGAAACAGAATATATCTGTTTGTTTTTTTCCTCATAGTGGATGTAAATTGTTCTCTTGTGAAGAAAAACACGAAATAACTTGATTTAACAGTAACATGATTTATTCCAAGAGTTCACGTAAAATTAAGATCGGTTATACATACTAGTATAACTGACCAAATCCAGCCACAAAAGAAGAGAGTAGTAAGATCGTCCACAAGGTCGCGGTGCTTTTAAAACGTAACCTTTATTCGATATATATTTAACTTTGTTGTAATAACACAGATATAGTTTTAAAATTAAGTGATTTATGATAAGGTTGAATAAATATTTGTAGATCAAGTCTTAGAAATTTTTTTTTTTTATTGATAATAGTAGTGTATTGCGTCTCGAATATTGCAAAAGATTTGAATATTTTAAATTAAATACTAAGCATATAAATAATCTCTACATTTATTCACGATGGTTTGTTAAAATTTATTAATGAATAAATTTTACTAACAATTTATATTGCGCCTTCCCGGAGTGAATCACTTATATAATGGTGTCGAAAATAAAAATAGAACATTCGGTAACAGAACAAGAACACAGTCGGAATGGTAACAAAAAGTATTGGTACAAATCATTGGAAGCGTTCTGACTTCTGCGAAGATCGTTGTCGGTATTTTCGGAATTTGATTTATCATTCCTAATATTTACGATGTTAATTGAATTGATGAATAATTCAAATGATACTTGTCTATTTTATCTCACTCATTATGAATATGTATAAAATTAGAAAGCTCTGTATTAGAAATGAATTTAATGTGTTTTCGATGTCCAAAATATAAACACGTTATATTTATTAAGCAAGCTGTTATATTTTAAAAATTTATATCATTCTATCATAGGAGGCAAACGAACAGGTGGATCACCCGATGTTAAGTGATCACCACCGTCCATAGACACTTGCAAAACCAGGGAGTCGCAAGTGCGTTGCCAGTCTGTGTTGGGGGCGGAGGAAGGGGAAAAGGCCACCTCCGACCACGATGATCGCCCACGCCTCCAACGCTCTCACTGACCGAACGAAACGCAACAATGCAAGCACTGTAACTTCACGTCGGTGTTTCTGTGGGTCGGGTAGTACTACCCCGGGCGAGCCAACTCATTCAAGCTGAAGCCAGTACTAGCTTCAGCGTGGCTCTACCATCTACCAAATTATAATATAATATATATGTTTATGATAAATGTTTAATCTTCGGAGACATTATTTAGTGAAAATCTATACTATATTTGAAAGTGTTTTATTTCTAAAAATGTAACGTTACAATACTCTATTATTTGTAATGTGTGTTTAAACTAAGATGCGTAACAGAATGTACTGTATCAACTTTGTCAATTTTGATTAATGACTTTAATCCGACTAATACCTAGAGCATTCTGATTGTGTAAGTATGTATTAAACTATATGTCAGTTATTATTGACTGATTAATTTAAGAGAGCTTTTTTCATTGACTCTTTGAGTGACATAGTAAAATTTATTCTACAAACATTTTGTATTTAGGGTTCGGTATAAAAAGGAATACGCATTTAAAAAACTATTTTATTACCTATCCTAAAGTTCGGTTTTAACGTATTGTTCTTCACCAGGACTTTCTATATTCCACTAACAGTTTAATAAAATAAAGTTAAGTATAGATTCCAAAAGGAAAGCCAGAAACAATGAATGAAAATAACAATTTCATTTTTTTTCATTCATAGACCTAAAAACAAAAGTGCAGTTTGCTATCACTTTAATACTATAACTAACAATACTACAATACAACTTCAAAAATACAAATATAGATATATTAAAAACTGAAAATTGATTAATATATTTACATGTTTACACAGATGCTAAAATAAACCATAAAATTAATTTATAATTATATGTAATATTAATTATGTTTAAATATTGCCATGTTATCATTCTTCTGCTTAATTAGGTTATACGCCTCTCTAAAAAAAATCAGTGCTGATCATCATTAGTTATCTCACGTATTAATAATAACATTATATATCCTAAACATGTGTAGGATGGTTAAAGAGATGTGATCTACTTCAAACTTAAGATATTGAACAAAGAATATAAGTAACGTATTCGATTTATCTATATTAATATTATAAAAAGGTAAAGTTTGTGAGTTTATGAGGTTGAGACGTTGTGACATTTAGGGGGTAATCTCAGGAATGTTATATAATAGCTCATTTATCGAAGATGGTTATAGGCTATATATTTATGTAGGTGGTAGAGCCCCGCTGAAGCTATTTTTGGTTTCAGCATGAATGGGTCGGCTCCTCCGGGGTAGTACCACCCCTCTCACAGATAACCGACATGAAATAACAGTGATTGCATTGTTGTGTTTCGTTCGGTCAGTGAGAGAGCCGGAGGCCCACGTCCCTTCCTCTTTCCTTCTTTCCCTTTCCTTCCCTTCCCCCTTCTCCCATATACAGGCTGGCAACGCATTTGCGACGTCCCTGATGTCGCTAGTGTCCATGGACGGTGGTGAACACTTAACATCACGTGACCCACCAGTTCGTTTGCCTCCTCTGATATAAAATATATATATATATATCATCACACTAGGATCAACAGGAGCGGAATGAAAAGCTAATGTAGAATGCTTAAAAATCGTTTTTTTTTTTCCATCTGAGAGCTTCCGCTGCGTGTTAGCGTTAACACAAAGTAACTATACCACGCGAACGAAGTCGCGGCCAGACAGAAAAATAAAGATGGACTGAGATTTATTATTTTTGGGTGTAAACTAGATCCATCTTGAATATTAGAGTGTCCATTATTCATATAAACCGAAATCTTTGAATGACAAAAATTTCATACTTACCATAGACTAGTAAAAATACAGACAGAATTTTAAACATACTTATGATAAAGCGGTATAAAAAAACTCTTTCTCCATTATCTTATCTATTGCCCGTTATCACATGCTAATTTAACTGTATTATAACACTATTTTATAAAGATATACAGTTGAATATCGTACAAATATGCTAATACTAGGCATTCTTGACTTTTTTTCTTCTAAAAGCTTATTAAATCGCGCTGGGCACTGACCTTCGCGCGACAGCTATACGAAGGCGGGTCGTAATCCACTCCAGTCAACAGCATAATCACTAATCATTTCCTAAGGTGTTTAAAATAAAGTTTTGTATTATAGAATTAAGAACGACTTTTTTCAGACTATTCACACCAAAAATAGACAAAACATTAGAGATAAACAGCCCGAATAAAACGGTGTTGATTAATTTAAGCAGACGAGTGTAATTGAGTGTGCGTAGATATCTTTATATCTGAAATTCGATCGGATTTTGATTAGTTTTCGGTTGCTTGTTATTTTGTATAAGTCGGCTGTATCGCCGACGAAAAATGTGTTATAGAGAAATTCTGTAGCGTCATTCAATTAATCTTCTTTCGAACATAAGCTGTTATCCTGTGAATTCCATACATATAGGCGAATAATCCAAATATATAACTTAACTGTCAGTTAGAACTTATTGGAACTTCTTTTTTCATAAATTTTAGGTATTAAGTATTTGAGCACAATCCCACTTCATATTAAATTGGGCTAATAATAATAAAAAAATCATGGGCTAAAATAGTAACGTCGATGAATCCAGTGAGGAATTGTCTCTTAAGTGCATATTCTAGGACACATTTATGGATGTTTGTCGATCGATTGTCCACTTTTTTGTAGGTGGTAGAGCCCGCTGAAGCTATAACTGGTTTCAGCATGAATGGGTCGGCTCACTCGGGGTAGTACCACGCTCTCACAGAAAACCGACGTTACGTAACTGTGCTTGCATTGTTTCGTTTTGTTCGGTTAGTGAGAGTGTCGAAGGCCCACCTACCCCTTCTCCCCTCCCTCCCTCACCTTTTCTTCCAACACAGGCTGGCAACGTACTTGCGACTCTTCTGTTATTGCTGGTGTATATGGACGGTGGTGATCACTTAACATCAGTAGACCCACCAGTTCGTTTGCCTTCTATGATATAAAAAAAAACTTCAGTAAGATAAATAGCCAAGTGGATTTAGAAACACACCTGCCACCATAATTTCATCAGAATGTACTACTTGTCACTTAAAAGCTTTGACTCCTTGCAAGGATGCGAACCTATACCGATCGATTCGGTATCTGAGAATCATCATTGCTTCGTATCTTTCTTCTAGTTGAATTAATCTTGAACAAGTTAAAGTTAAAGAAAAGAAAGTTAAGAGGGGAGGAGGGAGCTTAGAGGGAGAGGAAGGTGGGTATCCGGCGGTCTCACTGACCGAATGAAACGCAACAATGTAAGCACTCTTACTTCAAGTCGGTATTTCTATGGGTCGGGTGGTACTAACCATTCATACTGAAACCAATAATAGCTTCAGTGTGGCTCTACCACCTACAAACCTACTTGCCAGCCTGTGCTATATCATTTCTATTCCATTCTTTTATTTTCCAAAATCAAATAAATTCTTTATGTAATTGCTAATTTTAAAATTGCATATAACGATCCAAATTTAAAATGTTGATTTTAAAGAAATTAATTAATAATATCTTTAATTAAATATAAAGTAGACTTTACGTAAATTGTATAATGTTGATAAAAGTAATGGATAACAAGTGTACCTGAAATTAGAAGCTAAATAAATGCTAGAATTTTAGATTAAAATTGACGTCAAATGCAGCAAGCTTTTCTCGACATTAAAAACCCATTAGAATATTTACTGCGTGTGTCTAACACGGGTAAAAAAGCAAATAAAGTGGCGTTGAATCATTTAAACTGGCGAATGTAATTAAGTGTTCGGAGATATCTTTATATCGGAGGAACGATCTAGATTTGATTGGATTTCAATTTTCAATTGACTATTAATTTGTTTATCGTGATCGTAACACCGATAGTGATGAGTGTTATGGAAAAATATATCAGAATCATACTATCGGTTCAGTATAAAATAGAGGCTTGTTAATGAAGGTCACTTTCATACTATATTTATATGTGGATTTTTTAATTTATTGTAATGACCTTGAAAGACTTACTCCTGTACGCATTAAAAATTTACAACGCTCATAAAAATTTTAACTGTCTAGAAATTACGAGTTTTTAAATTAGTTCTTACGCATTACCCGCTGCTGAAGCTTATTTTAATTTGTTAGTTTTTATTTTTCATGTTTTGATGTGAATTAAAAGAAATTGCTGAATGTGTGTGGCCGCATCAGTTCAGTACGTCTGCAACTATTTGGCTTATTCTTTTTGTGTTCTATTTTTAATTTTTTGTTAATTTAGTTTTTTTGTTAACTGTCAAAAAAAATGTTTGAAAATGTAAGAAGCGAAAAATTTAGGTTAAAAAATTTCCATACGAAGAGTGAGTGAATGAGACAGAGCATAGTAGTAAGATATTCAAAAATATCAACAGAATTTACAGATAAGGAGAACTAAGGAGGTAAATGGAAAATTTAGTGCATTTAGTGCGAAGTCGGGAAGGGCAGCTAGTATTTATATAAAAATATATGGTGGTATGTCTAAGATCGATTAACTCATGCACCGATTTACCGACCATAACCATATTATAATCTTCATAATACTATACCTCATTCCCAGATTGTTCTGAGGTCAATGTATATGTTATTGAACCGATCACTATGATAATTGGGTAGATATTAGAATATAGATAATAATGTCAAGCTAACTATTTTGCCACAATTTAATACTAGATGGTGCTGTAGTAATTATAACAAATAATAATAAAAACACGTGTGGAACCGCGGGCAGAACTAGTTACTATATAGGTTCTAAATTAGTCACAACAGATGGTGCTAAAAATACACATTATAAGATACTAGAATAGCAGAAAGAAAACTGAAAACTAACCACACGTAATCATGTACCTGATTTAAATGAGACGTTTTACATATTTTAATATTTTCTCATATAACTTATAATTATACCAGTTTGTAAATGACATATTGCTGAGTAAGGACCTATAATTGAAGGAATATACGAAGGTAATCATTACTCTAACCCTCGAGGTATTGACAATTTTAATAGTAGACAAATCAAATGTTTTATGTCTACAAGTATATGAATATATTCTTTCGCCTTTATGACTTTAAAACTATATTCTATTTATTGTATTACTTTATTCCTTGGTAAAATAATTATAATTTGAATGAAGTTATAATTTTAGAAGAATGTTTTTAATTAAGGATTACTAACTTTTTGTTATAAGTAGAATTTAATATTTCCCTCAATGAATAATATAGAAAACCATTTTACGAAACTTCATAATGTAATTATGTACTTCTATTATCAAGTGTTAGTGCCATTAATGAAAGTTAAATTAATATTTTTACTTAAAAGGTATTTATATTCGCAGGCACATTTATTAAAGGCGACGGGAAAAACAAAAGCAAGAACGCAGAAATATGATATTATTGTCATACGCGAAATCAAGATTAGTATTGAATTAATATCTTACTGATCTTAGGTAAATTACATTTAAAAGTACCTCAGAAACCGGGCATGACTCACTCACTTCTGATATTGAGATTTTTAAAATAAAATTTTTCACCTTTGGGTATGATTTTCGGAATATTTTCTTTCATGGAAACACTGTCCTGATAATTACAAACACAACGATAAAGAATTAACAATAGGCGCACATATATATATATTCATTCAATATATACATTCCACATACATACATTATACATACCTACATTCTAGATTTTTATAGATATATGTATATTAATTTTTCTAATCAACTAAAAATGATCTAATATCAAAATCGTTGTAACAATTAATTCAAAACAAAAAGAAGATATTGTTTCACAACCTTTTTTTTTCGACCTGACTCCGCTATTGACCTAGCAAGGTCTTAACAGCTTCACCGAACTACTAAGGCGAGCGCTTAAGGCACTCAGCCGATTTTATTTGGGCAACTAGAGCTCAAGGGTGCACGGCACACCTCGGCTTAGCTGTTGCCTGTTACATGCAAACTCGCGACCTATCTTAGCTAACCTAGCTAAATATTCATATATGTATGAGTTGTTGAGACGCATATGTGCACCAAGCATACACGCCTCAACAACCCCTCCATATATTTGTTATCGGAAAATTAGAGTTTTTTCAGTTCGATAAGGGAAAAAAAATAAAACCCTTCCACTTCTATGTGTAAGCGTGTAGGCGTGCACGTGTGTGGGGGTGATCGTGTAGTGTTGTGGCAGTGATGTAAATTTTTGTGTCACTGTATCGCGCAAGTAAGGCACTCAAGGGCTCCCTGCCGAGGCATTGAACCTAGACTTGAGCCGCTACCGAGGGAGACCTAATCTGGTGTGCGGGAGCGAAATCTACCCCAAGACCATGGTGGTGTGATCTGTGGTTACGCGGGCGTGGGCGTGAGCACGCTCAGTTTGGAGAGACAGGCTGGTACTGATCGTTCACTGCCGTTATTCACAACCTTTTGTAACCCTAAAACATTGGCTGAATATTAAAACAATTTTGAAACAGTACTTACTCGTATAATTCTTATTCGATGTTCAACCGTTAGAGCAAAATGGATCCGACATGAAACGGTCAGATTTAGCGATCACGAAGTGCGAATATTTTTTGCTGCTGTATCTATCTTATGATGGATCATCTATCAGATCGTTTAAATACGTATAAATAATTTAGAAACATAATTGTTTAATTAAAAATATGATAAACCGAACACAATAATACTACATTTAGGAATGATTAATGTGTATAATTATTTCTAAACTTTTGACACGATTCGTAATAATTTCCTGTCTATTTTTATCGTCAATATTACGATAATTTCCTTTAATTATACTATCACTCGAGTACGTTTAAATGGTTTCGTATTTTTACGTTTCGGTAATGATATTAATATTTAAATACAATGGCTTAGGAATAAAACGCCCGAGACCAGTTTTTAAAGAGGGCATCCAGCCTCACAGAGCTGTGAATATATAGGATACTAATGTCTGTGACATCTTATCTCTTCATTTTAAGCTTTCATAATTTAATTTCTTTCCCAATACAACAGAACCACAAGCATTGAGATTTGGAGCCAAGGCTTTTTCATAACATCCATTTCAACACGAACCAAAAAGATCCACATACAATGTCTATGCCGTATTGAAGAGCTGTGGATTCGTCTCTGGATCTGTTTTGTTTTTCTTAGTATAATGCCTGTTCTTTCAAATACGACGACATGGCAGCAGCGGCTGGTGTTATATTGTGGCTCTCTCGATTGTTGTCGGTTACTTTTAGATCGCACTATGCATGATATCACTCAAGTGACATCACTTTTTCGAACTAATAAATAAAATATGTAATAGCATCTGTAATAACTACTGTATTGCACTAATTTTACAGCTTTAGTGTAATTTCTTCATATTCAAGGCAGGTCTCATCTGATGTATTTTCAACAGGCGTACAAGATAGTTACGCCAAGGCTTAAATAGTAGTTTATAATTTCATTCCATTATTTTTTGCATAAATATTACTTCCCTCGTTAGTTATTTTCACATATTTCACACACTTAATTTGATACTTATTAACCATTTCCTACACAATGTAAACATACTATCTACCTTAAACAATAATTTATTTATAAACAGATTTCCGATAGATAAATCTACGTATAAGTTGTTGAATGTAAATATATATATTTATTGATGAAACATTAATTCCTATGCAGCTTTAACGAATCTATTTTAATGTAAAATAAATAACATAAATTATACAGAATAACGTCATTAACAAATAATATAACTTTCTATATATTCATTTTCCATAATTTAATTTAATAATTAATTCCGTTAACTAGACATTTTCAACATTTCAAATGAATCCTTTTTCAATAAATTACACTATAATATGAACAGCTATTTCTAACTCGCTCATAATAAAATTTTCATAAACACAAAAGGCAATGTCTAATAAATAACGGAGTTTATCTGGTTGTATAAATTTAAATAGATTCCTTAGTCTAACTATCTTTATGACAATTTTTATAGTTTAAAAGTAACGGTATCAGATATCTATTCAAATGTTATTATTGTTCCTTTACAGGATTTATACGAATAACATTATAGAGACAAAATTCAATAGATAAATATTTACATATTGAACCTGCTTATAACACCATTTTCTATTTAATTGATTTAGTTATGTATAATAAAAAGGATATAAATTCCTTTTATTTTACACGTACTAGTGACCTCGAGGTCGCATACGGTTTTTTTAAATTACTTCTTGTAATAGACTATCCAAGTTACAACGACATTTATGGCGCGTTTTAGGAATATGAATAATATAAAAAAACTTGTAAAGAATTGTAAACATCTCTACAAGAAAAAAAATTAGGTTGAAAGGGGCCATACCGTTCATGGTAATCGCTCCAATCCTCATTTATAAGTCATAAGTTTATTTTTTGGCGGGATTATAGTCTGTCATGTGGTGAATTTTCTATTTTATTCATAATCTTGTGTTACTTCACTCTATATTTTGTAAACTTGGTGGTGTTTTACGTAATATGGTTAGTTTATTTTGCATAAGTGAAGTGAATGGAAAATAATACCACTTAGCATGAAATTCTGAGATGTCACAAGAAGCCCTGAAATTTTCTTACAGGGGAGCCACCATCTTGTTTAGAATATTGGAGTATTGAATAATAAAATAAATAATAATCACACGACGCTTATTAACTACACGACAATGGCAGTATATAATCTAAAATGTCTATTAACGGTTTATGTCGATTGATTTATTTTTAGTTCAACGTATACCACCGGAATATTTTCATCTATATTATTCCACTTTAACTTAATTAGGTAAATATGTAAAGCATATATTATAAATTCGTCTGAATGTATTTGTTCAGGTTGATTAGCTCAATGGAAATTTGTATGAGCCCTAGCACGAACTCCAACATTTTAGTCGGACACCTTGACCGTTATGAGACGCGAGAATTATTACAGAGTAATAATATTTCTTAGAAATTACCAGTACTCCTTATTCTTAGAATCCGTTTCAAATTTCACTAAATTGCTGTACCGTTTTTTATATCATAAAAATGTAGTTCGCTTTATAGTAAGTACGCTTACAATGCTGTATATAAAACTTGAAAGAAGTGTGATATATTTAAATATATTACATATGAATTAAATAGAAGTAGGTATCTGTCGTCTGTCCAAGCTAATTTCCTTAGCGGTTGAATAGATTATGAAGAGGGTTCTATCGGTAGAAGAAGGACTTTTGAGAGTGTTATCTATATATTAAGACGTGAAGCAAAATCTTTGTACCCCTTTTTAACCTATTTTTCGTGAACGGGTGAACTTGAAATTTGGCATAGTTAAAGTTTATATGGCGGAGAAGTGCAGAAAGCTGTTTATTTTATATAAAATGTATTAAATGTATTTTAAATTAATTAAAATATGCACTACTCACACTACAAAAGACATTTTGGCAGCCGTCAATAATAACGAAGTTCAAAAGAGGTTATGAATGAGGTTGCTATGCTCGACTAAATGTATTTTTTAACTCTTATGTTCTAATTACCATTTTTCATCCTACATTCAACAATGATATTATAAAATATAACTATTATTTTAATGTTTATTATTTTTACGGTGAACTCACTTCAAATGATGATTTAATAAAAAAATGAGCCAAATAATACTTTGTATAATGAAAATAAGAATTTTGTTCATAAAAGTAATCCATGACTTAGACCCCCGCGGTTACAACGTTGCAATTCAACCTCATGTAGCAACAAAAAAATATTTATTTTCAAAAGCTAATGGTAAGTATTAAATACATCTTTGTCTTGGATTCACCATTTGATTGTATTATGGATCCATTACTTTTCCAAACGATGATACTGGGCATATCACTATTTATCATAATGAACAGACTACATTTAATTCAATATCACCCAGAAATACCACCCACCCATGGTGTCGTGTAAAATTAATTGAAAATTGTGTCATGGGTTGCGATAAATTTCTTTATTTTCGTAAAGTTATATTTGCTTATAAATTGAGCTTTACCACGTGGTTTTTGTTTCTAATTTATTAATAATTTTCATTTTCATTTACACAGATTTTTCTAAATGATTATATAATAAAGATCATGGCAAAGGGCAAATAACTGAGTAGCCATGATGGAAACCTTTGATTATAGAAGTATACTCTTTGACAAAAGAACTCTAATAAAGTTAAAACTTTAAAAAATCAATTAACTATGATCGAATGTCGGCCACTGGGCGCCCACTAGTATATATTACTACGCTATTCTATATGTCGTAAAACTTACATTAATCTTAAAATTTTACAGGGTTTTCTTAAAATTTGTAAAAAAAAGTGTGTGTGTACTTATGTACATATGTTAGAAGTTATACTTCTTTGGTAATAAGATAAAAATCTTTTTAAAAATTTTATATTTCGCCTTATTCTACGTTTGTAGAAAATACGACACTAACAATAGAAAAAAGGTATTTAATATTTAATACATTGAAAGTTTTAATGCAAAGAAATACAAACAACAAATACAAAGAAACAAAATGTTGACTATAGCTAACTTCATTGTGTCGGTTTGTCGTGACGGTGTGCGCGCGCATTTTAATAATTTCATGGTGCCGACACCATTTTTCATGACGGTGTGTGCGTGCGTCGTAAAAAATTACTCTCATCATTTTTCCCTAACGCGCCAAAAGAAGTATAACTTAAAAAAATCAAAGATTCAGTATTAGGAAAATTACAATTAAAAAAGAACCTACAACAAATTCGGATAAAACATGTAATTTCTCTAAAAGAACAAAACATTATTAGGAGATCGTAGCCATAAGTATTATCTAGCGTAACATATAAGTGATTTTTTTTTCGAAACTGACTACGCTATTGACCTAGCAAGGTCTTAACAGCTTGACCGAACTACGATATAAGTGATGTTTAGTTTATTTATTTAGTTAATCACTTAAGTCAAAAACTCGAGGATATCAACAACACGTGTTACAGTGTAAAATTCTCAGTTTAATAACCTATCCCAAGTTAACATTACCTTATTTTCATTTACACCGGTATGCCCCCTAGATACAATTTCAAATAAAAACTATTAATAATATAATAGCTGTATAAATTTACTTCTAAATTTAATTTTGATGTACGTGCCGCCGACAATAAAAAAAGCTACCTATTGAATAGATATATCGCACACAAATCTTCCAAGAAGTGGAACGTTCGAAATAATTTTTAGATGAAAACAACTCATAACCTCAATTATAGTATTGTTACGATATATTTTAAAGAATAGAATATCGTTTAGAAAGATCTTTAAAGAGTAGATAAAAAATAACGCTCGTTTTTTGCTAAAGAAACTTTTGGATACATTTTATGTCAAAAACTTAAATTGCATCCACGTTATAAGAGATGTTGTTGGTTTTTTAGAAATAATGTTAAAACTTTTTAAAAGGACACAGGAATTATAGTCCTAATGATTTATCTATTATCTTGTAGATTATTAAAAAAATAAATTTATATCTTCAGTTACTTAAAATCCTATACTAATACATTTGAAATTAATTACAAAAAAAAGCTTAGCATCAAAATTATATTGCTTAAATTTGCGGATGCAGTGTATAGACAATTGTAAATTGAACAGAATAGCTAATGATCGATAAGAATTCTAAAATACACAAGCTTTGTGAATATATTGAGTATTTATTTAAACCCACAATGTTATGCTGAATGCTTAGCAAAACTTCTTTACTATTTCGGTACGACAAAGAAACTCTACTGTACAATGTACATTACATTTTTTTTTTCGAATTGACTATAGACTGTTGACCTGACGGACCTTCACACTTTCACTGGATTAATCGGTTCAGCGCTTATAGGGCTATACGATTTTCCTAAGGTACACTAGTTAAGCTAATAACGCATGTACGAATTAGTGAGGCACTCATGTGTACCAACATGTCTATCTAACGAATTCATTAATGTATTTTGTAACTGCTACTACAACTCGGCTAAGGTAAACTAACCATATTCGAAAAACAAGCAAAAGAAACAAATCCCTTCCAACATATGTACACCTTCCTGTGAGTGTGTGCACGCATGTGGGGATGTCCTGTGTTGTATGTGTCAAGCCAGTAAGTAAAAATTTTCAGTGTCATTGTATCGCTGTAGCAATGAGTTCGATGGCTCCATTCCGGGGGATAGAACCTAGGCTTGAGCCGCTGCTAAAAGGGGTTCCAGCGAGTGTGTGGGAGCGAAATTCGCCGCCGGACCACCGCGGCGTGATCTGTGGTTACGCGAGTGTCTGCGCGCACACGCTCTGTTTGAAGAGTTGGAAATGTTCTTGTACCACCTCCGTATGTGCGAAGAATATAAAACTGTAAATTACTCGGAGTTTAAAATCGGCATTACGTTGTGGCCTGGCGTGTTGATTATGCCCATACGTTCCTTAGGGGAAAAGCCTATAGCCCTGCAGTGGACCTTTTAAGAGGCTGATGGTTATGATGATGTTATAAAAGTAGGTGCAGAGAACTGTACAATACATAATATCAAAAATAAAATCTTAAAGAATTATGAAGAACACAAAAATGTTATTCAAAAACAACTTAGATTAAATACCATAGTTGAATAATGATAAAAGTTACATATTAATTAGGTATATGATTTAGTGATTTCTTGAGCATTCATTGTGCCGAACTATATGTGTAGTTGTCGCAACCTTTCTGTACGTGGTAAAGCCACGCTGAAGCTATTACTGGTTTCAGCATAAATGGGTCAGCGCACCCGGGTTAGTACCACCCGACCCACAGAAAACCAACAGTGCTTGCATTGTTGCGTTTCGTTGTGTCAGTGAGAGCGCCGGAGGTCCACCTCCCTTCTCATCGCCTCTCCCTCCTTCCACCCAATTACCCTTCCCCCAAAGACAGGCTGGCAATGCACTTGCGACTCCCCTGGTGTTGCAAGTGTCTATGGACGACGGCGATCACTTAACATCAGGTGACCCATCCGTTCGTTTGCCTCTTATGAAATAAAAAAAAACTATGTGGTGAATGTAAATAACAGAAATTATAAGGTAAATTAGTTTATCTCATTTTAGAAAATTTAATAAAATGGACGGCCGAATTCCCGTCAAAACTTCAAAGTCGACGCCGGTTAAACAGAAATTATCAACCGAAAATGGGGCTTGGAACTATATTGGATCGAGTGCTGAATGATGTGATTATTTATGTACATCAGAAGTAAATTTTTTTTCGTTTGCCTCCTATGACATAAAAAGAAACTTCTTTCTATCGTGGGCCAATCCCTAAAGGATACTTACTCTCCCGGGGGAGAGAACGGGTTATGTCCGACCCGCATGGACTAAAGCCCCACGGTGTACATCTGCCGCTATAGCTGGGGCGACGTGATATCTTTATAGATTTCACAGTGCCGTCACTTCTACTGGCTTCGCCAGCGGTTAGCACGGCGTCAGAAAAAAAAACCGTCGCCGGGTCTATCCTTGTTAGGAGACAACCGTGTACACAATGGCCATCTTCTCCGTCCGTCGAACCTGTGCAATGGTAAGATCCCCTCTTTCCTCCGCCCCGATTCATCTTCCTTAGGTTCAGCTATAGTTGCCGTAACTTAATCGTACACAACCTAGTATTTCTAAAATGTTATTAATATCTTACGTTGCTAACAAGTCTTCTGTTCCGGATAACTGTGAAACTTCCACTGTGAAATCTTCCAACAGGCCTGTAAATATGAGAAGATTCACGACTATAACGGACATGTGAAAGATGTCAACAATTGGGAACAAAAGCTCCATTGTATGGAGTCAGTCATTACCTCGCTGCTGATGCTGTGCGTCGCTTTAACTATTTTACACATTGTGATTGATGTCTCAGTTATAATACTGTTAGCTTGACTTTAAACAATGACGTGCTTGTTTGTAGACGATTGAACTATGAATCGCGAAGTACTGTATCTGAATAAGTAGTGTTGATATGGGTATTAATGAATTAATGAAATGCTTTGGATTTCGAATGTGATTGACTCTGACTGCGTTCCAGTAGAAGCTCATAACGCTCACGCTCACGACCGCGAGTTTTCCCGTTCCACTTACATTTGAGCGTTACAATCGCAAACGCTAGTGAAACGCATTTATGGGCGTTTTGAGCATTCAGACAAATGATACAAATGACAATATAGAAAAAATAAAGCAAAAGATTAAGAGGTTAAGTTTTAAGAAGTCTTAACAGTAAATTCTAATTATTATTAAATCGATTAAAGTGTATTAAAAAAACAATGTATACCTAATTCAATTTTTTTATTTTAATTATCATAAAATCACAAAAATTACCTTTTTGGTAAAATAAAAAATATTAATTTACCATGAAATAATTACAAATTAATTTCTACATTGAATTTTAGGATTGACAACATTTTTCAATAGAAGTAAAATAATCAAAAGTTAATTAACATATTTTATATTTCATTTATGTATTCCAGTACAATATGTACAATGCAAATATTCTTTACCGTATCAAATACACATACATTTGGTCGCCATCTTGATTGAAAATCCCGCCAATTTTCTCATCGCTCACATCAACCAGGAGGTGTCCAGACATGGGGCGTCGCGTCGTGAGCTTCGCGTGAGCGTATGTTATGACGTCATCAACGACGTTTTCGGCACGCCCGCAACGATCGCGGTCGTCTAGTGGAACGGCGAAAAGAGTGTTGTGAGCGTTGTGAACGTCTAATGGAACGCGCCCTTTGTGTAATCGTCTTATTCCGAGATTCGCTAATATATGGTATTGTTTGACATGTGGTGTATATTGGGTACGTGTAAAATGGTTTGGTTTTGTATTGTAGGTAATATCTTAATAGCTTTAAAATAATTAATGACAGCTTTTGTCCTTGCGATAGACAGATGTCTAAAGATTTCAAGCATATGGCATCAGTTGTGCTTTAATTTTATTTGAGGACGTACAGACTCAATAGTCTTCAAAAATCATCCTATATCTTACTACGATCTCTTGGATGTACATCTCAAGGTGTTCGACAGACTTTGAAACTTCTGTGACTTTCTTGCTTATCTTTATTTATAAATCATCATACGACTCTATGTTTCACTGGCCGGTGCTTGTGACTTTGTATGCGTTGGTTTATCTTAATAAGATACTGTATGATATAGGAAAAAACATAGTAATTCTAAACGAATCAGCCTAATGTTATACACTATAATAGTATTTAGACTTAAAATCAAAAATACTTTATTCAATTTAGGCCCCAAGAAGGCATTTATGAATATCAAAACTACCACAGGTTTGGAAAACAACCCAACTATTGAAACGAACCGGCAAGAGACTCGATCGGGTTTATCTTTTTAACATACTCGTATATATTACACGTTACGATCGTTTTTAGTTAATTTTTTTTATATCATAGGAGGCAAACGAATAGGTGCGTCACCTAACGTTAAGTAATCGCCACCGTCCATAGACACTAGCAACACCAGAGGACTCACAAATGCATTGCTAGCCTTTGTTGGTAGAGAAGGGGAGAGAGGGAACGGGGAGGGAGGCAATGAAGAGGGGAGAGATGGGCCTCTAACGCTCTCACTGACCGAACAAAACGCAATAATGCGAGCACTGTTACTCCACGTCGGTTTTCTGTGAAAGGGTGGTACTACCCCGTACGAGCCGACCCATTTATGCTGTTATAGCTTTAGCATGGCTCTACCATCTACAAGTCTTTAGTAGATACACAGAGACGAGTTAATTTCAGAAGTCACCATCGTTCACATATTGGTCCAACATAGCGTTTAAACTTATAAGCCGGCAAATCGCTAATATGCATTGGGACTTTGTTGTAAAATCAAACATTATTACATAAAAAACTGTTACTGGTTTTGCTAAGTCTGTAACATAAGAATACCAGTTTGTCACAGTCTAATATGTAAGTAATGCCGGTCTTTTACGAAAAGATGGAAAGTTTTAATTGTTGTGATGAGAATTTCTTTACAATTTCATATAGAATTACATAATATGCAACAGTGTTAGTAATATTTGTAAAAAAATTTTTTGCGGAACATACATATGACCTCGGGAAATGTTTGATATTTGACCCAAAACGCAGATTTGAATGCCGCTACATGCAATATGATGTCATATGCGAGTGTTTACCTTTTCTTAAGATGGTACGGAAAGTAAAAGTGGTTAGATTGGGCAGTTGCGTTCCTCAATAGAATGGATTATAAAGGCTCGTTATATTTGCTATACCACGCGGCGTCGTATGAAAGTGAGAGGAGTCCACGTGTAGGTCGAGTCACATGATCTAAGTATTATAAATTTTCTTGATTCATTCTGACGGAGCTTCGGAGAAAGCGTTTTATGTAACAATAAAACAAAGGAAGACGAGCTCTTCGCCTTTACTTTGGTCTTAATATTACACTTTCTCTCGTTTACATATTTAACCTCGAAAAATATTTTTCAATATTAATTTTATTCGTTTCCACTTTTTGTGATATATGAATATGGAACAGCACTCTTATATTTAAAATTGTAGCATTTCGTTTTATTATTATTACTTGACATTAGTCTTAACCGATTTTGTGAAAGAATGAATAAGATTTCGAATTTGAAAGTTTGTCTTAGAAGTTTTTGGCGGTATCATAGTCTGTCGTGTAGTGGATTTTATAATTTATTCATAATCTTGTGTTGTTTGACTCTATATTTTGTAAATTTAGTGGTGTTTTACGTAATATAGTTAGTTTATTGTGCATAAGTGAAGTGAATGGAAAATAATACCACATAGCATGAAATTCTGAGATGCCAGAAAAACTCACTGGAAAGTTCTAACAAAAGATCCACCATCTTGTTAGAATATTGAAATAATCACACGACGCTTGTAATATTATTGTAGTATAACATCCATTGAAAGAAAATATAGACAATGGCAAGTGCTACTGCGGAGACAAAACATGAAAAAGAAGAAGTTCGTCTTCGCAATCTGTAAGACAAGAAAAAGATTCAAATACATTTATTCTATTTTATTTTTGACAACCAATCGTCTAGTAGATTATCACTGCCAATGTTGAGTAGGTAATATATGGATATTATAAGTTTCTTGTGACCATTTCAATATTCTAACAAGAGGGTGGCCCTATCATGGTGGTGCCGTATCAGTCTTCATAGTCCGTGGTTCCCCATCCATTTCATTTGCACAATAATCATTCTTTATGTATAAATTTCTTCTGTACGTGTCATACACTGAACTCCTCCTAAACAGCTGGACCGATTTTGATGAAATTTTGTGTGCGTGTTCCAGTGGATCCGAGAATAGTTTAAATTCAATTGGACCCGGTAGGTGACACTGCGATTGACTTTTAGGATATTTTATATAATCAAGCCAATATTACAAAATTATATTATATATTATATTATATATATATTATAAAACCCACTGCATGACAAACTAGGATCTCGTCAAAAACTCATTGAAATACGTGTTTAATTGTTATCCTGTTATGAAAACTTATTATAGGATGTCACACTAGATGTATAGCCAATAAACACAAACTATCGGTATATTTTATTTATATTATATGCAAGATAACAATAAAAAGTGTTAAATACTCATGAATGGCCTTCGTACCACCTACTAACGTTTACTTTGGAACTAGCTGGTTGTCTCTAAACTTGTGTCCTCAGAAAGAAAAACCTAATTTGTCGCCTAGAGGTCATCATACATAAAGTGAAGCCCCTTATGATAAATCGCAACCGGAACATAGAATAAACGGTATACATTTAGCTATATTTAGATAAATTGAGTATAGTTTGTAATAGTCACCAGTATCTAAAATTAATCAAGCTGGAATTTAAAAAGATCTTCTTAGATCTCTTACATCTTAGAATTGATTTTTAGTCCTTTCTACGGACGATTTAATAAAGCAATGCTAGAACAAAGCCATTAAAAAAATCCAAATTCTACTGCATTATAAACTCTTTTCTTTTCGAAATGAAAACGCTGTTGACCTAGAATGGTCTTCACAGCTTCACCGAACTATTGAAGCGAGCGCTAATGGCACTCAGCCGATTTGGGATGTTTGGGCGACTAACTCAAGGGTGCACGGCACACGTTGGCTTGGGCTGTCGCCTGTTTTATGCAAAAATCGCGACCTATCTGAGATAACCTTAGCTAAGCTATCTAGATATACATATATGAGTTATTGAGACATGCGTGTGTACTAAGCATGCGTGCCTCAACAACTTCTATATGTATTTTGTGTCGGAAAAAATTCTCACAACTATATAGGATAGGATAGGATAGGATAAAGAAAAATAAGGGTAGAACTCTTTGTCGTTTATTTATCTGAAAAAGAAAAACAGCGTGTAAGCGTGTAGGCATGCACGTGTATATAGGTGATGTGTGTGATGTTGTAGCATTGATGTAAAGTTTTATGTCACTGTATCGCGTGAGCAGCGTACTCAAGGGCTCCACGCGAGGGAACGGAGCTAGGCTTGAGCCGTTGCCGAGGGAGGCCTAATCTGGTGTGCGGGAGCGAAATTTACCCCCAGACCACGGCGGCGTGATCTGTGGTTACGCGGGCGTGGGCGTGAATACGCTCTGTTTGGAGAGACAGCCTGGTACTGATCGTTCGCTGACGTGATTGAATCAGGAGGGTCGGTAAAAATGTGTCGCGGTCGTCTTCTATACTGCGTAGCGTTGGGTAGGGGTTCATAGTTCGCGGCGGATACCACTAAAGGGCTGGGATGATTCGCGGCTTTTTCGAAATAATTATAAACTCATAAGTTGTGAACAGTTGGTCTTATTAAGGAATTATCAATGTACTGTTAAATTAATTACAATAATTAATATCCCACAACATTAAAGCGGTGTTCATAATTATTTGTCTGTTCTTAATTAATTTCTTTATTAATACTGCCGCCGTTTAACATATATTAAAAGGTTATTTTGGTGTCCGATTCCGTTATTATGAACTTGACCTCTAAAATTTAGGTTGAGTTTAACGCATACTCGCTGGTAGACTCGATGTGTCCGGATTGCGTGAGTTTTCACCACGATTATTCGTGACATTCGTGCTCTCACGCGAATTGTTACGGTTTGTAAACAACAGACCTTATTATTACTATAACACAGTACCGAACGGAAAGCACAGCGAGATCATCGACGTATATACAATCCATCGATTGTTGTCTTTGCACCTGATATTAATTGACCACTGCAACCGATGACTATGTATAATCACCCTTTTTTATACTTTATAATTTTCGGCATTTCACCACAATCTCATCTGGTGGTGAATGTCGTGTAAATTGGTAAACCTAGTGGGGGACTATTGTGTCATAGATTGAGGTAGTCCGGTGAAGCTGTTAAGACCTTGCTGGGACAATAGCGTAGACATTTCGAAAAAAAAAAAAAAAAACAAAGTCATAGATTGATTTGGTGTTAATATCGCATACAATTTTATACAATAACGTAAATTATAAGTCTTCTCATAACTCTGTACTATATCTACTTACTATTAAAGTTTAATTTGACTGCGAAGAATTAACTTATTTATTGTTAGTCGGTCAGAAATCTCAATCAAGACTTTGTAGATACACTGTGACTTTTTATCCGGGCAGAGCTTCGCCTTATAATAACTTCCACAAAGGCACAGTATAGTAGATATGAGATACAGTACGGAAACTACCTACAAACGCTCGAAAATGGCACACTCACATAAATATGCGCAACTGACAAGAGGTGATTAATTCTATGGACAGCACCGCGAAAACCGGTTAGGGACTCGTCGATGCGCGTGTTTGTGTGAGTGTGCTGGTACAAACGTTTATAGGGAGTTTCCGTACTGTCTCTTATATGTAAACTGTGACATAGGAGTGCGTGCAGATAACCAATAACGACATCTTGCCCTTTTATGTGACAAACTGGAAGTCAAAGCAATTATTTACTTAAATTTCCACAAAATAATTTAGTAACACAGAAATAATAATAACGATCAAATTACTGTTATTTAAGTAATACATTAATCTATATTATTGTGCTTGTTTATGTAAAGAATTGATGTATTTAAAATATTTTGGCGCTAGTGTTAATGTTCTCATGGCGTTGTAGTTTCGCATCTCCGGTGTGTCGTAGCGGTACCGGACGTACTCGATAACACATAATACTAATTATATTATTATGTAACGTTATTCATAGGCAATATATTTTACAACTAAAGTGACAAATACAGGGGTTTGAATAAGTTTTAGAATAAGTGTAAGTATTAAATGCAATAAGGTTGTAATTACCGCACGTACATAGTTGTTAACGAGTGAACGTGAATACTAAAGTACATAATATATGATAAAATAATAGTGATTTTCTGTCGTAATATACGTGTAAACCACATCGACTGACGTTAGTATAATTATTTTTTATAAACGAAAACTTTGTAAAACTATTGCATAGAAGATATAATGTCAAAGAAATTGGACGACTGAGCCTAGCTCGGTTCTTTAAAAAACATTTTTAAATTAAAATAAACTGTTAGGTTTGCCTTATAAAATTGACATTTTTTTCACAAAAAAAAAATCTCTTCTGCTGTCACTCGTATTCAAAATGGGCTTACACGGATTTTCGAAGCAACCAATTTCCATCTGTGCTATTTTTGTTTTGACAGCGGTGGCGAAATTTACCTTTATATTCTAGCTATATTTTATCATTGCTTGAAAGCTCAGTTAAAAAAGTTTTCTATGAATTAAATCGAGATCGAATTCTAGATCGATTTATCGCCCCCGAAACTTCCTACATACTAAGTTTCACGGATATAGATGAAGCCGTTTCCGAGATCCCGAATATATACAAATATACAATTTAAATTCCCTTTTAAAAAGTTCCGTGATATATCTTCGAAATTCAAGGTTGAATACTAAGGGAATCAAAATGGAAACCTCTAGAAAATATCTCCTTTCCTACAAAAAAAAATAGGTTTATAATTAACAAAGTTCTGAGGTAACAAACATAAATAAAAATACAGCCGAATTAAGGGTTTTTGAAGTTGGTTAAAAATTGGTCGCCATACATTTACTATGCAGGTAGTTTGTTCAACTAGATACACGTATGTACTTAGATCGGGAATGTATTCAAATATGAGATAGTTATATTTTTTTATATCATAGGTGGTAAACGATCAGGCGGGTCACCTGTTGTTAAGTGATCACCACCGTCCATTGACACTAGCAACTCCAGAGGACTCGCAAGTGCGTTGCCAGCCTGTGTTGGAGGGGAGGGGGAGGGGGAGGAAAGGGAGGGGGGAGGTGGTCGTCCGGCGCTCTCACTGACCAAACAAAGCGCCATAATGCAAGCGACCTATGCATGCTGAAACCAGTTATAGTTTCAGTGTGGCTCTACTACCTTAAAAATATGTATAGAATAAAATAAATTATTAAATATTACACAGAAATGAGATGAACAAACATGATTAAATACTGGCAGACTCCAAATATCAAGTTCTGATATGTTCCGGAATTTTATCGTAATATCGTAATCGAAAAATAAAATATTTAATTACCACATTTCTGTTAAATAATGTTCACAAGGCGTACTTGGTTTTTACTCTGAAAGGCATGTGTATAATAGCTGTATATTATTAAAACCTTAGATTTTCCTAATTAAAGTACTAAATAAACCGTTGTGTGTGCAAGCAGCAAAAACTGCTAAATAGATTTCGATCAATTTTTTCTTACCTCACAGACATTAGGTATGTATTTTGCTTTTTAGGCGTTTGGTCCTTATCTAAAAGAAGAATTATAGCATAATGAAACCGCCATAAAGGCAATAACATCTTTAAAAAATCCACTCTAAAAATAAAAATAATTAGTTAAGTTAAAATAATAAATATATAAATAAAAAACACACAATAGTTGCTCACTGATAAGATTTCTCACGCATACAATAAAAAAAAAAAAAAACAAAGGAAAATAATGACGCGGACCTAGAGTCTGCAGAACAGAAGAAGAGACAAAAAAAATATAGCACAACGGGTTCAGCGATGTATGTCTTCTTTCCGTAGAGAAGTGGGGCAAGCGGTGTGGCGTTTTCCTTTGCATATAAAATATATTGTTAAAATAATTAAGGATTCAGACGAAGTCACGGGTACCAGTTACTTACTATATTTAAAGATAAGTATAACTTGATGTCACATGGAGTAATCAAGCTTGCTATAATAGTACTCGTATAAATAAAAAGTTGACAAAAAAAATGAACCAGATTCCGAAAGTCGAAAAAGTGAAAATACTTGCAACCGAAAGTGCTTGCACGAACTGGAATTGATGTATGAATTATTTCAAACGAAATAAATGAGCGCTAAGGATTACATATGAATTTATGTCAGTCGATTATTTCTACCAGTGAAAGTATATAAAATACCAGATGATGCATATCGTACTGTTGTTTTTTTAACTTTCTTGGTATATCTCATAGATGGATAAATTCAAATACCGTCTCATCGATTAACATGAAAATTGGGACACGCAAGTGTTTTTATGAAGGAAGATTTTACGCTATCCATTTTAAAACTGTCCACTGTAAAACTACTTATATGTCGTTGGAGCACAGAAAAATAAAAAAATGTTTTGTGTAAGTAGTATTTGAACACGAAATTTTTCTATATACAATATCTATGTGACTATTTATTACAATACATAGTGATTCCAACCAATAATAATATCAAACGTGTGCAATGCCAAGGTACAGCTAGATATAGAGTCTTTTTATTGGAATATATTTCATATTATCTTGTGACGTTCAAACTCTCAGAAATCCACAGTTCTAAATTTTCCCACATTTGGTGGTACTACAAGAACATTTCTCAGGTCCTAGCAATGTTTTTTTTTTTCGAAAAGAAAACGCTGTTGACCTGGAAAGGTCTTTACAGCTTCACCGAACTATTGAGGTGAGTGCTGAAAGCACTCAGCCGATTTGGGATGTTTGGACGACTAACTCAATGGGTGCACGGCATACCTCGGCTTGGGCTGTCGCCTGTTTTGTGCAAAAATCGCGACCTATCTGAGCGAACCTAAGCAAAGCTATCTAGATATACGTATATGAGTTATTGAAACATGTATGTGTACCAAGCATGCGTGCCTCAACAATTCTTATATGTATTTTGTGTCGGAAAGAGGTCCTAGCAATGTTTTCCTTCACCGTTAGTCATAAATTAGTAAATGTACGTGAATTTCGACAAATTCTTTGGTACATTCCAGGGTTATAACTCATGTTAGTTCTATTTGTTAGAATAGCTATGGATATTTCCTCATCTATTATCTAATTTTTCTTTTACGTTATTAAGCTATCTAATTTATAAACGAACGATTTTTAAAGTGTTCGTATGGATCCGTTAAGATAAATATATAAATTATTTTAAGATCAGAATTTGAGAAAGTAACACGATGATATACATTATAGTCCATCAAATCGGTAATATTTGTGAACGGTAGCAATCAAAGAGTAATCAGAAAGCGCATCTCCGAGTCTATGAAAGTGCAAATAGCAACCCGTTAGCGAGGACTGGCTGCGCCCAACTTTCCAATCGCGCCTGGATCGAGCCTAACTTTAGACTCGTTTGACATTTATCACTGAGCTTTCTACACCTCTCGACGGTACTTTATCCCTGGTACTATTGTAATTCGTGTTTCGGTTTGTAGGTATATTACTTTGTGGGTTATATCTACTACTGGAAAAATGTTTTTTTTTTCGAACTGATTATGCTATTGGCCTAGTAAGGCCTTAACAGCTTTACCGGACTACAAAAGGAAAAATGACATACATTTTTGCATTCGCACTACATGGTAATTTTATTAATCAGAAATATCTATGTAGTTAATTGTTTTCTTTTCGTAAAGTTTGTTACCAATGTATCTAACCGACTTCATGAAAGGAAGAAAATATAGGACTGTTTTTTGTTGTTCTACAAGTTAAGTGATCTCTTTTGGAAGCTTTGGTATATCAAATATTATGGTACAATTCTTATATATATTTCTTGTTGTTATCGTTTTTCTTTAAAGTTACAGAATTTAGTTTGGTTTTAAAAAAACTTTTTTATAAATAGTAAATATTATACACATTTTTGTGAATTGTACAAGTAGACATTAACATATATGAGAAGTTTTTATTGTGTACTAGCTGTATCCGCAGCTCCGCACGCGTTTTTTTTTTAAATTGTATTAAAGAATTATAAAATTATGGGACTATGTACAATTATAGAAATGCTCTTTACAAACAATTGTAAGTACGAAACGCACGCCGCTTACAGTAATATGTAATGTATACATTATATATATATATATATAGTAACAGTGTGCCAAATGAGGTTTGTAATCAGCAGCGTGTTTGGAATCTTACCCCACCATATAACTACCTCAGTGCTCACTTACACTGCGTAAGGCACTAATGAAACAATTACTTAAAATATTATTATAAAGATTTACATCTACACTACATTTAATATACATTTCTATTGTAAATAAGATTTTTTGACTATAAAAAATAAACGCTTTTCTTTCCGCAAGAAATTGTATAATAGAGCTCTTTACGTAATAATACACTTATGGTCTAACATCTTATTAGAAAGACCTCGTCTATCTTCAAAGTTACTAATAATTATAATGACGAATTGTAATAAATAAGTTGATAATTATGTCTCTAATTGAAAATAAAGAATGAGTTGAAATCTTGCTAAATTTCATACAGACAAAGTCGCGGTTAACAGCTAGTCTAAAATAGAATAACCTTAATTAGTTTCTATAAGGTTCGCTGTCTACCAGTGAAAGACCCGTGAAAGTCGGTCTAACTGTTTTGGAGATGGTAAAGCGGGTGAAGCCACGGTAAACACCTAGTTTAAACTAAAATTGCTTGAATTACTTTTTATAAAGTCAGCTATCGGCTAATGAAAGTTTTGTGTAGATCGATCTAACCGTTTTGGAGATAGTACTGCGGGTGAAGCCACAGTTAACAGCTAGTATATATTAAAATTACTTGAATTACTTTATATAAAGTCAGTTATATACCAACAAAGTTTCTTGAAGATCGGTCAAACCGTTTTAGAGATGGTAATGCGGGTGAAGCTACGGTTAACATCTAGTATAAAATAAAATTGATTGAATTACTTTTTATAAAGTCAGCTATCGGCTAATGAAAGTTTTGTAAAGATCGATCTAACCGTTTTGGACATAGTACTGCGGTTGAAACCACGGTTAACAGCTAGTATAAATTAAAATTGCTCAAATTACTTTTAATAAAGTCAGATATCGCCCAATGAACGTTTTGTGAAGATGGGTCTTACCGTTTTGGACATAGTACTGCGGGTAAAGCCACGGTTAACAGCTAGTATATATTAAAATACATTAAATTACTTTTAATGATATCTGCTATCTGTTGGTGAAAGTTTTGTGAAAATCGGTCCATCCGATTTAGAGATAGCATTGCAGAAGAAGCCGCGGTTAACACTTAGTCTAATTTAGAGTAGCCTGTGTCACCCGCAGTAATTTCAGCTATCTGCTAGTGAAATTCCTGTCAAAATCGGTCCAGCCTTTTCGGAGATTATCCGGAACAAACAGACAGACAGACCGACAATAATTTTAAAAATTGCATTTTTGTTATCAGTAGCGTGTATACGTTCATACCCAATTAGTTAGAAAATTTTATTTCGCTGTTACATACAGATACTTCATTTTTATTATATGTATAGATAAATTGCGTATAATGTGGCCTCGAAATAAATTTAATCAAGTACAGCTGTTTAAAACCAGGTAAAGGTTTTTTTTAATACAAATACAATATGTTTTTATTTTACGTATAATTATGATTTAATATTTGCTTTAATAAAATTCTTATATATCTATATTATATCCTTTACTTCAATTATTATAAAAAGAACAATGAAATAGGTATATGGATATTAAGACATAATGTATATTTTTCGCCAAACATTTTGACCGCCACGTATCTATGGATGCTCAGAGATATATCAAACTGTATTATATTACATGTGTCTATAAATTGAGACAACGTAATGATAAATAATTGCCAATTTAGATTCCCGTAAGAATAATTTAACCGTGCTTAAAAAAAAAAAAATGCTGATTTATTTATGCGTTACCCCGAACTTGGGCTATATTCAGAGCGGTCAAAGTGATTGACGAAGACTATAATATTTTAGGTTCTATTAATTATAGTTGTTATTAAATATAATTGTAGAATTATAAGAGCTGTGTTGTAATAGTTATAATAAATAAATAAATAAAAAAAAATAAAAAATTAAAATATAATGTATTCAAAGGAAATTATATCTAAATTGTAAAAATAAAACAAGGATTTATTTTGACGTGATAACCCCTCCTTATAAATCGACAAAAGCCGTCTACACGCACGAAAATGCATGACTCATTGTTATGTTCCGCCTGCGCCGACCGTGCAAGCGAGAGCGTGGAACAAGCAATACAACTTACAATACTTAATTCTAATGAAATATCAGTGTAAATCATATTTACTCGTCTAATTACCATGGGAAATTATAATCCCGAGTATTGTTTTACAAAAACCTAATACAGTTTATCGTCTTGTACGTTTCTCATGTATTTGTTTCTTCGATTTCAATTAGTTTGCTAGCTCACGTTTCTCGTAAATAAAAGCAGGCAGTTCTTCTCGCCGAAGGCGTCTGGTGGACAATGCGCGCACAATACTAAATTCACTATCAACTGCATATCAAAATTCTATTTACCACAAGTTCCCATAATGAAGAAAAAGGATCCGTGTTTCTTATTAATTTTTATTCCACTTAGTTTCCAGTTCACAAAGCGTTAAAATACACCATTATTATGTATAAGGGACAAGAAATGATAAAAACCAAATTGTTTAAATAAGTATATATAATTGTTTGGAATAAAATCAATACATACGATAAGAATGTAAACCCAATGGGTCTGTACTTTTTCGATTTTCGTGAATAAAATTGTTACACGTGTCTCGAAATAAGTAATAGATTTATATTATTTTTAGAAATGTCTGCCTGCCTGCCTGTCTGTTTGTGTTCAGTGTTAGATAACTCATTTATCGAAGAAGGCTATAGGTCATATATCATCACGCTAGGACCAATAGGAGCGGAGCACCAACGAAAATTGTTTCAAAATAGTTTTTTCGAAGTTATACATCTTTTGGCGCGTTAGGGAAAAATGATGAGAGTAAATTTTTACGATGCACACCGCCTCCAAAAACCGGCACCCTGAAGTTAGCTATAGTCAACATTTTATTTCTTTGTATTTGTTGTTTGTATTTCTTTGTATTAAAACTTTCGGTGTATTATATACCTTTTTACTATTGTTAGTGTCGTTTTTTCTGCAAGCGTAGAATAAGGAGAAAGATAAAATTTTTGAAAAGATTTTTATATATTTTAAGCCAAAGAAGTATAACTTCTAACGCGTTTACATAAGTACACACACACTTTTATTTTTCTTCTGAGAGCTTCCGCTGCATATTAGCGTTAGCCTAAAGTAAGTATTCCACTCGGACGAAGTCGCGGACAGAAGCTAGTATTAAATATAATAATATTTTCGACATACTTGCGTATTATAAACATGATTATTTGTTCTGTTATTAGTCGACGGCGCATAAGGAGGGTAACGTTATTGAGTGTGTACATTTTATTTACCTTTATGTAGCTTGAATAGTTTAACATATGGAGTGAAATTTTATATTTACCAATACAATATAATACTGAAAAACGATAATTAAGCCGCCATAAAGGCTGTAGTGTCACTTACAAATTTTAGTAAAAATTCGTTAGCATAAAGCAGGGCTTCAATTTACAGATGTCAATGACCTGGTTGGTGAGGTTGGGCACCCAAAATCCAACCATCTCTTTGAACGCGTTAGTTAGTTGGAGATGTTTTTTTAATCTATAATCGACCTACTTTTAACCACAATCATACCTGACGTTAAATAAGGATGTGGTCGACGATTATAACGTATTAATTTGGAGATGAGATTAGGAAAAATAGTATTTTTTTATATAATAGGAGGCAAACGAAAATGTGGGTAACCTGTTGTTAAGTGATCACTACCATTCATAGACATTTGCAACACTAGGGGAGTCGTAAGTGCTTTGCCAGCCTGTATTGGGGGCGTGGAGGGGGAGAAAGGAAATAGGAGAGGGAAAAGATGAGGAGAAGTAGGCCTCCGGCGTTCTCACTGACTGAATGAAACCCAACAATGCAATCACTGTTACTTCACGTAGGTTTTCTGTGAGAGGGTACAACCTCGGATGGGCCGACCAGTAATAGCTTTGGCGTTGCTCTACCAACTAGTTAAATTAAAACCATTAATTGGTAACATGTTTTAAATTAAGAGGGATGTGCATACAAGGTAAAGGTAATTTCCATGACAAAATTGTACTGTAATGAATCCGATCCAAAACCACGATATTTAAATCCTTTGTGAAAGATGTTTTTGAAGTGAACATTTCTTTAGCCACCTCGAGCAACTTTTGGCAGAAGAAAAACTTATGGGTACGCGTCACCGACCAACTTAATATGATTGTGACGTATTGCGCTTGCCTCGCGGAGTATAACTGTCTGTGTACATTTTTTTTTCTCGAACTGACTACGCTATTGACCAAGCAAGGTCTTAAGAGCTTCACCGGACTACAACTGTGTACATGTAATGTTGATATTTTGTATTGATCTTGTGTAGCCCATCGTAATTAATAAACTGTATAATTATTGCTCCGACTGCCAATAAATGTAAAAACTATTTGGAAATTACGAAATTTAAATAATTATGACTATAATTAAATTTAAATTTGAGGAAAGCATTTAGTTCTTCTAATGTTTTCAGTTTTCATTTCTGTGGGTAGTCTTTATGATTGGCTATTTTATAAATAAAAAATGAATTTTATAATCAATTTTAAAAACGTAATATAGGTAGAAAAGTTTAACTGAATAATTAATTGTCTATTTACAAATGATGCATCATTTAATGCTTAACCGTTTGACAGCATTACAAATCATGTCAGTAACGAGTCTGACCAGCGGTTCCGACAATAGGCCATGTTCTACAAAAGGCTTATTTTCCATCGACGAGTCAAAGAACATCCGTCTTACATTCACTCACGTCACTTCTTTGAATTTTTATTGAATTTATATTAGAAATAGTAAGATAGGATCGTGGAACACCGTGCACTTAGTTAAACGCCATTTGTTCGAAACATCACGTTCAAGGAAGAATGATCCGAGACGTACACTTTCTATTTTATATATATGGTATAAATATGGTAGAAAGCGTTTATAGTAATAAAATATTTTCTTATTTATTGTAATGTTGTAATATGAATATAGTAAATACTATATTCAAATAAAATTACTTCTTATAATGTACTTTTTCACCTAACTAGCTTTTGCGTTGTTATAAATTTAACCTTACTCTCATTAACAACATATTTTTTATAAAAGATAGTTTAAATAGTTTAAATTCCTTGTGTGTATTTCACGTGTACTTAATTTCATGATGATCACTTGAGGCGCGATAGCGTAACAAACAAACAAACTCACATATGCATTTATAATATTTTTTAGGATGTGTTACCATCCCCCATGATTTAAGTGAGTTTTTTTAATTAAAAATATAAATTTACATTCTTGATTTATTGGTCGATTGTTTAACCTTTTAATGCACTTAATTAGTTGACAACCACTTAAATTTTATACCCCTTTTAAACGACTTAAAAAAGGAAGTGGTCTCAATTTGGTTGTAGTTTTAAAAATGTTTATTACCACGAAATATCGTCATCCGAAAACCGATTTCAAAAATATTTCTTCATTTAGAATGGGATATTTTCGAAGTTTAGTGCTTAAAATTTTGGTAAATTTATGACACTATAAGACTATGATGATGCTGGTTATGGCTATGGCTGGAAATCAGTATGGTTTATTAACATTATAATTATAGTATCATTGAAAGTAATGGACATTAAAAAAGAAATGCATTTCTGTCGTGACCATGTAAACAGAAATTAAAAATAAATTGATAGTAGTCATAACTGGCAATTATAGAAGACATTTACATTATGTCTATCTATGTACACGAGATAAGATTTCCGTAATTATTTTATTCATTTTTCTGTCTCAATTTTTTCATATATAATTAATGATGTCTTTGAACTTTATTAAACATATTGTAGAAATGAATATACTCAGTATATTATACTAGCTTCTGCCGCGTCGCTCGTTTTAATATAGGTTTTACGTATCTCTACAAAGCATTACTTTTTTTCTGGATGAAGTTTGTTTTCTGTGCCGTTGAATAATTTGAGTGAAAGCGTAACAAACACATTCGTATTTGCAATGTTAGTCAAGATACTTTTGTCACCAAATTTGTTTAGAAATATAAGCATACTAGCTGTACCCGCAGCTCCGCACGCGTTTTTTTTAAATTGTATTAAAGAATTATAATATTGTAAGACTATGTACAATTATAGTAATGCTCTTTAAAACGATTGTAAGTACAACACGCACGCCACTTACAGTAGTAACATGTGATGTTTACATTAGATGTATAAATACTAAGTGTGCCTAATGAGATTTACCGCAACATATTTTGAATTGTAACCCATCATATAACTTAACCTTAGTGCTTATTTACACTGTATAAGGAACTAATGAAAGAATAACTTAAAATATTATTATAGAGATTTACATTTACATTAAACTTAACATTATCATTATAATTACGATTTTGTGACTACAAAAAATAAACACTTGTCTGTTCCGCAAGAAATTTTATTATGGAACTCTTTACTTAATACGTTTATGGTCTAAGATCTTATTAGGAAGACTTCTTCTATCTCAAAGTTACTAATAATTATAATGTGGAATTGTAAACAATAAGCTGATAATTATTTCTCTAATTAAAAATGAATTGAAATTTTGCTAAATTTCATACAGAAAAAGTCGCGTGTAACTGCTAGTCTAAAATAGAATAACCTCAAATACTTTTTAAAAGGTCAGTCATTATCTCCCAGTGAGAGTCTCGTAAATATCAGTCTAACCGTTTTGGAATTAGCACTGCGAGTGAAGTCATAGTCAACAGATAGTATAAATGAAAATTACTTAAATAACATTTAATAAAGTCAGCTATCTGCCAGTGACAGTCTCGTGAAGATCGGTTTAATCATTTTGAAGATAATACTATGGGCAAAGCCTTGGTCAACATCTCGTATAAACAAAATTACTGAAATAACTTTTAATATGGTCAGCTACCTGCCAGTGAAATTCGTGTGAAGATGGTCAAATCATTTTGGAGATAGCACTGCGGGCAAAGTCATAGTCAATAGTTAGTATAAACTAAAATTATCTAAATTACTTTTTATAAGGTCAGCTGTTTGCTAATGAAAGTTTCTTAAATATTGGTCTGACCGATTTAGAGATAGTACCGCGAGCGAAGCCACGGTTCACAGCTAGTCTAAATTAAAATACACTAAATTACTCGTTATGATATTTTCTATCTGTTGGTGAAAGTTCATCCATTTTGGAGATAGAATTGCAGGCGAAGCCGCGGTTAACATTTTGTCTAATTTAGAGTAGCCTATGTCACCCGCAGTAATTTCAGCTATATGGCAGTGAAATTCTCGTTAAAATCGTTCCAGCTGTTTCGGAGATTACCCTGAACAAACAGACAGACAGACCGACAAAAAATTTAAAAGTTGCATTTTTGTTTTCAGAAGCGTGTATACTGTCATACTCAATCAGTATTTTTTTTTAATTTTCATATTACATACAGACACATCATGTTTATTATCTATATATTAATACGTGAAGCAAAATCTTTGTACCCCTTTTTGACCGATTTCCCGTGATCAGGTGAACTTGTAATTTGGCATAGTTAAAGTTTATATTGCGGAGAAGTGCAGAAAGCTGTTTATTTTAAATATAATGCCTTAGAAGTACATAAAATTAATTAAAATATGCACTACTCACTCTACTACTACTGCTCGACTGTATGTATTTTTTAACTCTTACGTTCCAATTACCATTTTTCATCCTACATTCAACAATGATATTATAAAATATAACTATTATTGTAATGTTTATTATTTTTTATGGTGAACTCACTTCAAACAATGATATAATAAAAAAATTGAGCCTAATAATACTTTCTATAATCAAAATCAGAATTTTGTTCATAAAAGTAATCTATAACTTAGACCTCCGCGGTTACAATGTTGCAATTTAACCTCATGTAGCAACAAAAAAGAATTTATTTTCAAAAGCTAATAGTAGTATTTGATTGTATTGTGGATCCATTACTTTTCCAAACGATGATACCGGGCATATCACTATTTCTCATGATGAACAGACCACATTTAATTCAATATCAGTCAGAAATACCAATGAAATGGGTTGCGATAAATTTCTTTATTTTCGTAAAGTTATGTTTGCTTAAAATTTGAGAACTTTACCGAGTGATTTTTGTTTCAAACTTATAATTAAATTAAATTTTTATTTACACATAGATTTTTTTAAATGATTATATAATTAATGATCATGGCAAATAACTGAGTTGCCATGATGAAAACCATTGATTATAGAAGTATGGGTATATATTGACAAAAGAACCCTAATAAACTTCAAACTTTAAAAAATCAAATAACTATGGTCGAATGTCGACCACTGGGCGCCCACTAGTATGTATAGATGTACTTGAACTCCTAATGACTATAAAAGGAATGTATTCCTTTTATAGTATTTATTCTTTTATAGTAGCGGTTCATAGAATTCGTCGGTTTTTATTAACAAAATATTACGAATAATTTTTTATGAGTCTATAATGTTCTTAGTTAATTATGTGTACCTTCATATAAGGTTGGTAATATACATATCACATAAAGTTCTCTGTATATATATTCATACATTAAAGCCACGTAAAAGTAAGCCGGAATCGCTTAAAAGTATATAAGTTAAACTTGGCCATCCTTGAGTTACGTAATGAGATTCGGATGATCGCAAATATAATTGCATCCTGTCATTTACATCTTCCTTTATAGCATTTCATCGTCAGTTCCGTGTGAAATATTATCTGTATATTTTATAGTGTATTTTGAATAAGTCTGTATTTTCAAATACAAAATTTAACACATTTTTAATGCACTTTTATATCTGGCCAGTTTTAAAACAATCAATACAACCAATACACTTTCAACAGAAGTTTTTGGCGGGATCTTAGGCTGTCATGTAGTGGATTTTATATTTTATTCATAATCTTGTGTTATTTGACTCTATATTTTGTAAATTTGGTGGTTTTACGTAATATAGTTAGTTTATTGTGCATAAGTGAAGTGAATGGAAAATAATACCACGGAGCATGAAATTTTGAGATGCCACAAAAATTCCCTGGTTTTAACAAGGGATTCATCATCTTGTTAGAATATTGAAATAATCACATGATGCTTGTAATATGATTGTATTCTGATATCCAGTGAAACAAAACATTGACACTGGCAAGTGCTTCTGAGATGCCAAAACAATAAGAAGAAGAAGACTTTCAACAGATTATTTAAAAACAAACGCTAACTAAAGTTGTTGCGAGGAGAGAGGGTTAGCTCCACTTAGCAGATAGCAGTTAATTCCACCTTATATATAGTTCTTGAAGCTTTGCCAATAGAAAAAGAAAGTTGGGATCAACGTGATTAGCTTCCAACGTACGCGTTAAATAGAATAAACGACAAACTTCTGTACTGTATAATGTTCTCGTACGTTTTATTGACTCAAAAACTCATTGCAGCTATTAACATAGATATCCGTCATTAACTCAGGCATATTATTTGTAACTTTATATATACCTATATTTATTTAATTATAGAATATTCGCTACCAAAGATAATTTAAAAGTTAAAATTTAAAAGTAGTTAAATAATTTAAAGAATGTTTCATGATTTGTTATTAATATTGCTGAAATTAAAACAGAAACTATTTATTCATTACTTAAGTTCAAACCACAACAATAGGCACTTCAGTAAAAACTCGTTCATATCTTTGATTTTTACTTCAGTAGACTTAATTACAGTTATTGAAGTACTGTTACAAAGTAATTTTAAAATAGGAAGATTAACCTTTTTGTCTGTTTTTATTCAGTGAAACTTTTTATCGGCACTGTAGGGAAAAATTTGCATTACGCGATGAACGTAATGTAGGTTATATATAATACATATAAGCCAAAGAAGCTTCACTTCCTCCGCGAGTGCATATTGATACACGCACTGTTTTTCTTTTAACTATTACATAATGTAAGTCAAATAGTCTCTTTGTTTATAATATAAAAAATCCAAAATATATTATTAATGAACTCCTCAAACAACTATTTGGTAAATTATTGGTTTTTAGTATAAATCATTAACTTTTTCATGTAACATCACTTTTTTATGTAACATCTATGGAATATTTCGAATCAAATGACTTTTCGGAATTTATTATTGTTACGGGTATTAATTAAACGATTATTACTACGTAAATAATCATAAAACTCAGTTATCCATTTTATAGGAAAATTGCACAATATATATATATATATATATATAGAAAATTGAAAACATTTCCCATTGCAGTAAGTTAAAACCCGTGACTGAGGGAACCATTTTTCTTAAACCCTGTCAATTCACAATTCTCATCATTTAACGATAGCAATAAGTATTACATTAATAAATTAATTTTATGTATTATTCCAGGACGAGTGAGCTGGTCGCTTTGGTTGCAGTGTCATGCACGCTGTTTCTATTCCTCCATACCCGGGACTTGAGCACTCAGTTACGTCGTATGCAAGGCAGACTCAACGATGACGTCACCGCATTTAATCACCTCACAGACAGTAAGTACCATAATTATTTTAAAATTTTCCTTTTTTTTAAATTTTCGCATTTCGTACACAGTATGATATGTGATTTGAGGAGTCCAGAATCCGTTCAGCACTTACTTTGATTGCTTGCCATTTTGCCATGTTTATACAACCATGGTCGTGAGCTAACTCATGTATTGCGTTGTCTTCGTTAGAGAAGACAATATCTTGGATCTCATCATGTGATCATTGTCACTAGGAATGTTCCGACCGTATAAAAGGTTTGAATTTCTTTAGAACTGGATTCAATGCGGACGATAGTTCACTAATGTACTTAAACATATTCAGACTTCATATTTCAATTATATAATCTTTTTACAGAAGAAAATTACATCATAAGAGCAAAGAAAGCCAGATGATTACTAACAAACAGCCATTGTAAATACCATCGCACTCGCTAGCTTTTGAGTAACTGGGCTCTTACATGCTAGTATTATTTATATAACGCCGTAAAGTCATATATCTGAAATAAGAACAATTATGTGAGTAGAAAAATTATGCCTAACATAGCGTATATTAAATTAACTTCGTTGTTTATGTTATTTTTTAAATACGACACAAATAATTAATTTGTTAGATTAAATTTTATTACAAGATTTTCTAGTACGTCATTTAAGTTTCATTATTATTATTATAATTCTTAATACGGAATGTTTACTTCAAAATAATTTTAAAGTCACTAGTAAGTATCTTTCTGAAACTCTGATAGAATTACTAATTGGTCAATTATTTCGATCATATGTTTATTTCTTAAAAATATATATTTGTTTTATGTTTAAGACTGTAGTAACTTTAAACTTTAACACTAATAATGCTTCCACGTTAATTTACTTTTTTCGTTTCAATACACTAATAGATTATTAACACTATTCTTCTCTTCGTACACTTAAACGTTAGAAGTATTAATTATTTCAATTAGATATCCACATTTTTCTTCACTGATTAATTTTGAGTTAGTACTTTTTTGCAATAACATATAAAATGCCACCCTATTCTTTTTTAAATTATCAGCTAAGAAATGACCAGTACATCTCATATAGGCTGCAAGTCCTAAGTCATCTTTTAAAATACGCAGCATGGTCCTGGATGCTATCTTCATCTCCCGAAATAAAATCTTTTGCTTGCAGACAGGATTTCTTCGAATTCTTTCCCTTACTGCTTGGACCATCTTTTACGTACGAACACTACGTGGACGACCAGATCTCTTTCTGTCACAAACAGAGGAGGCCTCATTGTACCCATTAATAGCCCAGTACACAAACATTTTACTAATACCAGGCATATGGAGAGTTTTAAATATTGCATTTGACTCCATACCTACTTTGTGTAATGTAATCACAGCGATTCGGTTCTCTTTATCACCCCACTGCATTTTAATATCACAAAATATTGTACAATGTATTGGCGCCAAAATGAGAAAACTCAATGAATAATCATATAAAAATGACAGATTCCAAATTCAAATGTAATATTTCTTTATTTTTAATTGTAACAGTATTATGGCCAGACTAAGTAAATACGATGAGATACTTTAATTAATATTCAAAACACAAGCAGCGTGACGTCTTTACAAATGAGATATATTAGATAACAGATTTATTAAACTAAAATTGTATTACGTATAATAACAACCAAATGAACTATTTTACAAGATTGTTGACGGCGCGTGAAATTGAAAATGACGCTTAGAAATGTGTGTATATATTTATAGATTAAATTTATAGATGAAGTAGATACATTTGATTATATGTTTTAGTCATATTTTAATTAACTTTGTAATAGATTTTATTATTTAGTTATATTATGATATAACTGTGCATATATTCATTGAAAGATTTCTAGTTAATTGTCAGTTATATATTGCGAAATATATGGTTTAAAATTGAGTTATTGTTATGACGATATAAATTTATATCAAGTTGGGTAACTAGTATACTTTAATTACTGTTTTTAGAATAAGTAATAATTTTAAATTACGTGATTATTGTATGAGTCGTTTTTGAAATGAATTTAGTAAATAATACCTTTCCATCCAGATTAAATTTACACGTATAAAAAAATATTTATCGATCGTTTAATCGGGCAAATCCATCAAAAGGCCAATAGAAAAGTTTTGAAAATTTCAAAAAAAAAAAGGTCAAATAAAACAACAATACCATTTTCACGACGACGAAGTCTCGAGTACCAAATAGCTGAATATTATCTTTACCATATAATATATTCTGTACTTTGATATAAGTTTGTAAGAAATGTTCATATTATGTAATCGAATTATAATTAATTAAACATGTTAATTAAAATGACATATCCGTATGCCGGTAACACCGACATAATCGAGTTGAATATAAATTCATCGCCCGCTTTCATTCCGCTCGTAATTTGATTGTCGGCGCGATCGCGGCATTAACAAAGACAAATGAGAATTTATTCGGTAACAGTCCAAACGACGTGACTATAATTCTTATACATCATATTAATGTGACAAATAACACTACATTTATTCCCGTTTCTATGTAACCTAGCGGTTGTATTGGATAATTATAACATAATAGTGTACTGTATGTAGCTTTGTTAGAATTGATTTTAGGATTTTAACTGGCTGATCCCGGCTCGTTTTAATGTACATTAAATAAAATGGATTATTAGATGTAGAACGGCAATTGGCTTAATTTGATCCAAAAAATTAGTAGCTTAGAAGCTTTATTCCGCGTTTCCGCATAGTATTGTTATAGTCCTATGCCGATACATTTAGTAGTTTTGAAGTGCTTAAGCCACAAATTAACTGCATTTTCATTATATATAAGGACTAGCCTCTGTCCGCGACTTCGTTCGCGTGGAATTGTTACTTTGGGCTAACGCTAACATGCAGCGAAAGCTCTCAAGAGGAAAAAACCCCCATTTCTTAAACACTATTTATGGGTGCTCCGCTCCTATTGGTCTTAGAGTGATAATGTATAGCCTATAACCATCCTCGATAAATGAGCTATATAACATTGAAAGAATTTATCAAATCGGGTCAATAGATCCACAGCTTACTCCCTACAACGTAATAAACTCAAAAACTTTACTTCTTTATAATAATACTAGCCACTACCCGCGACTCCGTCCGCGTAGTACTAAATTTGGACTAACGCTAACACGCAGCGGAAGCTCTCAAGAGGAAAAAAACATCCCGATTTTGAAACCAATTTCATCGGTGCTCCGCTCCTATTGGTTTTAGCGTGATGATATATAGTCTATACCTATCGTAATAATTGAGTTATATAACGCAGAAAGAATTTTTCAAATCGGAGTAGTTAGTGAGATTACCCCTTACAACGTCACAAACTCACAAACTTTACCTCTTTACAATATTAGTATAGATTTAGCTTAGTCCGCAGTCCGCATTTGAGTTTTGATGGAATTTAGGAGGGTTGTCATTGCCTTGTGGCAGTTATCAAAAAACAAAGATGGCGGACATATTTGCCACTTGAACCAGTTCGATTTATTGTTAGGTCTGATTTGGATTAGTGTTTCGCTTTCAAGCATAAAAGCTGAAATACAGATTATTTCTCAAAATTCATGAAAGACCAGTACAAAAATGATGTAAGTTTCTAGTAGTAGAAGTAGTCCGGTGAAGGTGTGAAGACCTGTCAGACGAATAACGTAGTCAGTTCGAAGAAAAAAAAGTAGAAAAACACAAAAAAAGAAAAAATATACATATCATAATGACCAAATTTATTACAAACTTTTTATTGTTGGTTAACGGTCAAAAATGAAACTCTGGTTTTCGTTATCTAGTCTTTTTGTGTCTGTTTTTTTAGCTGGTCAAGTATAATGACTGTAACAACCATGTAACGTCATTGGATAGCTTGAACCCGTATAGGTTTAGTATAATAATATTAACTTAATAATTACCATATCTACATACTGATAAGCACGGAGTACTGTGAATCCTAAAATAAACGATATTCTTTTAACATGAATTTACAGTTATGTCATAAAATTTTGTACCACTTGGTAAACCTTAATTAGCCTTTTACATGCAATGTCAAACGGAACCTTGTTTAAAAATTGTTAGGGTAATTAAAACACTTATTTTATCGTATGCAGTGGGTTTTAACCACTTACCAAAAGTTGAAATAATTATAAATTTAAAGGACCATGAATTGTCTGTTATTTTTGGGACCGCACAAAGCTAATGAAATGAGCGCCGTTATGCGATTTAATGTATATCAGTTATGCTTTATTAGTTATACAGCTAAATATCATATCTTCCAGAACTCAGTGTCTTTGCCCTATTAAGGTACAGTCTTTTTTGCCCTTCAAAACCTTGTACCGCCATTGAAGAACCACGGCGTTGCGTGCTGGCGCCCAAGTTGTTTACCAACTCTACACATTTTAATGGTTCGATTCTAATAGTATAATAATAACAATATATAGTTGAAATAATATAAATAAAATACTGTAGAGAATGGAATTAGGATTAAAAAAATTTCAATTTTTCATCTCCATGTTATCTCCAACGTACCATTTTATGAGAGGTAATAAAATATTATATACATTAATAGGAAAAGATTTTTTTAGATATATTTTGAGATAAACTAGAAGATTCGAGAAATCAAGGCACAAATAAAATTTTAAAATGGATATAAATAAGTAATCATAAGCTATCGATTTAATTGTAAATAGATTTGCAGTCGTGTTGCCCTCCCCTATTCAACGATTAAACTCGTTTGTATTTGAACTGCGTCTCGCATACCTGTAAAGACGGTCACTGTCACGGGAATCGAAACTTTCACTTGCCACAATATAAAAAAATACCTTCTCCATGATTCATTCCGATACCGTTCACTGGTTCGATATCTTTCATTTAAACCTGAGATTGCGGTTCTGTAATCGATTAAGTTGTATCGTTTTTGTTTCGTTCCGTGCCGACGGATTATTTGATTAGTTGCGCAATTAATGTTTATTTTGTACTTTCTTTACCATGGATGTGGGTTTAACTAGTTATTGTTTGACCGTAAAGATTAAACGACTTAACACAGATACCGAAACAACATTCGTAAATATTTCCGGTCAAAAGGTTTTTTAAATAATAACTGAATAAGAAATTTTAATAAATGAGTATACTTTACCTTGTACCGTACAGTTTATATTCGACAATAGTATATTGTTATATAATCATTTATACTAGTTTCTTGCGTCTTATTTTTTGTGTATTGCTACTTTACCTTCGCAATATCTAGGAGAAAATGATTTTTTTATGTCATAAAAGGCAAACGAACATGCGAGTCACCTGATGTTAAGTGATCACTGCCGTCCATAGACACTAGCAGCAACACCAGGGGCGTCACCACCTGTAGTAGGTGTTTACGTTTTTTTATTTTTTTATATGACAATAGTGCTGTTCATCTATTTTTAAGTGATTACCGCAGCTTATGGACGCTTGCTACATCAGAACTTATCATAAGCGCGTTGCCCCAAAACCTGTTCCCTGTTTTAGAAAGATTCATACGTATAGGGTATGTGTATATAGTGTACAGAGGATAGTACTTTTCTGTTGAAATTACTAAAATGAAAGTATTCTTATAGGTGCAATTATGACATAAATTAAATTTTCGGTTGGAATAACTTAATGAACGAATCGGTGTATCAAAAAATAGGCAATAATTATTAATATCAAATATTAATATGAAAATAATAATAATTTTGTAAAGCGTTCGATTTCCTATATATCCTATTTTTGTAACCCAAGCCGAGGTGTGCCGTGCACCTTTGAGTCAGTTGTCAAATAAGATCGGCTGAGTGCCTGAAGCACTCGCCTTAGTAGTCCGGTGAAGCTGTTAAGACCTTGCTAGGTCAATAGCCTAGTCAGATCGAAAAAAAACTCTTTTTGTAAGATATAAGGAAAAAAATACAAAATAAGTTTTTTTGTGTTAGTTATATGGAAAATAGAGATTAATCTAGATATTACTAATGAACGCTCTAATTTTTACATGCGTCTTTTTCTACCATCCCGAAGATATTTCAGTGCGCGTTTCGAGAAAAAAAAAACTGTCGCTTTTTTAATCAACCTGTTGCTTACATAGTAAATCTTTGTCGCCTTTTAAAAAACACTAATCTGCGTGGAAAGAAACCTTTATCAAATAATAAAATTTAGTATAATTACCACCTGGTTTGTGTAACCACAAGTTGCGATGAGATAAATACCCACAAACTCTGTACACTGTCGTACGTTGAAGTACTTCCTTATTGAGCACTCCAAATATTTGTAAGCACCACACGATTGTAAGCAAAACATGTCGTATTTGCGAAAGTAAGACAGAAGACAGAAATTGTATACCCTTTTTAGGAATATTTTATTTCTGTTTAATTTGTTTTATGAACTTTCATTCTAGTCCTCTAGATGTGATATACGAATTGAGGGCTTAGAATTAGTCTTAGTACTCCCATTTCAGATATCTAAACACTGATTTAAAATGTGGACACGTTTGATTATGAAAAATGATCTAATATTTAAGTTAGTTACGGATTAAAACTGGCTTGTTATAGCAATATATTTATCCACGATAAATTACCATTTCATATGATGTAGGTGGTAGAGCCACGCTGATGTGATTACTGGTTTCAGTCGGCATGAATGGGTCGGCTCGCCCGGGGTACTACCAATCCTCACAGAAAACTGACGTGAAGTAACAGTGCTTGCAATATTGCGTTTCGTTCGGTTAGTGAGAGAGTCGGAGGACCACCTCCCCACCCTTCGCCCCTCCCTCATTCCCTCTCCCTTAACCCCTTCCTCCAAACACAGGCTGGCAACGCACTTGCGACTCCCCTGGTGTTGCAAGTGTCTATGGACGACGGTGATCACTTAACATTAGGTGAACCGTCTGTTCGTTTGCCTCCTATGACATATAAAAAAAAATTACCAAAAAAAACTCAACAAGCTGTCAAGCTATTTAGGAGGGGAAAAATTAAGAACGCACGCACGTCGCTATTTTATGTATAAAGATTTATACATAAGTCACATAATTACATTGTAAGAGGAGGGTGCTCACAAAAACTGTAACTATGCTTTCTTGTTAGATCGTAAACGATTCTGGAAGATATGTTACATGTCTCGTGGTATGTGCTAATTAGATAACCAGAGGTTGTTAGCTTGAGTTTAATGCTGAAACTGTTAACTGCTGCTAGCTACTGCTACTCGGGAACTCTAATGTAATCTTACTTCGTAGTACATATATACTTTTAAATTACTAGTATACGCTCAGTGTTGGACAACAAAATATTTTGTGTGAGTTTTTAATAGATCTAAAAAATTTCAATACTTTATACAAAAAAGGTAAGTTATTTTGTTCATTCAAGGAGATGTTATTAATGATTTGAGACATCACTAACGAAACCCTTGGAATAAGTTAAGAATAAGTTTTATATTTAAACTAGCTTCTGCTCGCGACTTCTTCCGCAAGGAATAATGACTTCGGGCTAATTGACACGCTGCGGAAGTTCTCAAAAGAAAAAACGATTTTGAAATATTCTTCAGTGATGCTCTGCTCCTAATTGTCTTAACGTCATGATTTATAGCCGATAAATGAGCTAGCTAAAATTGATAGATTTTTTCAAATCAGAGTGTAACAATACATATTCCATACAAACTTTGATCCCTTGTTTCTTATTGTTATTTTACACCCTTGAGGGTAAAACCTGTAAACAATTTGAATATCATATTTATTTATATCGAATCCGCAGCCTAAACCTACCCTCCTCGGGGAGAGGGTGGGTTATGTCCAACTGTCTCGGACTAAAACCCCACGGTGTACGACCGACCGTATTGTTGGGGCGGCAAGGGATCGAACTAATCTAGTCCCCTTAAACAGCCGTCTCAACGGTCCACCCGGCGGATGTTGACCGCCGGACTTTGAGGGATAGACTGAGAGGGATACACTGGGTACACACCAGCTGCCCCCCTCGTCCGCCGGACCAGTGCAGTAAAGAGATGGACCCCTGGCTCATTCCTTCAGTTCCGACCATGGTGGTGGGAGGAGTTAGGCAAAGCGCCGCTTTCTCTCGCCGGCCCTCCGTTGACGGAGAGGGTACTCAAAGGATCTACCTCGTGGGCTATCTCCGCAGCCTCCTTCTGCGAGATGGTCTCCTCGCATGGCTGAAACCATACTCGACAGCGATAAATTCCACATCCCTACAATCGCAGCCAGAGTGTGCTGCGCGGTGTCCTCCTCAGCGCCGCACTCAAGACATGCGGCGGTCAGCTCCCTGCGTGCGATATGATGCAGGTACCACCCAAAGCAGCCATGCCCGGTGAGTTACCTGCACCATCTTAAGCGTCAGGGAGCCACTTTCCCGAATCATTCACTCCCACAGGACCAGGCATTTATGGTATAATGCGCGCGTCCACCAGGTCCTGTATCCATCTCTCTAACACCACTTCTCTAAGTTTCCGCCTTTTAGCTTCAGTCTTCCTGGTAGCTGTTTGGTTACCATAACACAAGTTATGTTAATATGGAGTAAAAGGCCCGTATGTGAATTTCGCTTTGTTTAAAAAAAGGTTTTATGGAATTGGTATTAATTTTGATCGTATTATTCAAAGAAAGTTTGGCAGCACTTTTTAATTGGGTCCAGTTCATTTATTAAGAAATATTAACTATACTGATGATATAACCTAGATATAAATGCTTCTTGAAGCGCTTACATATTCACTTACAAAGATATGTACATTTATTGAAGTGAATGTCATTGCGGAACTTCAGAAGACGCTAATAACAATTTCATCACTCAAATATATTACATAACTAGAATCATATTTACTATATTAACAGAGGTAATATGCGCTCTTGTAGATATTTAGAACACCGTGAAAGTTTGTGGGTACATAGTTGCGTGAACCTGCAAACATCGCGTAAATCTTGAATAAATTATTTCTTGTGGTGTCATCGGTCGTTAAGTGTTATGAGGTAATTCACGAAATATACCACATAATTATACAGTCATAACTTTATAAATAAATAATGGCGTATTTGACTATTTCAACCACATTACGCGATGATTATTTTTATAGAATTTTTCAGAAATTTAATTTTAGACATTTTTCTAAAATGATGTTAAGGTATGAAAGCAGTATTTATTATTATTTGTCGGCTATAGTTATCGTGACAAATGACTTGGGAAATAACTTAATTTTCTATTACTTGTTTCGACATAAAAGAGGTTGCGCACATCGTGTATTAAACAAAGGAGGGCATAATGATATGCAAAGCGAACGGTTGATGCAATAGTGGTGCCATGGCACATTGACATTGGGGCTATATAAATATTGATGGCAAAGGAAGCTTGAGTACAATACCCTACTTTTAATTTAGCACTTCGGGGAGAAGACCGAAATTATCGACTAAATTTGTCTATCGCAGTTATTGCGCTGTGCGAGAGAGAGAACCCTTTACAAAACCGAAACAAGCCGATTTTAGCCGAACGTCTCACTTTTCTCCACGACGTGTCAAATCAAGTTCAGTATACTGTAATTATATTTTAGAATGACTTAAATTAAGCATCTATATAATAAAATATGTTCCACAGCGAACTGGTTCTCGGCACTTATTTCCCATCAAAATTGTTTATATTTATTCTTTGATCGGGTCTTCTTGAAGCAAAGTTAACATGCTACAAGCAAATTATTTTATTTTGAAATTATGACTAAGCCATTTAAAAACACAATTTAATATAAAAGTTACAAAAAACTAAAAAAAAGTAATACACGATATGTAAACAATAAAGCCGTGAGACATATTTTCCGTATAACTACGCGTTCCGTTCCGTACACTGTGCGGCATGTCGAATGAAAGTGTGCTTAATAGTATACATTAAAACTAAATAGTGATTATAATACGAAATTAAAAATAGAATGCGGTAGTATAAATTACACGTTTCATAAAGGTGATATAAGGACTATTTGCGTGATAGTAACAGTACGGAGAAGGTTGATAGAGAAACGGAATTGTTTGTGTTTGCCTTTTGCAAATTACTCCTCAATGCACTTTTTTTTTCTTTTTTTTTTCGAAATGACTACACTATTGACCCAGCAAGGTCTTAACAGCTTCACCGGACTACAAACTCCTCCTCCTCCTCAATGCACCTGATTATTGTGTACAACTGTAAGAGGGTTATGCAGGACTGATTATTGTAATGTTTTGGTCGAATATAGAGGGTCTATTATAAAATTATTGGTCAAATTCAACCAACCAGTTGTCGAAAGCTGGTATAAGAGTGATGATTACTGATGACTCTCTCTGTAGTCTTCATTGTTATGGGAGTTTTTTCGAACTGACTACGCTATTGGCCTTGCAAGGCCTTTACAGCTTCACCGGACTAAGGGAAGTATGAAGTGCAGTACAACTATTTTGTTGTGCTAAAAACAAAAAAAATAACATGTACTTTATCCTATTGGTTACTCGCGTCCGCAGCAAGCTTACCTCTCATTTCTTTCTACGTGCTCTCCGGCTGGTGCTAACAGTAACAAAAGTTTTGGCCGCTGGACTGCTCTACATGAATTGAACCTAGCAGTGAAAAGTAGAGTGATCAATCAAGCTACGAGAATAAATGATGAATACATTATTTAAACATATGATTAAATAAATTTTTACCTTTATTCCGTGTGAAACATCAAAATAATAAAATGAAATTGAAGTTTTACTTAAATCTTACAAGTAAATAAATTTGAAATTAACCAGAAAATGTTAGTATAATACTTCTTATTCTTACCCGGTATTTGATTTAGTATGTCGTTAGAATAGAGCTACGATCGGCTCGCTTCAGTTTTGTAAAGCATTATCTCTGTGGCACAGCGCAATGACTGATAGACAAAGATAACGCTATACTAAACCGAACCTTGTTGACTGTCTTATTCTTCTCCTCGACGAACCAATTAAAAAATCGGGTTCTGTATATTTTTGTCCATTACATTCCAATATTCTCTCGTTTTGCGTTAATTCATCGAACGTAACCCAATTAAATTAAAATCTTACTATTGCCCAAGAATCAGTTAAATTTAAAATGAATTACGAAGCGTTAACTTGCATCGTTTTTACAACGTCGTTAGGCACATTATAGCGCATGTGAAAGTGCATAAAAAGAATCATTTTGCGGTTTTTATACTTCAACACATAATTTTTTTATTGATTTATTGCGAGCGATATTATAAAATTTATGTTCTAGTTACTGCACGCCATAAGGAAGGCGTAAATATGTTATTGCTGTAACGAAGCCTGGTTCAAAGATCACATCATTACGTCAGATACGATGGGCTTTAAGTATACTATTCGTTGGAAAGTTGTTGCAGAAATACGTGACCGCATACATCTCACTAATCAATTTGAGTTTGACATGTAATGCATTTAGATTGTACGTAAATTTTTCTTTGTTATTCTTATAAGCACTGATTTTTCTTTAAATAATAGTTGTGCCTACGACGGGCGTTCACATTTGTTAGCTTTACTATTTACTGCAATATACTATAACAAATAAACAAAGAATAAGTCATCGGACGTGGGAACGGGAACCAATGGAGTATAAAAAATATTGAATTGAATTGAATTGAATTTTGTCGAATTGTTCAAATAATGACATCAGCTTTCTAGAGTTTTTCTCCCTCCTTTATTGAAATATATACATATAAGCGAACCACGATGCATCTGATTGAAGTTATTTTTGGAATATCGGATCGAATACGAAGAGACACAAAAGGAAACGTTTAAGCGAACAATAACTACACTATTATAAACTAAATAATACAAAACCAAGACTAACATTTGTAACAAATAGCTCCTTATCATATTTACTTCAGTATTAAAAACCGTATATTTAATTCATTGCCCAGGAAATCAAAACCTAAATCACTATAAATTTCCGAACTGCGGACAAAGGGGATTCAGTGTCGTGACCGCTTTATGTATCAACTCCGCTGTATTCTTTGTTCTATGAATCTTGTATATGCAAATCCTTCATTTAGAAATAGGAATTAATTATATCGGTATATCTAAAAAGGTTTGAATTATAGTGACGATTATCTAACGTTTCGTGTTTAATATTTTCTTTATTTAAATCACATTTTTGACAAGGGCAATAAACATGTTGACGCTTGAATTAATTAAATGAATAATCCAGATGAAACACACGTATTGACATATTCCCAACTTCAAGATGTACTCGACATTGCTACAAACAAAACATTATTAAATTAAGTGGTACCTATTTAAAATACAATGAACCTTAATATGTCATTCATAAACAAGCTACAACAATAGAATCACTAAATAGATTATTCTATAATTTATTGGACCGTCTTTATAATCTTAATAATATTCGACGAAAAATCAGTAACTAGGGATGTGGAAGCAATAAAAAGTTTCGATGTTTTATTGCACCGATATCGACGTCTACATGTCTAATATGAAAACCGATATACTAATAATTAAGTATAATTAATATTTATAAGAACGTTACTCTATTTTAAACTTTAATGTATTTTATTCAACTCATTTCAATATTACTAAAACTATAAACTAAACTACAAATATTACTTTTGATAATCAAGTGATAATGATCTAAAATTTATATAAAATAATCAGAACATTCATTGATATTATACCAATATTAAAAGTATTAGACACGTTCACTTAGACAAACCAGTATTTTTGTGAAAAAGAAATTAAAGTTTGTAAAGTAACGCATTCTAATGTAAGAGCGTTGTTTTATTTCGCATTAAATATCCATTTTAATTATAGTCTGTGGTTATGTATAGAGCGCAATTTTACTATTCAAGCTGGAACCATATAAACATTTGTTGTTCAATTATATACAATATTGGAGCTTAACACAGATGTTACTACGTTTGTAGTTCGGTGAAGCTGTTAAGACCTTGCTAAGTCAAGAGCGTAGTCAGTTTGAAAAAATAATACTACGTAATTTATAGGTTGCTAAATAAAATCACATGATTCATGGGTGTTGTTCTTTTCGCGGTTCTGAATATGAGCAGCTTAGATGATTGGCAATAGTTGCCGGTGGAAAAAATATCAGTTTTGATTTGTTCATCGATATCTGATATCTTATATCGGTTTGTCACTTTTTACGCTAGAAGGTAACAGCACACTGGTAGACGGCTTACCTGATGGTAAAATTTTATCGTTATCTTTTACTAAAGCTTGAAAATATATTGGAGGATGGAATCAGTAACTGACTGTTGAATAAAGATAATCCTCTCTCCTCATAATTTTCGCTTGTATTTCTTTTTAGATCAACGTTAAAAGTCTTCATTGAACGTTTTAATATTGGTTAGTTTGAATAGTATTAAAACGTTGACTGCCACAGGACTTTTCACAAAACTGACCTGAGAAGTCATTTTGTTTTCATCATATTATATAGTAAATAATAATAATCAAGAAATTGTAAAAATATGGCCAAACCATTATTTGAAACTCTTTTATTATATTTCAAAGTGTAAAAGAGAAGTTCATGTAAGCCAAACCTGGTATTTTTTGAACTTTCCTGATGCCACCGATCTATATTTACAATGATATAATACGACTATAATCGTAGCTGTACTACTAATATGGCAACCAAAGAAAGGACAAGATAACTCGTAGTGGGTCTCTTGAGCAAGTAGATAAACTACGAAACATCCGTTGCTGGCAATCAACGTTTTAAAAATATATTTACTTGCATAGGTATATTTGAAAACACAGACTTATTGTAGATACGACAAAATAAAGTATCCAGGTAATATATCATACTAAACTGACGATAACATGCTATAAAGGAAGGTGTCAACGACAGGAAGCAGTTATATTTCCGATCATCCGTGTCTCATTACGTAACTGAAGGCTGTCAAAGTATAGAGTATCTCATATACTATTTATTGATTCCGGCCTACTTTCGAGTGCGTTGAATGAATATATACAAAACTTTTTTATGCCTAAGGGTAGCAAACAGACAGACCGTCTAATGTTAAATGGTTATCGTCGCCTATTGACAATCGTAATACCATGAGGTATCACTGCCGTGTTGACTCCATTGTAGAGCGTATATAGGTCTCTTTTTGAAGAACCCTATATTAGTGAGGTGCGGGGGCCGCATTTTACAAGCAAAGCTTCCTTCTTGTGACTTCTCGAGAGAGGAACTGGCATCATGCGTAAACTGCGAGGGCCACACCCTCGAAATAGTGCCCGAATATGTACCGTATTCTGCCGCGAGGTGCACAATCAACGAGCGGGGACCGCCGCCCGGAATGGGGAGGCCGGGCGCAACAGCAAGGAGTGCGCGAGCATAGCACCTACAATGTTCGAGGCGTCGGCGGCAGGGAGCCTGATGACCCCCGCCAACAATCCCGGTCAAAGAAAGACCAAAGAAAAATAGATCCCTCAAACAAACGGGAGGAACCAGCAAAGCGTCGAAGGTTTCCCAGCAGCCAAATCCGACAGAGAGCATCTCCTCCAGATCTTCCGCAATGCCGTCTTGAAGATGCTTGCCACTGTAGAAACCACTGAAACGATGGAAAAATGTCTGAAGGGCTTACAAACTTTGCACAAGATTGATGGCCAGGCCTCTCAAACGAATACCACGGAGAAACGTCAACAAGAAGTCCCAAGTCACCAAAACCTCCGCTACGATCGCCCATCGTTATGGGAGGCGATAAACAAATAACAGACACTCCCGTTGAGGCAGGAGGCAAAAGAAGCCACCGGCAGAGGGGCAGCCCTGGCACGGATTCCCCGCTCTCCGTACAGCTAGCGAGAAGATTGCGTCGACGACCCTATATCAAAGTTCTGTGGAATAACCTTGCTGGGTAACTTTTTCCACAACGCGTCCTCACAATTAGGATTCTAAAGAACCTAAAATTACTTTATATATTACACATATAATTCTATATATTAAAATAAATTATCGATACATCGAAAAAACATATCAATAGGCCTAAACATAATTGGAAATATTACTAACAGCTAGAAGTGACCGCACACAGTACACGTGATGAACTTTCTCGAGTCTACAAACGCGTGGATTTAATGACTGTCCATTTGTATTCAAAAATGCAGTTACAGACATATAAGGTTTTTGCCGGGTCACCTTTCCTTTTCGATTATGTAACGCGTTATGAATATTAGTATTTTTTTCTCAGTTTCTATGAAACGCATACATTTCAATATCTCTTTTAACAGACGTGACCAAGTCACGTATCGTATGAGTGAATGCTTTCGAATATAAAATCATTAAAAAAATGTATAAATCTTTTTTATAATCAACCAGGCCTGTACTTTTTTTTAATCATAGGTGGCAAACGAACAGGCAGGTCATCTTATGTTAAGTGATCACCACCGTTCGTAGAGACTAGCAATACCAGAGGAGTCGCAAGTGCGTTGCCATCCTGAGTTTCGGTGTGAAAGGAAGAGGAGGGAGAGGAGAAAGTAGGGAAGGGGGAAAGGAGAGGGGAGGGGCGGTGGGCCTCCGGCGCTCTCAATGACCGAACACAACGCAACGAAGCAAGAAAGCACTGTTACTTCACGTCGATTTTCTGTGAGAGGGTGGTACTACCTCGAACGAGACTACCTATTCATCCTGAAACAGTGGCATAGCTTTAGCGTGGCTCCACCACCTATAAACGTCGCTCTACGTCATTTAATGTTTTCTTTTATATCATTTCATTGAGATAAAACGACGCTATATATTGTTTGTGCTACACCTTAATTAATAAAACAAATATTGAAATTAATGCTAAATTATTATAAATTAAAGCATTATACAACTAAAGATACTTAGGCACATTAATATATGTTTGCTAGCTGATACCCACGACTGCATCGTATATTATTTGAACAATAGATTTTATGTATTAAAGAAAAAACACAAAGAAAATACTGCTTGCACTACTACTACACAGCAGAAAAACATATAAAAAAAGATGATCGAAATATATCTAGTGACTTTTAAGTGATGCGCGCACAACGGCAGATCTTTATCATTCTATGTAGATGATAAAATGTGGCGTATATATTGTTGAAAATAAACGAAACAGGGATAGTTTTTATGAATAGGAGTGTGGTTTTGATAAGTTGAATATAAGTTGATCGACCCGTGGCCTGGCGGTCAAGGTCTGCAAACACGAGAGTAATAAATCCTATGCAATGTTCAAATGCAGTGGCGCCATAGCCACACCTATTTCTACCGCAAAACTAAACATCTATTTCTACTCGCAACTCGCTCTGCTGTATTCCAGTCTGAAGGATGTGGTTGACAACATGCAATTGTATATGACGCGTTCCAACTTATTCCTTAGAGGAAGGAATTTATCACAGACTAACTTCAATTAGTTCTAGGGTTGTCATCTACGCTTTATTTTAATGTACGTATTCCATACAGCATATGTGGCATAATTAACGCACAAAAAAAAAGTTTTTTGTGTGAAGATTTTTACATAGCTTCTATGACTCTGATGAATTGTAAATAGTAAAGCGGAGAAAAATGAATCTAAAACGCTTAAATAAATAATTTGACATCAAACTAATCATATATATCAGAATTGTATATCTTTGTGTAATGGAAAATATGTTTTTCTAGCGTTCACATATATAATGTAACATATTCGCTGAATAAACTTTATAATGGAATTTGTGTTCCGAATTGTCGTCTATTTTACATATTGTTCATCGATACGAATAAGTCGACATACGGACGATTGAGCTAAGACGAACTGACGTTTCTCGCAAAAGGAGGCAGCGGAGAGGGCCCGCGAGACGGACCCTCTCAGTGGCCGTCTTCGCCATCGGAGGACCGGCAGGAGGAGGCGGCGCTTTGCCCATCTCCTCCTGCCCCCGTAGCCGGACCTGAGGGGATGTAGTCGGGGGGCTCATCCCCTCATTGCACAGGTCCGGCGGACGAGGGGGGCAGCTGGCGTGTACTCAGCTGCCTCTCTATAGGTAGGAGCCCGGCGGCAACCTTCCGCTGGGTGGACCGTTGGGGCGGCTATTCAAGGGGAATAGCGTAGAACGATCCCTTGCCGCCCCAACATCACGGTATGTCGGTACACCGTGGGGTTTTAGTCCGTGCGAGTCGGACACAACCCATCTTCTCCCCCGGGAGGGTGGGCATCCAAAAGGGATTTCCCCACGTAAAAAGAAAAGAAGACGAACTGACTTTACATGGCGAAATTATCTATCAGCTGAATTAGTTAGAAGTATAAAATCTAATGACTAAATTCTATTAACGTATGTGTTTGTTTTTTTATTATGAAGCATTTTATTTTCATTGATTCATTTTCAAACTACAACGATTGTAAAGAATATCTTATATTCTATTATTTATTACTATCTAAGAAAACTATAGTATTTAAATATAGTACCTACTTTTTAACAGCTGTTGGTCATTAAAACAGCGATCAGGTACTCATTTATTTTTTTAGATGGCGTTTTAACATAATAATAGCTCCATGGCAAATGTTGTCATGTTGAAATTTGACAGAAAACGGTGATTGTAGTTATCATTATAAAATTTAGATTAAGCTAAAAGCGATAAATAGTGGAATAATAAACTTTAAATGTCGTTTATTTTTTTACAGAGCAACGCATTAGTTTTATTCCAGTTCCGTAAAATTCCATTTCAAAGTCGTGTCTTATAACTATAATAAAACTGTAACTAGGTCAAAACTTTAAAACATTAAATATTTTTTGATAATTATAATCGAGGTGAACTATGTTATCGATATAGAAGTCAAAAATAGTCTATTTCCCATTTTTGTCTGACTGTCTGTCTGTCTCTGTGGACACGTACGTACCACTCTGAAAGTAGGTACTGAACCAATTTCGACGAAATTGACACAGTGGTAACTAATACTACAAGATTACATTTAGGATACTTTCTGTCCCATAAAACACAAAAGGTTCTCTAGGGTAACGGATGAAAGACTAAAATTTGTATTCACTGAAATTCTCGACGGATTTTGGTGAATTTTCTGTGATATATATAGGTACATATAGACAGATTAGTTGAACGTTTAAGTTATACTTCATACTTTTATCGATTTGTATTTATGAAATCCTTGGTACCACCGATCCGATTTTGAATTTTTTTCAATGTTAGAAAGATATATTATCCCTCAGTGTTATAAATAATGTTTATTTTGGAGAATTATTTTCAACAGTTAATCACAAGGAATGTAATTTACATTGACAAATATTAATTTATCGCCAATACTGGGAAGGCAATATATGTAGGTTGTATTTATCTCAATTGAACCCGGTAGGCGATGCTGCGAATGGGTTTAGGTTTATTTTAGAAAATTTCTCATATACCAACTATATTTGAGTGAATCCCTGTATAGTTCGGATTTACAATTGAAACCGGTAGATGTCACTGCGATCGCGTTTCAGTTTTATTAAGATTTTTCGCGAATAACACTTAAGACAAGTAATAATCGATTTTGTGCAGACGAAGTTGCACAGGTCAGCTAGTTACCTATAAAGTGTAACAAAATGAAACTTTAATACCTATTCATACGTTCCGACATTTTGATACAACGTATATATTTTTTTCCATTACCATACTTTATTTATTAAAAAAAAATTAGCAACCCTAATTATGATTGCATTCGTGTTCGCTATCTCGTTTCATAAAAAAAAGAAGTCGAGTTAAATGTCGCAACTTACAGGATAATTCGCGCCTCACGGAGTACATTTTCTCTAAATTTAACGCCGATCCGAAACGTAAACCGAAACGCACAATTGCAGTCTTCTTCGATATCGCCAAGGCCTTCGATAAGGTCTGGCACGGAGGGCTCATCCATAAATTATGTAAATCTCGCGTACCTGATAGGTTAATTGATATTATCCGCGATTATCTCACTGATAAGACATTCCGCTTTAGAATGGATGGTGAACTATCGCTGCCCCACCCGATACGCTCAGGTGTGCCACAGGGCGCCATACTCGCGCCCACGCTCTTCAATCTGTTCATTAGTGACCTACCTCGGTCTCGGGGGGTCGAGGTAGGTTGTTACGCTGACGATACCGTTATTTACACTTCCGGCTGGTGGTCGGACTTTCTTAGGAATGCATCGAAAAAGCCGTTTATACTCTCGGTGAATGATTTCGTCGATGGCGCATAGAAGTTAATCCCGATAAGAGTGCCGCAATACTCTTCGATCCCACGAAACGCACTAATAAATTTGAGCCCATCAGGCTATACGGAATCGATATCCCTTGGGTCGAAGAGGTCAAATATCTCGGTGTTACATTAGATAAACATTTAAAGTTCAATTCACATATAGACAGAGTGCGAAACAAAGCCGCTATGGTCTTAGGTCTCCTCCATCCGTTGCTTTGTCATAAGAGTAAGATGTCCCTCAGACACAAGCTCACTTTGTATAAGACGTGTATCCGTCCCGTGATGACATATAGCTGCCCCGTTTTTGCGCATATATCCAAAGATAACTTTGATAAGCTGCAGGTTATCCAAAATCGTGTTTTACGTAAAGTAACCGGTGCCCCGTGGTACATCCGGAGAGTCGATCTCCATAGAGACCTAGAGATCCCTTCTACCTGGGCGTAGGTAAAATCACTTACGATTAGTTATTTTGAAAAAGCCGCGAATCATCCCAATCCGTTAGTGGTATCCGCCGCAAACTATGAACCCGTACCTAATGCTGCGCGTTATAAAAGACGTCCGCGATGCATTTTTACCGACCCTCCTGATTTAATCACCTTAGCGAACGATCAGTACCAGCCTGCCCCTCGAAACAGAGCGTGCTCACGCCCGCGCCCGCGTAACCACAGATCACGCCGCCGTGGTCTGGGGGTTATTTCGCTCCCGCACACCCGATTAGGCTTCCCACGGTAACGACTCAAGCCTAGGTTCGATCCCTCTGTATGGAGCCCTTGAGTTCGTTGCTTGCGCGATACGGTGACACACAAATATACATCACTGCTACAACACTACACGATCACACCCACACACGTGCACGGCTACACGCTTACACATAAAAGTGGAAGGGTTTACTTTTTTCCCTTATCAAACTGAAAAACTCTCAATTTTCCGATAATAAATATATGGAAGAGTTGTTGAGGCGTGTATGCTTGGTACACATATACGTTACAACAACTCATACATATATGAATAGTTAGCTAGGTTAACGAACATAGATCGCGATTTTGCATGCAACAGGCAACAGCCAAGCCGAGGTGTGCCGTGCACCCTTGAGATGGTTGCCAAGATAAAATCGGCTGAGTGCCTTAAGCGCTCGCCTTAGTAGTCTGGTGAAGCTGTTAAGACCTTGCTGGGGCAATAGCGTAGTCATTTTGAAAAAAAAAATCGATTGGTTACATCTAGTAATCAATCTATTCTTTCATTAATTCATATTTCTGTAATAATTAACATGATTATGAGATTATTATAAGCTTTTTTATATATTTAACGTATTAATTATTTACCTAATTAGCGAAAACGAGATCGCTCGAAACTTCTGGAACAAAATATAGAGATGAGAAATTTGTCTAAATTAATTTTAAAATAAAAAATTAGGTAAACAAATAATTTACATTTACAGTTCTAGTCAATTTTTTAAACCGTTCTGAGTATAAATGCATAGAACACAAATATAAGTATAAATACTTATTATATCGTTCCATCTACTACCGCAGCTGCTTCTCTTGCCCTGCAAAAAAAATCGAATCAGGTCGCAGTACCATCTACCAGTTCCAATTATAAATCTAAACAATTTAGGTACCATTCAAATGCATACAGAACATCCCCTCGTCCACCGGACCTGTACAATAAGGAGATGGGCCTACTCCGGCCCGGCTACGGTAACTGGTCATTGCACCTAGGTTGTGTTTATACTTTTGAAATTTCAGAACAAACTTTAACTTAGGTTCTCATTGTTCTTTATTAATATTTGTTTTGATAATATTATTTTATATATTAAATATGATTATAAGGTATATTATATCCTAGAATACTACGAGTTTACAAACTTTCACCTGTTATATAAAAATATTTAGAATCGAAATAACTTAAGGATAAATAAATGTCAGTTTTAGAACCCTGTAACAATATTTTAACTTGATTTTCTATTGTCTTTGGCCAAAAACATTGACGATGATTGTAATTGATCTTTTTTTCATTAGTTGTATTTTTTTTTATTGAAAGCACGACAAAGTGACTGTACTATGTCTGATGTTAAGCATAGTACAATCCAAAAACAGCGGCAACCACCGATAGACAGATTATCCATCGCCGTTCGCCGCTGTCATGCCGGCCATAATGACGAAAGTCACTCGGTACTGGATATGCACAGGCTGATCCCGGAACGCGACACGCAGAAGCGAGTCACTATGATGGGCTTTTTCGCCATATACATGGTGGTTGCGACCCAGTCGGACTATAAAACCCTATAGAGATGTGAACAACAAATTCATCATTCATCCATTTTACTTACTGTTTTTTTGCTTAAGATAAATAAACTAACAAATAGTCGTGAAATCTTGTTACAAATTTGCAAATATGTTTTTTTTACTCACTATTATTTTTATCTAATATATATCATTACTCTTATAGTACTTTATTGACTTTTTTTATCATAGGAGGAAACGAACGGGCGGGTCACCTGATGTTAAGTGATCACCGCCATCCATCGGCATCAGCAAGCTGAAACCAGTAATAGATTCAGCGTGGCTCTACCACCTACATTTTTTTTTGAACTGACTACGCTATTGACCTAACAATGTCTTAACAGCTTCACCCGACTAATTCTACTACCTAGAATTACACTGTTCCTTTTTATATAGTTTTGGTACAGTCACGCTGAAGCTGTTACTGGCTTCAGCATGAATGGGTCGGGGTAGTACCACCCTTTCACAAAAAACCGACGTGAAGTAACAGTACTTGCATTGTTGCGTTTTGTTCGGTCGTGAGAGCGCCAGAGGACTCCCTTCCCATCCTCTCCACCCTCTCTCCATACACAGGCTGGCAAGGCACTAACGACTCCCCTGTCTATGGACGGCAGTGATCATTTAACACCAGGTGACCCACCTGTTCGTTTGCTTTCTATGATATAAAAAAAAAAATAGCTGGCCCGATCTGATAATAAAAAAAAAACCTTGACAGGTTATACACCTAAACCTTCCTCATGAATCACTTTACATACTGGTGAAAACCGTATGATAATTTATTTAGTAATTTTTGAGTTTATCGCAACAGACAGACGTGCCTACGGTGAAGCTGTTAAGGCCAAAAAATTAAGGCCAATAGTTCGAGAAAAAAAAACGTGCCCGAGGACTTTGTTTTGTAATATGTATTCATATTATATATATCATTTTCTTTAAAATAAATGTGTAATGTGACATACCATGAATATTAAGTAATTTTAAAATGTCTGAAACTAGTCAAGTTTATTTATGAATATATAAATTCTATTTAAGTTGATACTGGCCGGTTTAAAATTAGAGTGATATTGTTCTAAGTCCCGCTATAGGGCAGCTCGCGAAAGCACTCTGGGTAATGTACCTCGTTAACTCCGGACCGACGGACTTGTATCGTTTATACTATCTACCGAGGAAATATTTCCTCACACAGGGACGGATTTAGTTCTCTTATAAAATATACCATAAACTTGACCATAAACACAATTATCTTTATATAAGCTCTTTTATTTACAAAATGAACATTCAAAGGTGATGTCTGTTTTGGAAAGTAACAAATATAATAATATCCAATCTAAATGTGATATATTGTTCTTTGGGCTCAATAAAATCTCAATTGGAAAAAAGATGTATTTAAATTTATAATTGAGTTTTTGGCAGGATTTTAGTCTGTCATGTAGTGGATTTTAGATTTTATTCATAATCTTGTGTTATTTGACTCTATATTTTGTAAATTTGGTGGTGTTTTACATAATATAATTAGTTTATTATGCATAAGTGAAGTGAATGGAAAATAATACCACAGAGCATGAAATTCTCAGATGTCACAAAAACTCCCTAGAAGGTTCTAACAAGGGATCCACCATCTTGTTAGAATATTGACTCACACGACGCTTAATATTGAAGTGATCGTACGAAGCTTGTAATATTATTGACTACGCAACAATGGCAGTAATAATCTGAAAGATTGATTGCCAAAAATAAAGTTAAATATATATATAATTTCATTTATATTTAGTATTTCGTTTGAATATGTACATTTGTTTGAAATTTCAAAGCTCTCTTATATTGATTGTGCTCGTTATTTTCACATTTAGTAGGTTACATCAGTAACAACTCACCATGTCAATGTCAACAGAACTTAACGTTTATTGCAACAAGTTTATTGAAATAATTAAAATAAAATATAGTATTTTGTAATTTTATTTATTTATAAATCAATGATTGTTTGTTGTCATTCCGGCGCCATACCATTTATCCCATTTTAATAAAACTTTGTACACGAATTATTACAAATACAGCAAAGAATATAAAGTACATTTGCTCCAAAAAATAAGTACTAATCTCGAAGCATAGGTTATATTAATTGTTTTTTTTTTAGTAATCTATATTTTTCAAAACATTTCAATTACTGAATCACGGTATAAAAAATCCAGATTTTAAATTTTAAATTGAACACTGTAATGGAAGTTTGTTAGGTGGTAGATCCACCTGAGGCTCGCCTTAGTAGTCCGGCGAAGCTGTTAAGACCTTGCTATGTCAATAGCATAGTCAGTTCGAGAAAAAAAAGCCACACTGAGGCTATTACTGGTCGGCTCGTCCGAGGTAGTACCACCCTCTCATAGAAAACCGACGTCAAGTAATAGTGCCTGCATTGTTGCCTTTCGTTCGGTTAGTAAGAGCGCCGAAAGACCACCTCGCCTCCTCTCCCCCTATCCCTCCCATTCCTCCCAAACACACGCTGGCAACGCACTTGCGACTCCCCTGGTTTCGCTAGTGTCTATAGACGGGGTGATCACTTAATATCAGGTGACCCGCCTCTTCGTGTGTCTCCTACGATATAAAAGTTAATTAAAAAAATACCTTTTAAATGCCTATCTGTTTAATATGTACGTTAAATTATAAATGCAGTGTGCTTTAATGTTCCTGATTCCTGACCTCTCATATTTCATTCTTAAAATATTTTATACTATTAAAATGTCATTAGTTTGAAGTAAACGGGAGTGTTTTTATGCACCTAATATAAAAAAAAACCTTTCCTTAACAATTTAATGTACCATTAAAATTACTTTTTAATGTGTTACAATAAAAACGTTACATCATAATAATCATTACTGATGTATATTTTCATAAACAAGTTATCATACATTATTTTAACAAAGATTTCAATGTAAAATAGAATTATTGACTAAATAAAAAGATAGCATTTCATTTCAAATAAGAACATGCTTATTACAGGCGGAACGCGAATTAAGTCATTTCGACTTAAGCGCTTCAAAGTTGCGATTTTTTTTTTCGAACTGACTACGGTATTGATCTAGCAAGGTCTTAACAGCTATAAATGCGCGTACGTTTATTAATTGACCAGCATCTACCTGCGACTTCACGTGGAATAGTTACTTTAAACTAACGCTGACATGAAGACACGCTCTTAGAAAAAAAAAGAGTTTTTGAAATATTTTTCATTGGTGCTTCGCTCCTATTGATCCGTACGTAATGATATATAACCAATAGCTTTCTTCGATAAATGAGCTATCTGACACTGAAATAATTTTTAAAATCAGACCAATAATTCCCAAGATTAGCGCGTTCAACCTACTAAACAAACAAACTCTCCAGCTTTATGATATTAGTATGGATTACTACTCTCGTACTTAACTTCAGTCGTCCTCCGTAATCCTGAGGATATGCTTTATAATTTTTCTTGCTGAGGTTTTATTGTGAGCTCAGTACTTTAGCAGTAATGCGTGTTCATACAAACAGACAGACATTTCTAAAAATGACTGAAATGTATACTATTACTTATTTTTAGACGCCAGCAACAGTTCTTTCACTAAAATCGAACAAGTATAGACTCTTTATATTTACATTATTATTATATGTATAGATCCCGTGTTCGGACGCAATGTCAATGGACGTAGAATCGAAGCTTTGCAACTGTATGGGAGCTTCAAGTGAAGGAAACCATCGTTATGAAATCATAGCATGGTGGAAGGGGTTTTTCTAAATCCGTCTGACTAGCTACTAATCACAAATTGAAAATATGTTGCTGAGCATTCTAGGTTTGAGGTAGGTCGATAACATCTGACGGAATTTGCCAAACGATAAAACCGATCTCCCTCTCTTTCTGACTATTTGTCCGACATGGTGCTGGGGTCCGTCCGTCCGGGGTTACCTCTGTCCTTGACATCGTCATCGGAAACTTAAATCTATACTCTTCCAATTTGTTTTAAGCCTGCCTCTATCCTTGACCAGGAAGGAACAGTGGTAGTGTTAAATTTCCTAAGTGGTCTTGTGGCTATGTACTGGTTGTCTAATGATAAAGTATAAGAAAGAAGTTGCATCTACACATTTATTTCCTCTGAAATAAAATCAATTGTTTTTTATTATATCATAGGAGTTAAATGAACAGATGGGTCACCCGATGTTAAGCGATCAACACCGTCAATAGACACTTACAACACCAGTGGAGTCGTAAGTGCGTTGCCAGCCTAAGTTAGGGGATGGGAGGGAAGGGAAAAGGAGAGGAGGGGTGGGCCTCCGGCGTTCTCACTGACCGAACGAAACGCAAGCACTGTTATTTTACGTCGGTTTTCTGTGAGAGGGTGGTATTACCCCTAACGAGCCAACCCATTCATGTTGAAACTAGTAATAGCTTCAGCGTGGCTCTACCACCTACAACATTTTCGTTTTAGGCCATACATCTACGAAATTACTTGATCGAATAATAAACAAACCGACCGATTTGGAATTGATATGGTTCTTAGATGTTTATTTCTTCTTTGTTTTTTTTTTTTGTATAGCACGACAAAGTGACTGCACTGTGTCTGATGATAAGCAAAGTACAATCTAAAAACAATGGCGACTACCGAGAGACAAACTACCTATTGCCGGTCGCCGCTATTTTTCCCACTGTGACAAAATTCTCAAGCAAAATGCTAATAAGGTTTAAAGACGATTATGCACTGACTTCTAAATAAGTATTTCAAGAGCTCGCTTTGAGTAATAAAGCATATATCTTTATGGGTTTTATATGAAAAGAGCTCGTCGTACGTGAATTTGGTTTACGTTGCGAATTTTAATAACTTAATATAAGAGATGGAAGAGGGTCGGTTTATGAAGTTATCATCACAACATAGGGGGAGTTGGGGACCCTTGATACGATTTTTACTTAGACCCAATAAAAAGCGACCTATTGACAGTAACATCCAATTTAATATTTATAATCTATACAATATATATTTAGCTAACTTTTTAAAGTCTAAATAACTGTTAGGTTTAATCATAAAAAATATTAGAGCCTATTTACTAAAAAATGAAATTTGTATCAATGGACCCCAGGCGTGGGGTACATTGATACATATACTGGGGCAGTTTGATTCATAGAAACATTTTTACAAATTAAACAAGTTTTATTGATTTTTGTGATATTTATTTATTAAATACTTATTTTTCACTTTGTGCTAAATTATGTGTACATAAATTTAATCTAGTACTAAGGGAAATAAATGTTTTTACGCTTTTTATATAAAAATGGAACAAGTAGACCCAAACAATAAACTGTGCCATGAAATATACTTAAACAATAACATATTGTATAATCATTCTTTATTTGGTCTAATCAGTCATAACTGGTTTTATACTTAAACGATAAAATAAAATAATTATTTTATTGACTTAATCAAACATTACTTAACAAATTTATCTTGAATTTGAATAGACAAGCTGTTCTACTAGTGCCTTTCTTTACTATAGGATTTGTTTAGTAGTCCGGTGAATCTGTTAAGACCTTGCTGGGTCAATAGGGTAGTCAGATCGAAAAAAGAAGGATTTGGTAACTTCAACACAATATCAGAAATATTAACCAAAGCTTCGTCTTTTATATCAGGCAACACAAAAGTTCCAGTTGGTTTAAGCTTTACAAAAGAGACTAGAAAGTCGTTCTGGTTATCAGAGTATCTTGACACTATTTTTTCAACAAAATACTTATAAGGTTGCTTCTTTCCTACGTTAACTGAAGATCATTTACTGCAGGTGGGGCGGTAAATGTTCGGGCAACACTTGTGTTCTCGGGTTTTCTTAATTTTATACTTCGGTGAAGTTGTGAAGACCTTTCCATGTTAACAGCATTTTCATTTCGAAAAAAAAAGGTTTCCTTAAAGTAATATTGGGGCACATTGATACGTATCAAAGTGCCCCGACAGTGCTTGCATCAATGTGCCCCTGTCTACTACAATCGAAATAAGTATTTTGTAAAAATTATAGCAATTAATAATAAAAAGAAATTAAATTTACATAATGTAATGACGGGTATGTACTTACTAATTATCTCAATATATCACAGGTAACACTAAATATATTAGTAGAATCACATCCGAAAGAAAACTACGAAAATTTTGTTGCGAACCTCAGAAAAAAGTTTACACGTGCCAAGCGCTAATCGTCGAATGAATATTGCTCCGCTCTAGTGTGCGTGTAGGGTGTATGATTACCTTTCTATGTGTGGCGGACGGCTTCTCTAACGTGTTTCGTTTTCGATTTATATTGACTGTATCTATGTGCCCCATGTATCAATGTACCCCATCTCCCCCTACTGAGTGATTTTATGTATTTATAACTGAACTCGAATTGCATTAATATGCTGCAATCTGCTTGAAACAAAAAGGAAATGTTTAGATATAATGTGTACATTTTTGCATTATTAAAATAGAAGCCTCCAGGCTTTTGTTTCTCCCGCTGACGGTTTCATTTGCTTTGATTACACAGAGCGATGATTGTACGTTTCTCACAAGGATTTCTCGCCTAGGTCTATTTTCATCAAGACTTCTATGTTAGTTTAGATACCGGTATGAAGGAATACATTGAAGCAACCTGTTGAGCTACTTTTTACTTATGCCTCCATTATTTAAAAAACAGACCGAGTGAAATATAGAAATGATAATTGACAAAGATAGTAATAGACCAATGTTTCTGTGATATGATTTAATAATTTATAACTGGTATATATTGTATAGATATATAAATCGTATGATTTTTTGTAAATTAATTCTTAGGACTGTTTTAGAAATATGGTAACAGTTGCAAAATCTATATTTGCAAATATAACAAAAATAATTTTTCGCGTCTGTTTATTTGTTTATTCAATTTATATTAACAACTTCATTGATTTTGATACGGTTTTCACTATCGTTTAGAAGATTTTCTCCGACAAATGTATATAATACATGTATCTACATATATGTATTGTAATGAAGTCGTAAGAACCAGTTTTCAGGCGCTTGCATTGGTAACACTTGCTTCTTATGAGAAATATCAAATAATGTATCACAAACATGTACACTTTATAAATACTTACAGAAAAGTCAGTGATAACATTTTGAGGATACACAATAGTCATCTTGATGATTTAGATATTATTAAAAGAGAATAGATTATTTGTGATACTGTTTAAATTAACATAGTATAATTAATCCTCGACCAATTTACTTTAGTGATTTTGCACATTTATGCCTGGCCCTTTACTGCATAAGATTTTAGTCAATACTTTTGAAGATATTAAAGGTCTTAAAATAACTTAAAAAAAATCAAAAATTCCTAGTTTAGTTTCTATGACTTTTATAAACTAAGACTGGAGCCCAGGGAGTGCCGCTAGTGCAAATACATAAATAAAATCCATGGGAATAAAAATTTTCAAAACCATTTTAAAGCATACTATGAGACGGTTGTATAAGAGAATACGTGCTTCAAAATAAAACAAAACAGTACTAGGTTAGATAATATGTTTGGAAAGGGGATACATACATAAGCTGAACCTAATAAAGCCATACACAGATATTTTAATATAACATTTTGATGAAAAAAAAAACTGAAATGACGACTGATTCTTCGTTGGTTCAATTTAACGGAACAAGAATTAAGTATGGCATTTATTAATTAATTTTGAAATATAATTATATCTAATAGCAGCTCCCCTAACGAAATTATGGCAGGACTAATATAAACAATAAAGGGTTTCATAAAAGGGTTACAATTTGAATCTATTTTAAATTAGCTAAAACCTCTAACTTTGCTCACGTTAAAAAATTAAAAGTAAAGATATGCTTTACTTTCACTGAACGCGCATTACTTATAAAATCTAAGTTTCTGAAAACATTGATAACCTTACATGAGATGAAGTTAACGTGTTTTTTTTTAAATATACTATTCAATAGTACTTACGTGATGCATTTTTTTAAAATACAACAAACTCTCTAAAATGTGAAAAAAACCGTAGAAACATTACCTTACTTAGACCATGACGGCGGTAACTTGCATACAATGACTCGAGGGCATAGATTATGCACGGTCAGATAATTCTGACATGCCCTGGGACTGTGGTTGCATGCATCTTATGTGGCATTTAGAAGTATTTTGTACGTATATTTACTAGTATTGTTTTAAGTAATCATATAAATAAATATATTTCATACTAAATCATTCACTTCGCTTGAGTTAAGACACATTTGACCTATTCAGCAACAATACTTTTTTTTGGATGAAAGGTATGTCTTTTTCTATACTTCTTATTTGATAGTTGATTGAATAGTTGTGCTGTTAAAGGGTACGAAACACACAAACTCATACTCGTGTTTGTAATATTAGCAATAATTCGCAATTTTCTTTTCTTTTTTTTTCTCGGACTGACTACGCTATTGACCTAGCAAGGTCTTAACAGCTTCACCGGACTACTAAGGCGAGCGCTTAAGGCACTCAGCCGATTTTATTTTGGCAACCAGCTCAAGGGTGCACGGCACACCTAGGCTTGGCTGTTGCCTGTTGCATGCAAAATCGCGACCTATCTTAGCTAACCTAGCTAACTATTCATATATGTATGAGTTGTTGAAATGTATATGTGTACCAAGCATATGTGCCTCAACAACTCGTCCATATATTTGTTATCGGTAAATTGAGAGTTTTTCAGTTCGGTAAGGGAAAAAAGTAAACCCTTCCACTTTCATGTGTAGCGTGTACGCGTGCACGTGTGTGCGGGTGATTGTGTATAATTCGGAACTGCACTCTCTCGAATAGGGTTTATCTTTTTAACGTACCTATTTCCATTAAAATGTGTTGAAGTTACAATCGGTTTTGAGCAGATGCTCAAAGAGCGTTGTTAATTCTAGACATAAACATCGTTCACATGTGCATATAATCTATTATAGCATTTTTATATGAAATCCAGCTTGACACGGGGATTACTTACTATCCGGCGAATCACTAATATGCATAATGTCAATAGAATCAAATATTTCATATCACTCATGGTACTGTGATAATATTGAAATTTTAATCTATCTGTCCAGACAAATCTACAAAGCATATAAACTAACAGTGTTTTCGGACCCGCCCGCTTCAACTAGTAATTGAGTATTAACATATATTTCTTCTGTACGTGTAACTTTTGATGTGAAATATCTATAGACGCACCCTAAACCTGATTTTAGCTTGGCGACGTGGCGATACAAAACACAAACTTTTCACTATTAACGAAATACTCAAAAACATTTGCAACCCTATCTGCATAGACATAAAATTCAAATTGTTTTGTCGACAACTCGTTATACTATTGTTACGTGGTACGTCTTTGACAAATGCCGGCAAAAACACCGCACATGCGCTTAATTAAATTTTTATGTTTTGTATTTAATAAAAATGAATATTTATGTTATAAAATAAATAAACAGTAATAATTTTATAGAACAAATTTGTAATCTTTTCATTATGCCATAGCTGATTGCTGTCGTAATCTAGTCTTTTAGACATACGAGTATAACTTATACAAAACAATATCGATGTTTTACATCTGCTAGGTGTCCTGTGATGACTCAATTTTTTTTTCTATAAAATTATTGATTACAGGGCATCTTGTAACATAAAAGTGGATTTTAAGTTGAACTTTAAATTGAATATATCACTCCCAGTCATTTAATTACAAAAATGTATTTTACTACTGTTTTAAAGTATTGTACAGTTTTTAAGGTCAAATAAATGAAGATTTCTCAATTATCACTACGCATTATAAAACAAAGTCTTCTACCACGTTTGTCTGTTCATCTATGTCCATATACACAAAAACTACTGAACTGATTTTTTATGCGGCATAACGTCCGTCAGGTCCACTAGTATTGTTATAAAATGTAATAATCTCTGATTTGTTATAGCGCCTGAACTTCAATTTGTTTACTCCATTGATTTTCGCTTTGAATATTTTGATATATCTTGCACTCCGTCAATATATTAATAATCGCAAATAAAACTATTAACTTTATAATTAGAGAACGCTCAATTTGATATGACTAAATCGAATACGCGAAAAAAACTATTCTGTTCGTAGAAAGGCGAGACTAGGAAGTTATGTTTAGTTACCCGATAATTTAAAATTGAATTTTATTATCTTTAACTACTAAGGTGGTCTTATAATTAAGTACAATCGATGTCTATAAATAATAATCCACAGTTAACATGGAAAAAATTAATAGCACACACTCTATATAGGTACATGTATGTTATTATCGATATGTTTCGTATAAATATACGACATTACTGTTTTTTTTTTTTTATGTATATAGATACATATTCGGCTTTCAAAATATTTTTGATGATGTGATACCACAGACAACAGATAAGGCGAAACCAAAGTTAACGGTAGATTTCTTCTCATATCTCAAAATAAACTCGTTTCTTAATCGGAGTTGCAATGTGTTTCAAAAATAGGGGATCGTAAACGAAACTTACCTTTTTAAAAAAAATAGGGCATGGAGTCCCTCCGCGCGAAAGAATTGAAACTTCGTAATATGGAAATCAAAATAGGAAGGGGTAGACATTTATTTTTAGTGTAATCATATTGTTTCTTTAAGACAAACTTTATTAACATTGCTTACAATCACAATTGATCGCATCTTTTAATTATCATTTTCGAGTGGAGAAATATCCAAATCTCTAACATTTACAATGGGATTATGATAACTAAAGTAAGAAGATACAAAATATTTGAGTTCTATTTTTTCAATATTTCTTGCAAAAGCGGCATCAATGCAACGCAACAATGCTTTCATACCACCTCTATGGTGGCGTTAAACGTTTAATGCAAACTTGTTGGAAGTCGCATTAGAAGTTTCACTTCAAAAAATAAAAATTACAACTAACGTTAAAAAAATGCCTGGTGTACTTCTTATCTACTTGTAATTTTGTTGGATTTCATTATAAATTCTACAATACGTACATACTATCACATCAATTTTATAAATTCATGTCTGTTTTTTTTTTATTTTATAAATACAATTCATGAAAGTCATACGAAGCTATGTAAGAATTTATACACAATCTACTTTCTTGTTCTTCCGCGAATTTTAAATCCACAATATCGTCTAAGATAGTCATTAAAGTGCTGTAAAAAGCAATTATGATTTCCATTAACTGCTCAAAGTAAATAAAGTATTTAATTGAATATGGATTTATACTATATTAGTCAGAATTCGTTCCATATTTTTTTTTAATATATTTTATAGACATAATTATATCCACTTACAGGAAATAAACCCTCAGAATGGATACTATCCTCTGACAGGGGTGATTGACCTAAAGTTACAGCATTCAGCACAGATAAACAAGCAAGTTCACGCTCACAGATAATACACATTATATATTTCAAACATACAGATAGGAATTAAGTGCCGTAAAGTATCAAATTACTTTTATTTCTTCTACAGTTCTTTCAAAATATTTTGTGTATTGAACTCTTACAATAAATTATATCCAAATTTAGAAAATTGTACGCAGGTTGTACTAGTATATAAGCAGCGGATAAAATTTGGAGAGACATTTTAACTGTCAGGTCGTAAAAATGGTTATCAGTTTCTATTTCTTTATATATTTATATGGTTTTTATTGCTTGATTATTAGTTTTGTATTATGTTACATTTGCCTTTCTAATTATATGTTTATATTCAATAACAAGAAGCGGCATTTTGTACTTCCATTCTGGGCGACATAACTGCTAGAATTGATAATATCACAACTATTTATTAAATTTAAAATAATAATACTAAATATTATAAAACAAAATCGTTTTTCTTTTTCTTAAACTACGCATCAGGTTTAGATACCATTTTCATAAATATATAGAAAAAGGTAAAAAAAGGCAAACAATTAAATACTTTAGTTACGTTGGGCATTTAATGTAGATCAGAATTGTTGTTTAGTGTGTGTCAATTAAATTAATATGTTATATATATCGCATATTGAAAATTACACACTAAAAATAAGTTGTTTATATGACTGTTAATCATTAATAGATGGATCAAAAATGGATGATAGTTATTAAAATACTTATGATTCCATATTAAACACTACACATGTGAAGCTGGAGTGCGTCGCTAATATTGTATAAGCTATATAATTAAAGCATTTAAACCGAATCAAATCAAGAATACTTTATTCAATTTAGGCCCTTAGAACGTCATACCTATCATTGGTCCGGAAAACAACCCAGTCATCGAGAAGAACTATAGAAACTCGATAGTATTTATCGTTTTAACGTACCTAATTCCATAACAATATATCGAAGTTGCTATCGGTTTTAGCAGATGCTCAGAGAGGGTTGTTAATTTTAGACATAACCATCGATCACGTATTGATACAACCTATAATCGCATTTTGATATCGAAACCTGCTTGACATGGGGCATACTTATTAACCGGCGAATCAGTAATGTGCTTGAGACTTTGTCATAAAACGAAACACTATTATTACCCAAAAAAACTGTTACTAGTCTTACTGAGGCTGAAACACAGCGATCTTATTACAAAAAAGTTAAATACGTATTGAATACTTGCTTTAAAAAGGTTATGTTTTAAATGCAAAGCGCTCGCTGAATGTTCGCCATCTTGCTCTTTTGTCTCGCGTTTCGGTTACGTTAGGTTAGACTTAAAAAAGATAACGCGAACTTGCCTCGGGTGAGCGCGGTGCATTTAGTACGAAACTTTTATAAGCAAGTATTTAATACATATTTAACTTATTTGTAATAACTCCGAGGAAGTCGAGTTAGCCATAGTTTAAATACTTAAAAAGTTTAAATTATGGCAGCCTATTAAGAAGTGTAACTTTTCAAAGTTTTTGAAATAATAGAAATAAATCATGGTTGGCGTCATTGACAAATCCATTCTGTTAATTCCTTGAATATTACGAATTGAAGATGGTTACAGTGTTATAGCGTTACCACAAGCTTTAGTCCAAACATCTTGTATTCCGTTTTATGATTGAATAATTGATATAACTGTATTAAATTATTTTTATTGAGGTGTAAAAGTGACGCATAATATGTGGTTTATTATAGGTTTGGTACAGTGTCTCGAGGCTACGAGTCAGTTTGCGGCGCGAGCTAAATGTAAAATTGTAATCATTAGGCAGTAAATGGACATCATTAGTAATCATGCGATGCTTTGTATTCATTCTATTTATTTTAATCCATTACTTTTTCTATTATATATCCTAAATCAATACTTGGAAGAATATTGTTTTTTTTTCTATGACCTCGTTGTGTAAAATTTTGTTGCTGTACATAATATGCTAAGGTTGATTATTATGATTTAAAAAATATAACCTATTGACCTAATAGTGGAGGTATTGCAAAATTATATTACATTATTGCTATAATTGTATTCCAAACATACAAGATGTATTTTTACTATATTTAATTACAACTAGCTGTGGCCGCGACTTTGTCCGCATGGAGCCGTATGCAAAAAACAAGGATTAATAAAGTCATCTGAATGTATGAAGTCCATTTACTTGTCTTTTTCTCTCGTATCCACGGCGTGGCGTCATTAAAATTACAATAACTTTTGATAGAGAGAACCCATTTAAGTGAAACAAAGACTAAGTTATTCTCGAATATGTGCTTTTTGATTATTTTTTTTGGTTCTATTGTGAACCCCAGTACTTTAATAGTGATGCGTGCTCATACAAGCTGACAGACAGATAGACAGACAAACATTTCTAAAAATGATTGAAATGTATTTTATTACTTATTCTTAGACACCTGAAACATTTTTTTTTACGAAAATCGAAAAAGACTCGTTAGATTTACGTTCTTATTATATGTATAGATAGTTTATGTTCAGTAATGTGTTATATGTATCCAAGCGCTGGGCTACGAGAGAGATGGATGTGATCAGATATATACGGCAAAGATGCGGATATTAAGATGGATGTGTGGTGTAACTAGAATAGACATTAAACAACCACAATATCTTAGGTATTGACGTTCGCAGCGTCCTCAATCTCAGGGATTACATCGGGAGCATAATCTCCACTGCATTTCGGAGACTCGGAATCCTGAATAGGGTGCAGTGGTTTTTCACGCCTGATCAGTTATACCTCCTTCATAAGGCGCAAGTTCGGCCTTGCGTGGAATACTGTTCGCCCCTCTGGTAACGTTCCGTTCAAATACCTACTAGATGCCCTGGATACGTTGCAGAGACGAGCTCTTCGCATTGTTAATGACGCAGACATTATACAGTTTATAGAGCCGCTTCAGTTGCGCAGAGATATATTGCCTCACTGACCGTGTTCTACCGTCTGTATCATGGCGAATGTTCTGCAGAGCTATTTTAATTTAATCCCTTCCTCTCCTTTCCGTAACCGAACCACTCGCGCTGGGCTTCGGAGCCATAGTTTTACGAACTAAAAAGTTTGCAACTTCTTATCTTTGCCGTACCGTGAAGCTGTGGAACAATCTCCCGGCTAGTATATTCCCTCCTTCGTAAAACATGGGGTCCTTCAAGCATAACGTGAAGAGATATTTACGCAAGCCGGCATGACAGCGGGTACCGCCGAGGGATGGCGTGTCTCTCGATGGTCGCCATTGTTTTTGCATTGTACTGTGCTCACCATCAGGCACAAAGCAGTCACTTTGCTGTGCTACAATAAAAAAAATGTAAGATTATGAACGGGTATGTCAGATGGTGTTTAAAAATAGCACCATTGACAAAAAAGATGTGTATATGAAGATGCTATAATGAAGTGGTAATGAATTACAGTAGCATTAAATGTCACTAAGTTATAGCAAAACTAAATAAAAAACATGGAAAAACTTTAAACTAAAATAAGAAGTTAAAATTAAGAACTCAAATTATCAGGACTTTTTTAAAGTATATACAACAATATTTTGCTCCAGGAGCGAAAAAAAAATTGTCGTTTACAACGATTCATCCAAATGTAATATATAGTTATACCTATGTACTTATAAGTAGATTTCAATTAGGTAATATAATAATAATTAGGTATACATAGGTATTTCTATTTTAGCTATACTCGAGAGCCTGAGCTAATTTTTATTATTATTATAATTTTTATTTCATCCAATTTTATTTCTTATTTGTACTATCTACAATAATATTTTTTCTCTGCACTATACAATAAAGTGCCTTGTAATATCAAGTTCGTTAGTACCACAAACAAAAAGTGCGATAAAGCATTCATTCATTTATTCAATTGTTATTGGTAGATTAAATTTAGCACGGTCGTTTTGAATAAATTCATATCAAATTATTTCTGTAAAATAATGACATTAAATTGAATTCAGTCACGGTTCTAATGCTAATATTTCTAGGTTCTAAATAGTATTAATAATGAATCAAGCTAAGAACCTTGACCTTGTTTATTCCGGTTGTTCGCATGCTGAAAATTAAGAAGACACAATCTTATTATCATGCAAGATCAGCATTATCTAACTCTTATGTAATAAGTTCAATTATCAATCTTCTGATATTAGAAAAGCGAATGTTTGTTTGTTTGTCATGCTTCCACATCGTAACTACTCAATCGATCCTCATGAAATGTTGTATACATCTTATGTGGATCATCATATGAAGAGATAATGACATAGGGTATTTCCAACCAGAAATAAAGTATTATCATCAAAGGTTAGGTTAAATTAACACTAACTAGAGCGAAGCCCCGAACAAAAACTAGTTATACGTAGATTATATTTCAGAACGGCAATGATACAAATGTCGGACAAGATTTAAGTTCGATTATAAATAAGAGCATTACTAAGTGCATACTAATTTCGTCTTTATAAAAAATGTGTTTACTTGTCAATTTAATTAAATTTAATAGGTAAATCAAGGTAAAATTAAAACAACATGTAACAGAACGTGACGGTGATATCGGAGTTATAATTTGAATGTACTATTCAAACAGTGGCACACGTCGACCACTATTTGGTGTCAGAATTTCAACCTCAGGACGCTAATTACCCCCGTAAGAGCTAGAAAATATCCCACTCAGTAGCAAAAGTAGCCCCATTATGCCTTTTGAGTGTTACGAGATAATGCTCCAAAACTGCACAATCGCATATTCGTAATCGATAGCCGTGTGGTGCCGGCACATTAAAATGGCACCACCCCATATCTTTTCGTGGGTATCGTAAAAAGCGATTAAGGGAGTGCAAAATAGTACTGATCCCTTGTAACTTTCTCACCATGATATTGTACCATCTCTCTGAATTCGACTCCGGTCGTAACGATCCCCGTTCCACAAGGTCCAGAAGAGCAAGGATAAGTATGCGCACCTTTGTCTTGGCGTACACTTGTGCACCTTAATATATCCTGCGCATCTGACCGCTTCCATACTCTTTCAGTAAGCAAGGAGGTTCAGCGCGAAGATAGGCTCCATAAGCCACCTTTGAACGCACCAGCATTATTTTTCAGTTTAGGGATCAAAGTGGCCGCCTTGACCGCAACCGGTTGAAACAATAATCATCATGAATTGATAGACCGAGAGCTGGACCGATTACAGTATTGAAATAAGTTTTCAGGAGTTTATGTCACTATCTTTCGCAATGATAATAGAAAAGGGTGGAATTTACTTTTACTCAGAGGATTTATTGCTGCTTGTATAGATTCCCCAACCTGTGTACCCATTATTCCTCGTATGATGTAATTACAACTACCTAGTTAAAACTATCAGCAAAACTTGGAGAGTCCCTATAGTAGAAAGAATATATTAGTGAGACAAGTATAATATAGGCGAATGCGTTATGTAGCTTTATAGCATTTCACATGACGCTCATCCCAAGACCGTTAACATAATATTAATACATACTCCAATCGTATCACTTGATTGTTGAGATTTTTTTAACTAGTACGCGTGTCAAGCCTATACGTGCCTTAGAATGGACTGATATCACTTGTACTTTAAGTACAGCGTTAAGTGACAACATTGTGACTGAACTGAATTGAACCCTTGCATACTTACGAAATCATTAATTATCTATCTATACGGGTATGCTTGTGTCTGTACATGTATTATTTTTTCATATTTTGTTATTACCATCTGTTATATAGTGACGTATACAGTCGTGGAGTGGTTTGACCGGTGGAGTGTTAATTTTGTTGGTTCGAACCCCGGCATGTACAAAGGAGTATTTCGCAATATGCGTACGTTTACTAATTTAAATTGGTGACACTGTCGACTGACGGTGAAGGGACCCTGAGAAGATCTAAACATGTGAAATGTTGTTGAAACACTATCCTCATGTAGGAATGTGTATAATTGTGGATTTTTGATAGTTAGAAATCGGTGAAACGCTGTGTGCTGGCGTGGTGATTATACCAATACCTTTCTTCCGGAAGAGGCCAATGGCTCTTTGATAGGTCTCTTACAGGTTGATATAGAACATTGATCACGAATATCATACTAGTGTATTTTTTAACTTTGTGTTTTTGTGTAAAATAAATGTCGCTTGTGTTACTTTTCATAACATCAACTATTTGCCAGTGAAAGTTCCGCCAAAATCGTCAAAGTTGCTGAGATTAGTTAGAACAAAGAGACAGAAAAGCTATATTTTTTAAAGTTAACCAGCAGTTTAACCTAACCCAATCATATCGGAATATATGAGCAAGCAGTGTTCTGTGGTACTGCATTTGCAATTCGCATCTTGATATAAAGGTTGAGGGGGGGGGGGGAGCAGCGGGCAAAAGAAATGATTTCTCCTCCCAATGGAAAGCCATAGTGACGGAGATATTCATGATCAAAGTTTTGAGGTTATGTGTCACCTGCGAACAATCATTGGTAATTATGTATATTACCAACTTGATGATTTTTAAGTTAAAACAAAACAGTTTCGTCACGGTTTGCTTAGGTTAGGTAAAACTGCTAGAAAAGGTAACGTGAGCCGACCACGTTTGCATTTAATTCACAAGTACCAACAATAATTAGTGTTCCACGCGAATATAATAAACTAAAGAAATTATACAGAAGCGTGCGCATACCCCCCGCAAGATTATATTGAACAAACATTTCTTTTCTAAATTCCACACGGTCGAAGTCACGGGTAAGCAGCTAATATAATAATAAAATAATGAAGTGTCGGGATGAACAGATAAAGTATATAGACAGTTGGGTATCAATTTTGTGTCAATCGACATTTCAAAATGGAGATAATTACTTTCAATGAGATCAGTGAATTGAGTATTAAAAGTCGAATATTCAAGCCTTCGTTTCTTTAAAACGTTTTAAAGTAATCACGCTATCCCAATCTAAAATTCAGAAACTACGATATTGTTGCGAATCACAAGAAATTTGTTACCGGAAAACAAAAACATTGCTCTAAATTTTGCTTTAAGAAAATAATCGCACGTGAGATCGGAAAATACGCGTTTTTATTCTCAGTTTAAGACTTTTTCTGCCAAAGATAAAAATTAAACTAAAAGATTACTCTTCTTGTACAGTTTCAAGTAAGAATAAAAAAATTATGTCTTCCGTACAGTTGTCTGCAAGTTTTAAATATTCAAATATAAAATAGGTAAGCACCTTCCGTTTAATACTTCTGCTATCCATTAAATCATTGTTAACTGTAATTTCCACGTAACAAAAACATACCATTAAACATATTTAAAAGTTTTAGTAAATATATATACAATACCACTTCATAACTATATGATTCCTTCTCCGGATATATACCGCTACTCTTGGTTCGTTATACTTATGCTTTTTTCTATGTCAATATCATTATAATACATATATCAAAGATGCCGTCTTATTTATTTTCCTAGTCGCTACTATTATTCGGCGTGAAGCTGTAGTTTTTATATTACCGTAGAACATAGCTTATTAGTGCAGTTCACGGTCTAATGGAGCTCAAGTACTTTTTATTCGACGTTTTATTGTTATTTTCCGTTAGATAATCGAGTCATTTCATAGTAATATCGTTTAAGTACATATGAATGAATTAAATCATAGGTTTCATGGCTTTCTCGATATATTATACATTAACGAAACTGGCTATTTTATTATTTTATATTGTACGGGTGGAATTACTTAACATTCCAAGCATGATTTTCTAAATCTTAGATTAGGATTACTTGATAAGTGCCTCTGTAATACACGAGGTTCTAAAGTACTAATTGTATGTTATTTAATATTGTGTAAAAAATCTTACAATTTGGGATATAACTGACGCAAGGAAGTCAAATCAATCGCACTCGCGTGTTCCTTGCATTTTGCTAAAAAGTAAAACGGGAGTTGAAAAGGTATAGCAATATATACATATAAAGTTTTCTTCTTCTTCTTACCCTTATCCCGCCTAAGCAGGGTCGGCACAACATGTTAGTCATATTGTGGTGTATGATTTGGCTTCATTTTTACGATCGGCCGCCTGCCTGACATCAACCCTCCTTGGGATTATTTTGTTGTACCATTTTATGATTATTATAAATCATTATGAAGCCTAATAGGATCTTTTAGCTTTACATTTTTTCTGTAGGCTTTAGCTTTGGTAGGCTTTTTATAGTTTATGTTTGAGCGGCACTACCGTTCCGGTTAAAAACGAAGTTCTAAGTAGGAGCTTTCGGTGAAGAAAAAATTGTAATGACATAGTAATAGGGCTAATTCTGAGGCCACCTTAATACCAACAACCATGAAGTAAAAAATCTATCGCGAAGAACCTGCAAGTGTATTCCAAGAGCTGTACTTACTTAAGGTTCAGTCCCCATCTTGCTTTACCGTGATTATCACTTTAGACCATACCAGATGTCTCAACATTACTATACAAGGTCCAAGGCCCAAGGTCTCGCGGCAGGCCCAAAAACGCTGGCTAGACGTGGTGAAGGCGAATGTACAGGAAAATAACCTCACTCAAAAGGATGCCGAAGACTGGGCAAAGTGGAGAAAGTTAAGTAGGAAGGTGAACCCTGGCCCTAGGCTGGGAAAACACTAGAAAGAACAAAAAGACCATTTTATTTAACATCAGCTATTTTACATTAGTTCAGATCGTAGACAAACGTTGTAACCTATAGAATATAAAAAAAACGAATAACACTTAGATAATCAATAATCTTAAAAATAGACATAAGTAAGTTTGAATATTGACCCCGATTTAATTTACAGTAATTCTATAATTTACGATAAAACAGCGCCAAGTTTGATCAATAAATAGAAAGTATATCTAAAAAACATATTACTGTAGAGCTAAAAGATAATTGCAAAAGAGAATTTATACACAGAAAAGACTAACGGCTGTCCCACTGAAATACCTAAAACAAACAAAACCTTGCCTGCAAACTATCTCAACATCCCGTTAGTGTTATCAATTAAAATCAGAACAATCTTTGCCAACTTTTGTTCTTAAGCATAACCTACTTTTGAATAAGTTTGTACTCGTAAATCACTAGCTTTTATCTGCAGCTTCGTTGACTTTAATTTAGGCTTAACAGTTCATTTTTGGAATGAAACCAATGTTATTTTCGGTATCCGCGAACGATCAGTACCAGGGACAGCCTCGAAAAAGAGCGTGTTCACGCCACGCCCGCGTAACCACAAATCACGCCGCCGTGGTCTGGGGATTAATTTCGCTCCCGCATACCCGATTAGGCCTCCCACGGCAGCAGCTCAAGTCTAGGTCCGTTCCCTCGACGTGGAGTCCTGGAGTACGCTGCTCAAACGATACAGTAACACAAAACCTTACATCACTGCTACAACATCGCACACATCACCTATACACACGTGCACGCCTACATGCTGTTTTTCTTTTTCAGAGAAATAAACGACAAAGAGTTCTACCCTTATTTCTCCCTATCCTATCCTATATAGTTTACAGGAATTTTTCCAACACAAAATACATATAGGAGTTGTTGAGGCGGAGTAGGTTCGATCCCTTGGTAGGGAGCCCTTGAGTGCGTTGCTTGCGCGATACGGTGACACACAAATATACATCACCACTACAACACTACACGATCACCTCCACACACGTGCACGCCTACACGTTTACACATGAAAGTGGAAGGGTATTTACTTTTTTTTTCCTTATCGAACTGAAAAACTCTCAATTTTCCGATAATAAATATATGGAGAAGTTGATGAGGCGTGTATGCTTGGTACACATATACGCTTCAACAACTCATACATATATGAATAGTTAGCTAGGTTAGCTAAGATAGGTCGCGATTTTGCATGCAACAGGCAACAGCCAAGCCGAGGTGTGCCGTGCACCCTTGAGCTGGTTGCCAAAATAAAATCGGCTGAGTGCCTTAAGCGCTCGCCTTAGTAGTCCGGTGAAGCTGTTAAGACCTTGCTGGGTCAATAGCGTAGTCATTTCGAAAAAAAAAAATCTATACATTGAATATTTTAAAGGAAAAACACTCTGATGAGACTTAGAATTTCCATGGTTTTTTTAATTTTTGTTTGTCTGTCGGTCCGTCTATCTGTTTGTCGTTTGTACGGGATTCACGCAAAAACTATTAGACGGATTTTGACAAAATTCGGTATGGTAATAGTTTATACGTCGGTTTAACATATTAAGTTTAACAAATTGTTTTACATACATAACACATTCGTATGTATGTATATCTTACTTGTAAGAAAACACAAAAGAGCAGGCTTATTATAGGGTGGTACATTGTGTGAACAATTTTGATGTCTGAAACATCTCTCACTGTCCATCCGTCAAAAATGAACGTAACTATGTTTTTAAAATAGATAGGATATAGATAGGATTTGGGGTGTAAGGGGTGTCGAGTAACATCTTAAAACTTGAGACACCCAAGCCAACCTCACCTGCACGTGGTGCACCCTGCTGATCAACGAACGAGGCAATGGCGATAGCGGGGTGGTAGGGCTTAACAGCCCGACTGTGTCGCAACCACCATGTACATGGCGAAAAAGCCCGTCATATTGACTCGCTTTTGCGCGTCGCGTTTCGGGATCAGCCTGTGCATATCCAGTACCAGGTGACTTTCGTCATTATGGCCGGCATGACAGCAGCGACCGACGATGGATGATCTGTCTCTCGGTGGTCGCCACTGTTTTTGGATTGTACTATGCTTACCATCAGGTACAGTGCAGTCACTTTGTCGTGCTTCAATAAAAAAAAAATGCAACTAGGTGCTGTGGTGCCATGCTGCGTTTCGAAATCACCGATGTCGAGGTTTAATACACGATATAATCATATGACTTGAATAAGCACTGTGTGTATAATTGAAATATTGCGCAGACGTAGTCGCGGGTACAGCTAGTATTTAATAAATCAATGTGGCATAAACAAATTTAAGAAGTATAAGTTTGCAGATTTTTTGGTAATCACAATCAAACTGCATTTCTTGTGTAAATATTATATCTACAGTCGCTGCTAAATTCACCGTGAAAGGTAATTTTTATTATGTTCACATCATAACCCACCCACGAAGTATTGAATGATTTCAATGTCGCTATCAGAATAACATTGTAAATAAACGTAGAAAATTTTTCAATAGAATCAAAGCGATAGTTTTTGTGTAAATATCAATGAAACGATCGAATTTATAAATTGATTGTACATTGTCCCAAAACTACGTGACTTTGAATAACAGTGGTCTCTTGGAATTGCTTGCTAGAGCATAATAAATGGATATTACCGATTTGTGAAAGACAATTTCCATACTATAGAACGGTTTCGTCGTGCGATGAAAATATACGCCTCATTATTATCGGATCGTGCAATTCGCAGAAATTTATTGCTTAACTCTTAATCTCTCCCCATGTTTTATGTATTGTTCTTTTCAAAGCACTGTTCTTTTAAAATAAATGTTTAAAAAACAAAGGTGTTTCATAATCATAGAGTTCATCTTACTTCAATATCGCATACAACATTACATATTCTCATTGATCTGTTGCTTTAATATAGTAAATCTAGCTGAAATCTGCGAGTTAATCTGCGTCGTTTATTTTTAACAATATGTTGAACAAAAAATTACACACCTAGAAAATATAACACTATAAAAATCATATACAAGAATTAAGTAACATAATACATATGAGTATCAAACGTAACAAAAATACGACAAGAGAGGGTAATGTATAAACTAAGAGTGCGTCTACAATTGCGCCTAAACGACACTCACTACCCCGACTGCACTGTGGCTACCATAAGCCTTTTTAAATGATGAGCGCACAACTGCAGAAAAACACTATAATATTATTTATATAGGGTCTTCCAATAGGGACTTCCGAACTTTGACAGTTGATAGCGACCATATTGTTGACACTAGATCTGTCGAGATGGTTGTAATTTATTCAGTCTGTTATGCCAAATCAACATCAATGTATATAGAGTATTTAACAACACGTTTAATTTTGGACTGGTGGCGACATACTTCTATATTTCTTAGAGAACGACGTTGGCCAAGCTATCACCGCCAAGAGCTAGCACTATAGATCGATGATTTCCCACTTCTTCTGGCTTGAATTGGATAATATAGACACCAACGACATGTGCTTTCAACAGGACGGCCCTACGTACCTAATAGCTCATGATATATCATGAGCTGTCACATTAGACATTCTGCAATAGCGATTTGTGGGCATGATCATCTCACGTGGAGTTGATGTGAACTGGCCATTAAATATTGTACGATATAACCCCGCTACACTTTTTTTAAGGTTTTCTTAAGTCGCAGGTCTATACTAATAAGCCACAAACGACAACATCCCTAAAAACCAACATAAACCATACCGTTGGCCAAATTCAGCCTTTTTTATGCGCCAAAATCATAGAAAATTAGGGATTTCGGATACACGCTACCCAGCAAAGCTGTGAGTGACCATTGCATGATGTTATATTCTATACAAAATGACATCAAATGAATACAAAATATCGATGATATCTCTCGCACATACTTTGTTTTATTTCAACTGAAAATTAGGAAACGGTTAATGAAAGACCCTATAACATAAAAGTCCTGGGGTGAAATACTTACAATTTTGGCACAGTAAAACAACACATAGCATATTCAATGTGTTTTAGAAATCATATTTAACATATTTGTATGTTAAATGACTTAATATTCGTCTGCGTTAATAAATATTGAAAAAGATCTGGCTTAAAATTTATAATACTTTTTATCTGAATTTGGGACGGAACAGTTTTTATCGCACTGTTATGAGGATTTGGCCAAAGGCCGTTTTAAAAAAAGAATTAAGTATGAAGAAACTTATATTTTAATAAAAGGCTTGATTTTAAAAGGGCAAGTGTCACGCGCGGATCATTGAATTGAACTGACTTATAATTATAACAGGATTCAAAAGTGCTGAGCTAGGATAGGGATGGTAAGCGCTATTATATGCATGTTATGTATATAACAGCCCCCAGGGATAGGAATAAACTTACCCCAGACGGGTTAAGTTTATGTAAGGGAGGTACGGATTCTGGGCGCTGGTGATGTGGGAAAAACATCAGCGACTTCTGATAGTTCCTCAGGTTTATCAATTTCTAGTTTAGCTCTGCGTTTATTTAGAAAACGGTGACAGATACCCGATTTTACAAGTTTATAAAATAAGAACAAAATTAAAACTAAAATAATAATTGAGATTACAATTGTGGTATAAGAATAATACTGGCCATATACAACAATATGTGGTTTTTCAATAATTTTATTAAGATCATTAATAATATGTTTTGTCTCAGAGTACTGTGTCGACATGATAGAGTCAAGGTCAATATAAGTTAAGTTGAGAATAGGAATATACGGTTTGGTTTTCATTAATGTTTCAGAATTACAGCAGGAGTCATTAATAATATTAAAGTCAATTTGGATTGGTTGAATTTTAATTATTTTTGAGTATGTTGGTATTAACCTTGAATCTTTATAATAAGCTATACAATTCAAAGGTAAGTTCAATTTACCTGTTCCTGACACTATAATTTCAGTAGAGGGTGATTCTTTACAATCTATCAATAATTTGGAAGGAGTTGTTATTACATAAATCCATTGATTATTTGATAATGGCTGCCAAATATCTAAATGGCCTTTAAGAAATTTGGTTTTACAAATTTTAGGCACGGAACTTAATGCTGTAGAAATCATTTCCGATTCGCAGATCGGGCTTGTTGAACTGGAATACATTTCTATGTTATTACAAATATAATTTAAATTATGTATTATTTTACAATTACTTAAACTTTCTAACTTACAATAAAACGACCTATTTCTAGTTACAGCAATATACTTAGTTGACCGAATTATAGTAGTAAATGTGTCGTTAATTACAATAACAGGGTAAGGGATATTGTGGTAAATATAATAGTCCTTTGAGTTAACAAGTGGCACCTTTAAAACGAATACTATTTTACTATTATTATAAAAAGAAGCAATTTCGGAAACGTTCATTAGTGTGTAGATGTTTTCTAATGATAAGCTTACAGGAAATTGATGATAGTCGGCTAGGAATCTATAATTTTCGACAAGTTCTATAAATAGCTGTTTTGGGGTTATTATTGAAGGGTACAAAATATTTGTTTTACTGAACATGATGCCATTTATTAAATCTTCTAATCTGAAGGAAAGTGCCAGTAGGCTGCTTTCTAAAATATTAATAATTTCATTAATTTTTGATCTCAATAACAACTTTTCATTCAACATCGTGAGGTTTTGTTGAGAGAGAGTTAAAGTATCAATAGCGCTATTTAACTGTTGCTCATTAACACTAATTTGGTTTAAGCTATTTTTTAAAGTTGATAGGGTTGAAGTTGTGACAAGAATATTTTGTTTTACTAATTTAGATAATTTTATTTGGTCCTTTTCAATGAGTTCAATAGCGTTACTATACTGGATAGCGTCATTCTCATCCATAGTGCCGAATACATGTTTGAACATAGTACCAATTCCACTGAACCAGGCTGATCTCTTTGTTCTAGATTCAATCAGATGTGATATTGAATCATAGTCACGTATAATGTCGTTGTATCTGATTGATAACGGCTGGTGTAAGTTAAGACATTCGATATCAGAGTACACGCCACTTTGTCTACATAGGAACTTTGAGCTGCCTATTACACCGTTCAGGTTTTCAATGTGCGGTTGTATGTAAGAAACGTCTACAGGAATTATTACACTAAGGTGACCATCTACCACCTTGAGTGATCCGACAGGGTCAAAATATATACCTGATGGATTCATGGAGGTTTCGATGAATGCCCCTTGTGCAGACGATAGGGAACTGCAAGGAATAATTATTGACATAAGGATTTTTTTATTATATATATTTCCATCTAATTCTAGCAAAATATACCTACCTATGTCTAATGTAACATGTATATTTTTTTATTATAATAAAGTTTTAGTTGAAATATGGGTGAAATTATAAATATTAAAATAAGTTTGAAACATAAGATAACTACAATACATCTGAATATAATTAAGGATCGCGACGGCGGGCTAATTTTACTTCATCGTAGTGATGTACCACATGTCGCCTGTTTATTAATAATGTTAAGCTGTTTCTGCCGTTTACTTTGATGACCTTGTATGGGCCTTTCCATATTGGGGAAAGAGCCTTTCGCAAACGGAGATGGTTTTTCAGAAAAACAAAGTCGCCAGCTTTATAGCTTATAGGGCGACTGTGAGTATCATAATAGTTTTTAGAGGACTCTTTCGACTTGTTTATATATTCAATAGCCTTATCTCTTGTAATTTTAAGACGGTGCTGTAACATTCTAACGTAATCTGGGTAAGTAGCATCAGAGGCTGTCTCGTAAATGGAATTTGGAAGAATAGGCTTGTGGCCGAAAACTAACTCATAGGGAGTATAGTTGGTAGTGGAATGGACTGCCGTGTTATATGCCAACATGGCTGTATACACGTATTTTGGCCAATTTTCTTGAGTCTCCGATATGTAAGACTTAAGGTATTCTTTTAAGGTGGAGTGGCTCCTTTCTAGAGCCCCTTGCGTTTGTGGATGGTAGGGAGAAGACCAAAGCTGTTTAATTTTAAGGAATTTACATGTCTCTTTAAACATTTCTGCTGTGAAATTCGTGCCTTGGTCAGTAAGAATAGTTTTAGGTATGCCAAATAAGGATATGAAGTGTATTAAGCAGTCACTGGTTTCTTCTGCGGTAGTACTGCGAATGGGGTATGCTACGGAATATTTGGTTAGGTCGTCTTGAAGGGTGAGGATGTATTTTAGTTTAGCTGGGCCAGATTCAGGAAGAGGACCGACTATATCGAGGGATAATCGTTCAAAGGGGGCGGTAGAGGTTGTGGTTATCTGCATTGGCGCTCGGTTGATTCTCCTGAGCGCTTTGTTTGTCTGACATGAAGTGCAGTTCTTAACATAATTTTCTATATCGCTTCTCATGTTCTTCCAATAGTATTGTTCACGGATTTTGTTGAACATTCTATTGGCACCGAGGTGCCCAGCAACGGGAATGTCATGGTTTTCGTATAAAATTCTTTGCACTTCGGAAGGACTAGGGTAATACACTTTGTTACGGTAGATGTTAATTTGGATGCCGGTATTATGAAACAGATGTGCTATTATGTTGTAAATCTTCAAATAGGTGTGTTTGTCGAATGGATTTTTAAAGTCGGTAATACTTATTTTATCAATAGGTTCAATTTCAGAAGTAATGTGATTTCGGAAATTTTTGAGGGTTTCGAAAATGTCACTATATGAACATGTATCGAAGTGATGTACCTTAGTGAATAAAAAGTAATAAGTTCTATCATTATGTAGAAGTAATTTATATGACAGCAAAGTTCTGTCTGAATTAGTAAATGAATCGGCGTTTGATGAACTTGAAAGGATATCTTGGACATAGGGATTAGATTCGTCGAGGTCAAGGGATGTAGGTATTACTAAAATTTTGTTTTGACTTTTTAGCAAGCTGTCATTACATTCAGTAATATCTGTATCATTTGTTGCAGTTGTCGGTTTTTTCAGAAATTTACTATATGTGTCAGTAGGATCAGGTAAGTTTTGATCAACGGGGTTTATTTCAGGATTCGGGTATTGTATAGACGGGATTTGGCTGCTTGTAGAAGGTTGAGGTTCATTTTCTGTCTCAAAATTAGGATCAAAGGTTTCAGGTAGTGGTTCTGGAAGAGATCTTGGGTTTTGATTATCCATCAGAGGATCTGGAGGAAAAGAGGGCTCAGGTATTTCATCTAGATTTGGGAGGTTCAAGGGGCTAAAATCAATTATGTCTGCATTGAAGGGGCTACCGTCTAATGGACCAAGATCAATTAATTCGTTATCGGGTAAGTTTGCAGGATTTTCAGTGTGTATTGGGTTAACAGGATATCGGGAAAGGGCATCAGCAGCGGAATTTAATTTACCTTTTCGGTATACAATCTCATATTCAAATTCCTGAAGTTGAAGACGCCAACGTTGTAATTTGCTGCTTGGATCAGTGTGATTGAATAACCATTTTAAAGGGCGGTGATCGGTTATAATTACAAACTTGCGTCCAAACAAGTATGGTCTAAAGGTTTTGCAACCCCAAACTATAGCCAACAGTTCCTTTTCGGTTGTACTATAGTTGGTTTCACATTTGTTTAGGGTTCTTGATGCATAAGCTACAGGATGGTCCTTTCCGACTGGGCCTTGGGAAAGGATAGAGGATACTGCGTAATTAGATGCGTCACATGTAAGGTTGAATGGTTTTGTAAAATCTGGGTAGATTAAGACTGGGGCAGTAACCAGTTTCTCTTTGAGGGTTTCGAAAGCTAGCTGTTGTTCGTTTGTCCAGGTAAAATCGACATCCTTTTTTAAGAGATTTGTAAGTGACTTAGATATTTTTGAAAAATCGGGAATAAAACGTCTGTAATATGATATAAGACCTAAAAAGGATTTAATATCCTTTGGACATTTAGGGATAGGAAAGTTTTGAACGGATTTAATTTTATTAGGATCGGGTTTTAAGCCATTTTCGGTAATAACGTGGCCAAGGTAACCGACCTCTTTTCTAAGAAATTCGCATTTGTCAGGCTGTAATTTGAGGTTATATGATCTGAGTCTTTCGAAAACGTTAGTGAGGTTTTGAATGTGACTAACAAGGTCATGGGAATACGTAACTATATCGTCTAAGTATACGAAACATCGTTCTCCTTGGAGACCAGTGAGGACATTGTTCATTAGGCGTTGGAAGGTTGCTGGGGCATTTTTCAAGCCAAAAGGCATTCGAGTAAATTGGTAATGACCCTGAGGAACGCTAAATGCAGTTTTACAGGCATCTTGAGGAGACATTTTGATCTGATGAAACCCTGAAGCTAGATCAAGGGTTGAGAAGTACTTGGAGTTTCCCAATTGATCAAGAATTTCAACAATATTGGGGATAGGATATGTTTCGCCGATAGTGATATCATTTAGCTTCCTATAATCTATTACGACGCGCCATTTCTTTTGGCCAGAGGCGTCGATCTTCTTAGGGACAATCCATATAGGAGAGGACCATGGAGATAAAGAAGGTTGGATAATGTTTTGATCGAGCATTTTTTGGATTTGGGAATTTACTTCTTGCTTGTGTACTTCGGGGAATCGATAGGATTTAACGTTAATAGGTTGATCAGAGGAAGTTCGGATTTCATGTTGGATACCGTCGGTTGAAGAAAGTGAATCACTAGGTAAGTGGAATATATCTGAGTACTTGGAGCATATATCATAAAGGGCTTCGCGTTCTTCCAGATTTAAATGTGAAACGCGGAGGAGTTTAAGGACTTCGTTAGTTCTATCTAAACATGGTCTGTTAGGATTATACAATTGACAGGATTGGAAAGCAACCGGGTGTAAGGTAAGTTGAAGGTTGGAATTCAAGGTAACAGGGTTTTCGGATGTATTTAGGACTGTGAGATTTACTCGATTATTATCTTTAACTTTAACCAAACAGTTTGCTATTAAAAGTGTTTCATTTATGTGCTGATCAAGAATAAAGCCTTCTTTTAATTCAGGATTAAGTACTGAACACTCTAGAATCATTTCAGAGCGGGGTGGAATTTGATAAGTCGGATCAGTAAAATTAAGTTTAATTTTGTTTTTATTTAAGTTAAGGATTTGTTGGTTATAATCAATAGAACACTGCAAGAAGGAGAAAAGATCATTACCTATTATACCATCATAGGGTAAGTCTATTTGTTGTATTATGTGAAATGTAAAGGGTATCGATTCTCTACCGAATATGAGGTTCAGATCAAAGTCACCAAGAGTGGGTATAGTGTCTTCATAACTGCTTATACCCTTTAGTTTGATTACGTTACCTTTTAGTTTCAAATGAGAGTAGGACTGTATGGAAGAGGTTTGGATAAGACATACGGAGGATCCGGTATCAACAAGAAACTTAAGTGGTTTGTCAGAGACTGATGTTTGGATAAGGACATAAGGTAAGGACGTTTTATAGGGAATACACGATACTTCATACACTTTATTATTATTTGTATTGAAGGTATTTTCAACCAAATTGTTTTTGTAATTTACGATAGGATTTTGATATTTATTTGGCTTTGTACTATTATGGACTCTTGCTTGGGGCTGGTTACCCGTGTGGTCCTTGGGTATAGAGGTATGGACTCTTGTTTGGGGCTGGTTACCCTTGTGGTCCTTGGATATAGAGGTATGGACTCTTGTTTGGGGCTGGTTACCCTTGTGGTCCTTGGATATAGAGTTGTGGACACTTGCTTGGGGCTGGTTACCCTTGTGGTCTTTGGATATAGAGGTATGGACACTTACTTGGGGCTGGTTACCCTTGTGGTCCTTGGATATAGAGATATGGACACTTGCTTGGGGCTGGTTACCCTTGTGGTCCTTGGATACAGAGGTATGGACACTTGCTTGGGGCTGGTTACCCTTGTGGTCCTTGGATATAGAAAGGGTGTCGTTATTATTAAGGGATATGGGTATAGGTCGTAGTTTGGGTCCTACGAGACACCTCCGTGGGCCCACTATTCGTTTAAATGGCAGTCGTCGTTATAACATTGGGTGTTGTCTGCACTGGTAGACGGCTGCAGGTCGGAGTCATCGTAGTCGTTATCGTCGACTATACAATTTACACGAGCGGGTTTTGGTCTGGGATAATTTTGATTGGGGTGTTGTTGTTGGGAATGGAATGTTGGAGGGGTTTTGAATCTGTGGTTGTTAAATTCCCGTTTCCTACATATTTCTATTGTATGACCTTGAGTTCTGCAATACCTACAAAATGGAATCTGGGCATTTCGGTCAAATGGTCTTGGCATCTGTGGCTTGAGGTTTGTGGTAGGAACAGGAGGCCTGAAGGAATAGTTAGGTTTTTGAAATTGACGTTGTGGTGCTGATACTTGGGGATTTCGTTTGTTGAATAGGTTAAGAATTTTTTCCTCGGACATCGCTAGGTTAACGGCGTCATTAAGTGTGGATGGATTTTGACCCCGTACTAGGTTTGAAATATTTGGTTTAAGTCCCAGTAAAAATGTGTGGAGGGCTAATTCCTCCATAGCTGCTATGCGGCCCGATAATTCGGATTTCTTTTTATTTGATAGTGTTACCTCGGTTAGTAATTTAGATAGGCATGTTTCTACGCGCAATGCGAACTGATTAACTGGTTCATTGTTTAGCTGACGGCATTCTTGTAAGTCGGTCAATAGATGCGCATAGTGTTTTCTTTCACCGAATTGTGTTTTTAAAAATGAGTTTAATTGATCCCAAGAATCAAATTCCTTGATTGAACAAGCAGTTTCGGCGTTTCCCCCAAGTTGTGATAGAATGTATTTGAATAGAATTTGTTTTTGGTTATCAGAAGCTAATTGAATTGCATTGTCACAATTTGTTAAAAATGAATTCAGTTTTTCTCGTGTGCCATCGAAAGGTTTTATAAACTTGAATAGAATACTTATGTCAACATTTTCCTCTTTTTCGCGTTTGCTTGGTAATTCCTTGGTAGACATTTTATATTAATTAACTGATAAAATATTCAAATAACGAGAAGGGAGAAAAAAAAAAGAATAAAATGTTGTACGGTGTAATAGACGGCCGCCAAGTTGTTCGCTACAATGTAGTATTGATTACCATGAGAGCGATAAGCCACTGAGCTAATTCTTAGAATTATCTTATGATAAACAAATTAGCTTAAGAGTAGGTTATGAGTAAAAATATAATGACGTCGAAAATGTTGGTTATAAATTACACTGAAAACACATAAAATTCGTCGCAGGTTATATTTAGGTTGCACCTTCATAAATGTCACACAAAAAAAATATATATGTCTTTGCAAATATAACTTACAGGAACGCGCAGAAAGTGTACAGGAACATAATTTTAAGGACGTAGCCTTGCCGAAATTCGTTGCTTATTATTTTTTTTTTTTTTTCACGAAACACAGTACACAACACTTAATACACAGGAACAGGAGCAAGACCGTGAGTTTCAGGCACGGCTTCAGGATACTGGTTACAGAGAAATAGATTCTTAGTTTTTGAGTTCAACTTTTGCACTTTTTGACACTCGCGGAAATAATCACTTTCACTTGATCATAAGCCAGGACAGAGACGTACCGGGGATACCTTCACTGTCAGTATCCCACTTCGCTGCCACCAAATTGTTATGAGGATTTGGCCAAAGGCCGTTTTAAAAAAAGAATTAAGTATGAAGAAACTTATATTTTAATAAAAGGCTTGATTTTAAAAGGGCAAGTGTCACGCGCGGATCATTGAATTGAACTGACTTATAATTATAACAGGATTCAAAAGTGCTGAGCTAGGATAGGGATGGTAAGCGCTATTATATGCATGTTATGTATATAACAGCACGAACGAACGCCTTACCTAGGAAATTTCACCGAATTACAAAGTTCTAATATCTTGTCGACGATTTTATGTTGCCCGATTAGTTCTAGAGTCATCAGACGACGCTGACCATAATTGAAGACAACCGTGAATTACTGTTTCCATCAATAACGCTTAAATTTATGTCATAGTACATAATAGAATATGCTTTGAAAAATATAACTTTTTTTGCCATTTTTTGCTTAAAATATTTTAGAATTAAAAATGATTGACGTTTTTATAATTTGATGGGGTTTTGCATGTAGTAAAACATCTACGTTTTATTCTTGTAAACAAACGACCATCATAATATTCGAGTTTTTTTTTTTTAATAAAGATAATTTACTATTTTAGTATGTCCATATATTTTGCTAAAGTCAACTAATAAAATCGACAGTAATTGATTAATGTCCCTTTCATATTATCCGTCAGGGCAGTTACCAGATTAGGCCCCCTCGGTAGCGGCTCAAGGCTAGGTCCGTTCCCTCGGCGTGGAGCCCTCGAGTGCGCTGCTCGCGCGATACTGTGACACAAAGCCTTACATCACTGTAACAACATTACATATACCACCTACACACACGTGCCACGCTTGCAGATGAAAGTGGAAGGGTTTTGTTTCTTTCCCTTATCGAACTGAAATAGTTTAGAAAAATATCCGATACGAAATATATATATAAGAGTTGTTGAGCTATGTATGCTTGGTACAAATATGTTCCAACAACTCACATATGTATGAGTAGTTAGGTTAGCTCAGATAGGTCACAAATTGCACGTATTAATATTCCAAGCCGAGGTGTGCCGAGCACCCTTGAGCTATTTGTCAAATAAAATTTTTGTAGGTGGTAGAGCCCCGCTATCAGCTTGAATGGGTCGGCTCCTCCGGGGTAGTACCACCCCTCTCACAGATAACCGACGTGAAATAACAGTGCTTGTATTGATGTGTTTCGTTCGGTCAGTGAGAGAGCCGGAGGCCCACGTCCCTTCCTCTTTCTTGCTTTCCCTTTGCTTCCCCTCCCCCTTCTCCCATATACAGGCTGACAACGCACTTGCGACGTCCCTGATGTCGCTAGTGTCTATGGACGGTGGTGATCACTTAACATCACGTGACCCACCAGTTCGTTTGCCTCCTTTGATATAAAAAAAAAATTGCCTAAGCGCCCTAAGCGCTCGCTTTAGTAATTCGATGAAGTTGGTAAGACCTTGCTAGGTCAATAGCGTTGTCAGTTCGAGAAAAAAAGTAGTCATGGCGGTTCGACTGTTATCACAATAAACGTATGTGTAGGAAAGATTATGGTCGTGCTATACGAACTATCGGATTTAGTAATTATAGCTGCAGTGTTACATTTGTATATACACTAATTTTGGATTATCGGAGTAACGCAGGTGTGAGATTTAAACTGCGCGTTTATGGGAATCTTTTCGGACGTTAATTTTAACGCGATAAGTAGCTGAAGCTATAAAATCTATGAAATCAATGGTAGGAAGATTGTTATTTAAGTAATTAAGTGGAAATTATTTCAGTAACTAATTTGAATTATCTCGTTTTTTTGCAGAAATTCCTACAGATCATCCTTATGCGTCTGCTCAAGAATACAAAGAAGCCCTTGATGCTATACGAAGGAACACAGGCGCTGTGAGTACTTTTATTATCATCCTCATCATATATATATCAATATGTATTCACTCTTTCAGATTTATATAATCCTTATTAATATTATGAATAGGATTGTGAATTTCTTAGTTACGTTTTCATGTTTTAATGATTAAACCAATCATCATTAAATTTTGTATACAGGTTTCATAAAAGAATGGATTGTTCCCGGGAGATAAATTAAACTCACATTAAGACGAGTCGAGTCGCGAGCAAAAGCTAGTATTATAAAAAGCTAATCTAAGTCTGTTTGTTTCTTTTACCCTTTAACTACTCAACAGAAAATCGTGAGATTTTGCGTACATGTTATCAGGGTACCTTTCATCCAGAGAGACAATACGTTATCGAGGCATAGACAAATATTTGTTCTTACATTAACACGAGCGAAGCAGCGGTCTAAAGCTAATTAATATGTGTCTCATTAACTTTTCTACATTGTTTGGTCGTAAACTATTTTTCTGTCAACCAATACTTTGATTTAGTAAAAAAATTAAAAGTAATATTTGTCGGAGCGTCAGTAAAGAGTTTCTAAATACTATTACTTATATAGTAATAGCCTATTAATGTCGTTTTATTGGGAGAATATCTTCCTCTTTGTATAATGTGCCTTCAATAAGAGGTTAAACCGCCGGGCGGTCGCGGTCGTGATCGTGAGCAGACGCAACATAGAAACACGCTCGTCGTTTATTGAATAGGCAAAAAAAAGTTAAAAGTTATAAATTCAAGATTTAAATTAGATCTGATCCACTTTGTATTCAATTCGAAATATATTTTGAATGACCCTATTCACTGTAACATATCTAAGAACTTATTTTATATCGACTTTCTGCTAACACCTTCGTTCGCTTACACTATAAAATTTGCACAGTTTTTATTCTGATTTGGTTTATATATTAATGATATTATTAATCGTATTTAAATCAATATGTTTTTCAAACGTGTACGAGTAAAGGTGTCGACGGAAAATTAGAATTTAATAAAACCCACTACTTTATTTATTTACCACGTCGTTGGTTGTACTGTATGTCTGTCTGATCGACATATGTGAATTTGTTATGTTAATAAAGTTATTTGCTATGTACATATTCAATTTGATGTTAAAGTAAGAATAATAGTATGAAATTCTGGTTAAAGATTACTTGGAAAATACTAAGATGTATATCTTGTTTTTTTTGGTAGCTCGTGCTTTGTTGTAAAATTAATCAAATGTTACGTTGAAGATTTGAAATAAAATTATTTACACACACAACCTAAACATAGCTTTGGAATGTAATAATATACTGATAGATTTGTCATTGATTGTCAATCTGAGAGTGGTCAATAACCAGTCGAACAGTTAAGATTGCCTTAAGAGTAGTATCCTTAAATGCACAATGAGTCCTGTGTCCACATGTCCGAAGTTGAGTCTCAGTGCAGAATTCAAAACGTCGGTACAACATCCGAGTAGATCACCGCCGTAATAACTCCTCATACAATATTAAAGTGCTTCCAGAAACATCCAATGTATTATCTTGCTTATTAAATTTAAGTATCATATTTTCTATATTACAACGTATAAGTAATTTGATTGTACAAATTGGACATTAGCACATCTATAGACTCTGTATCTTCGTAACCAGCTAAGCAAGCAGCGTACGCTATAAATTACAAGCGTGTACAAATTATTTTGAGAACGCCGATATACCCATAACGTCTGCTGGGCCGGCCGGGCCACCCACCACGACGTGTGTGTCCATAATAGAATTTTGAACGACCGACATATAATCACAACTAAACAAACATTAACTATTTGATACACATGAGTTTATGAGAAAGAGAGTAATAAAGGAATGGTTTAGTTGATAACGTGTACGGACATCGTGTCGTTCGACGTAGGTTGGAATCCTTGCAATTCGGTGAAGAAAGGTGATTTTTGAGACATAGACTTTTTTTATATCATAGGAGGCAAACGAACAGGTGGGTCACCTGATGTTAAGTTATCACCACCGTGCATAGACATTTGCAACACCAGAGGAGTCGCAAATGCGTTGTCAGTCTGTGTTGGGGAATGGAGGAGGAGGAAGGGAAGAGGAGAGGTGGGCCTCCGGCGCTCTCACTGACCTAAGGAAGCGCAACAATGCTATTACTGTTACTTCACGTCGGTTTCCTGTGTTTCGGGTGGTAGTACCCAAGGCGAGCCGTTCCATTCATACTAAAGCCAGTAATAGCTTCAGCGTGGTTCTACCACCTACACCCGCCTACCACCTATAATCACAGTATGACGGTAGGGCTTTTTCAAAGTCGATTTCCCTATAAGTTTAGTGTATTTACCATCTTAGACCGTGTCATCACTTAATATCAGATGATATTGTGGTCAAACGCTAAAAACGTATATGGGTGCTTTCGAATTAACCGGTTGGTACTGGACTGCTGTCGAACGACAGCGGGGCGGTCACTGCACTGCTCACGGCCGATTATGTTTTCCATACAAAATGTGTTACCGACAACGGACGAGAGCAGTCCGGCACACGTCCGTTAGCAGTACGGCAACACCGCGATCGCGATGTGCCTCTTTTTTGATTTGCTAGTGAGGGGGGCACAATGTTTTTTATTTGTTGTAAAATAAATAACTTTGCCAACTTCCTTACTATGCATGTTAAAAAAATTATAGACGAAATGCAAGTCTTAAAAAATGATTTTAATGTTATACAAAATAGAAGTCTTGGGAAGACATGTGCAAAAAAAAATTATACGTATTTTAAAAATAAAAATACAAATGAAAAGAATTATCCAGGTAATTGTTTATTTCTGTAATCAATTTTTTTAAATAAGAGCAGAACCAACAATAACACTTCTTCGTCTAAATGTATGGCTTGACCGAATGCACGTATTGGAGGGCACCACTAAAATACAGTCCGACTGCAACCAACATCGCACGTTTTAAGTCCTATTGCTGTCATACGATACCCATCCTCATAAATCGGTATATCGACCGTACGGCAGCAGTCCGATACAAATCGTTGAAACTGAAAGCGCCCAAGTCTAAAATATATTATTTTATACTCGTGTCGGCTACATTAGTGTAGATTTGATCTATACCTTGAGGACAGTACTTTTTTCTATAAGAAAAGTATCCTATCTCCTTTGCTGTACTCCTGACAATGAGTTAACAAAATTTCTTGATGCCAAATCATTGACTATAAAAATCCAAGACGTACAGTCCCGAATAAAAGTAGCGCTCAAATCGGCTGCAAGAACTCCCCATTATACATACATGGTTATAGTTAAGCGATAAGCTTATGCTGTCGGTAGTAGAGCCACACTGAAGCTATAACTGGCTTCAGCATGAATGGGTCAGCTCGTCCGGGGTTGTATCACATAACCCACAGAAATCCGACGTGAAGTCCTCCCTCTCCCCTCCCCCCCTTTCCCACTAACACAGGCTGGCAACGCACTTGCAGCTTCTCTGGTATTTCTGGTGTCTATGAATGGTGGTGATCACTTAACCATCAGATGACCCACCTGTTCGGTTGCCTTCTATTATATTAAAAAAAGCTTATGATTTTGTAAATTCAACCTTACCTAAATGTTTAAAGTTGTTGTTTTTCTGTTATCAAGACAAGATTGGATAAACAACAAATATTTCGATTTTACTTATATGTATAGTGTGAAAGGTTCATATATTTTTTGTAAATTCTATATGTATTTATGTACGCAATATAAATAGATGTCTACAGTTGTGAGTGCATCACCGAAATACTGCTGGATAGATAGATTTCTATATTTTTTAACTTCTATTTCTTAGACACTCGGCCGTATCTTAAAAATATATTATGTTCTCTTCTTTTAATATAAAGTATTAGAGTTTTAAGAAAATACGATTTTTGTAAGCACTATAAAATAGTAAAGAAATTTTGTATTAAACTACAGACTCAATTTTTGAATTTCTTTCATTTATAGAGTGTAGGTATCATAATGCCTTACGAGCTATATTTTGTTGCTATTACTCTTTACAATCTAATTATTGGGTAAGAAATCGCAAACTGTTATTACTATATGTATAAACATATTATTATAATGGTATAGTTACTTAATACTATAAGCTAAATTACTGTAGGTAATTCGACATAGCTGCGTGTATTAGTTTTGTGGAATTACTGGGTTTTTAATTTCATCGTATGGAGAAGGCTTGTTTTATTATTCACATAAGACAACTTAATTAACATTAAAGATTAAATTAAGTTATATCGTATTTGATTCAATACATAAAGAGAAAGTACTCAGTCTGTGTAAACTTAAACTTTCGAATGTTTTAGGAGCGAAGCAAACCTCAAAGAACCCTAGAATCAGAATCAGAAGAACCTCAAGAACATCCAGAACAAGAATACGTAGACGAATCCCTAATCCCTGAACCATGGGAACTTAATAATACTGCAAGAGCTGCCGTAGAGTTGTTATTCTTCAACCGAGTACCTAAAGTTGGCAGCCAAACATTCATGGAACTGTTGCGCAGATTGGCTATCAGGAATCAGTTTGGTTAGTTCTTTTCTCTCTCATGCAAAAGTATTATTTTCTTTAGTATGTGAAGTGATAATGGATCAGTGGTATGATGTTTTGGCAATACGTATATGGACATGGCTTCTAATTCTACAAAGAGCTTACATAGACGGAAACATGGTACAAATTCATAGCATGGTTCGTAGAGCATCTGTTTATGATCATTTTAAATTAGGAGTCTATCATGTGATGATTGCGAGAGCTGAACTTAAGAGCCAGCTTTTCAATGCTTAGCGTTGAACCATATATTTGTGGGACATCGTAACTTGAGATTAAATGAAAGAAATTATTCAAGTATTACATTGGTTCCAAAAGGGGATGAGTTACTATACTTGGATTATCTTTAATGACGTGGAGAGCGAGATGTCTGTTAGTAATCTCACAATTTCCAACGAAACATTCGTATTTGGGAGAAAACTAAGGATTTTTATAGTTACTCCTAAGAAGAGGTCCCTAGATTTTATGTAATAATAAGATCCTTGAAATAATATATGTGTATACATATATATAAACTTTCAAATTTTAAAATGAAAATTGAGTATGTTCATTTGAGTTCAACGGTACAGTTACAACGCCCTGAAGGTTTATACATATATATAGTAATAAAATAAATTGAATATAAAGAAGACAAACAATAGTTTACGATAAACTTTCGCTGTCAAGGACACAGAAATAGATAAAGATTTCGGTAATGAAATAAATGAAAGTCGTTCCATTTGATAGACACTGGTTATTAGTCAGTTGTATAACAAGTTTAATATCTCAATTAAAACCTACAAAAATAACCAATCATGTATTCGGTCAAATACACATAGCTCGTGTTCAAAGACCGTGCTGCAATTATAACATTAGTTTCACCTGTTGTAATTATTATGCAAATTATATTTCTTGTAACTTTTTTCTTTGTAATTTTCTCCATCATAGTTATATAAGACTACATGATTGGTATTATGCTATTCATATATCAGAAACTTAAAGTTATTAGATAAATTGTTTTATATAATTTAATTTTTATGTCACGAAATGTCATCTTGGAATAGATTTACTTGTTGATTAATTCTTAGTTTTATAGGTTTTATGGCTTGAGCACAATCTCATCTGATGTTAGATACCATAGTATAAAATGGTTAACACGCTGGAATTAGAGGGGAACTGCTCCTTGGCGTGTTTAGAAAAAGCTATACGCAGTGGCCTACGTGAGCGATTTACTTAAGAGCGCGAAGCGATGCGACGCGGTGCGAAAAAAACAAACAGGCGACATGTATTGAAGTGTCCTACGTGACCAACACAAATGCGGATTAGGAACGACGCGACGCGATGCGAAGCGAACGCGATCAGTTGGGTTGCTATTTTCGCGCGAATGTGTGAATCCGCATCGAATGGCTTCGCAATTGTGTTCGCTTTGAATCGCCTATGTAAGACATAGCCTTAGCCTTAGCCTTACCATCGACGCGATGTCCGAACACGCTATGAGCTAAACCGTCATCGCTTATTAATTTATATTTGTGATGTATATTTTAGTTATAAGTTAGTAATTAATAGGCATAAATAATTAGTGGTCAAATACAATACAAACAGCAAAAACCAGACAAGCTATTTAGATCTGTTTTACTTGTATAGGAGAAAAATGAATTTTAATTCAAATCTGTTGATGTATTTTTTTGATCGTATGTATATGTAAGCATGTGATAATGTACAGGTTTTCATCGCGACGCGGTGCAACGAGTAGAGACGATTCGGTTAGGACTGGCAGATCAACAAGTCTTAGCAAGTATTGTCTCAGCACACACGCCACCTGCTTCCTACATCAAACATGTCTGCTATACAAACTTTACCAGGTAAATAACTCTGACTAGATAATAAATAAATAACTAAAGCAATTTATTCAAATATGTAATATGTCTGCCATATTGAGATTCTTTGAAAAATTAAATTGGATACTAAAGAGTTAAGGTATATATGTGAGATATCCTTATAACTATAATTTGCACGCGATTCCATCGGACAATGTCACTTAAGGTATATATTAAGTTTGCCTTTCATGTCAACACTGATTGGTGTAATTAAGGAAGGCATAAGCGTAGACGTTAGCTTTTTGTTTTAGGAACAACATTTGTAAATCCGTAATATAAAATTCTTGGGATCCCTACGGACGTTGTCCTGCTTTAATAATTAAAAATATCCTAAAAGCCAACCGCAGCGCCACCTATCGGGTCCAAATGTGAATCTAAACCATTCTCGGATCCACTGGAACACAAAATTTCATCAAAATCCGTCTAACCGTGTAGGAGGAGTTCAGTGACATACACACGTACAGAAGAAATATGTATATAAAGATATTCACAATAACATATACCTATGTTAAGTGTTGTTTGGATGTTATTTACTAAATCACTCTGTATATTTTTTGTGTATCAAATCACAAATATCCTATTCAATGAAACTTTAAGTGTGCAAAAAATATGCTTTAAAACGGACCAATAATTCTCAGGATATATTGTGGGAACCATTAATCCAAATTGACCGTGATATATTTTATTATTCAAAATTATCTAGCGGTTCTGTTGATCAATCTGTAGTTTGGTCCCTTTATTAGTTACAACATATGTTCATATAAAAATATTGAGCGGATTCAGACGCGTTATTTACAATTACTTTTTTTGAACACGGAAATAATTGCCTAATGACTTTGAACGTCATAAATACTTTCAGATTTCACCTTTGTTTAGCATAAAAATTATTAATTATATCATACACTATTCACGATTACTAGACACGCTCTAACACCAATATTTGGGTCTTCCTTTTTATAACAATAGTTTCTTTTAATAATACGATTGCTAATAGGTGTCGCTCATACTATAATATCACGCTTTATATCGCCTATAGTGCCAATGCAGTATTAATAGACATATTTCAGATTAGCCTAAATCAATTTCTTCATGTAGTCCACAAATATATGTTACCATTAATAATATACATAAATTAAAATAACATATGCTTAAATATGATTGTTATTAAGTTTTGGTGTGCATGTGTCCATACATATGTAGTCCGATGAAGCTGTTAAGACCTTGCTGGGTCAATAGCGTTGTCAGTTCCAGAAAAAAAACCCATACATACATTTGGTTCTTTAGTCTCTAATTGTGAGAAGCAAGCTAAAAGAATAAACCCAAGTGAGTTACCTTACAAGACTGGCATAGTCATCAAGGATGTACTGAAGCCTCGTTAAAATAAAGAGAAAAAGAGTAGTTTTTTACTAAATGGTTATGAAATTATATACGGTACATATGACAAAAAAAAATCAATTTTTGTCTATATGTTTGTTCTGACCAATATCTGAAATGCTTGGACCGATTTTGACGGAACTTTCATTTGCAGATAGCTGATATTGCAAGGAGTAATATAGGTTAGTCTATTCTAGTATTAAAATGTGGTTCCGTGCAATTATAATAAATTAATGACGTATTGTACAGTACCGCGCGCCCTATGCGCTCGTTTATTCTGAAGGAAATGTTTTGCCTAAGTTCCACTAAGACGAAGTCGGGGGAAACAGTATCTAATATTAATATGAAAAACTATAAGCACTTAACACAGACCAAAATGAGTTCTTTGCATCAATTATCGGCTTAGGAAAGTAGGTGAACACTAATAATTATCTTCAGGACTGACACTCAAACTCACCGAACTGTGGTCATTAATCACTGTGTTACTGAAAATATTGGTAAAACGTACGGAGTATGATTAATGTATTAAATAGACGTTAATTGCTAGCGCACTCGAACAGTTATGTATTCAGATTTAAAGAGTAATAGGAAAAATGGTACCAACAGTTTTTTTTCACTATATAAGATTCTACTTATATACATAATATCGAAGAATGAAGGTAGCTCTATAAGGTTACTTAACAGACGTTTTTTTTTTTAATAATAATCAGGATGCCAATAAACACTTCATAGTTACTTTCACTCTTTATTTGGCCAGAGCTTCAGCTTACAATAACTTTTCACATAGAAATCCGTAGATAACACCGGTATCTTGCCTTTTATAGGCCGAACTATATAATTTATAAGACGAACTACATAAATCAAAGCATTTACTCATAATTCTGTAACATTGAGTTTGTTGCCATTCCGCTGAGTGTCTTAAGGATCCGATGAAGCTATGGAGGCCCAAGAGTCAACATCGCCATCAGCTTGTAAGAGACCCACTGTAGGGCTATAGGCCACTTCCCGAAGGCAGGCATAATGACCACGCCAGTCCACGATGTATTGACAATTTCAAACTCTGAGAAATCGATAGTTCTATGTTTTTCCACATACAGTAGTTCTACTAGAACATTTCTCATATTCAGGTTTCCTTACAATGATCTCCTTCACAGTCAGCCGATAGTGTTACCAATTTAAATTAGTAAATGTACGCGAATTCCGAAAAATTCGTTGTTACAAGCCGCGGTTCGAATCTGTGGTTGTCGAAATGATATTCCGCCAATCATAACATTAGACCACCACGAATTTTCCAACAGCGGTTAGACAATTCAAAAAAGAAAGGTTGAGGGGAAAAAGCTAAGGGGCCTAAAGCCCAAACATCTACAGCTTAAGTACATATACGTTCTGTAAATCACACGTCAAATGGATCCACTGTTAGTGGTAATTAAACGATGTTACTACAATATCACGTGTAAAAGTAGGTTAAATTACGCCATTGTTTAGTCGCACTGACTGTCTTGAATAAAGGAAGCAGAAAAAACATGTTTAAGCGTTTATATAATTAACAGAACAAAGATTAACTTTGACTTTTTATTTTTGTTTTTATATTGATTGATACAAACATAATTAGCAAAAGTAATTAAACGATGGTATTTTCTTCTTTATAACTTAATAAAAGTAATAAATACGAAGTAATAAACGAATAAATAACTATTCCACATCGAACTACGTGAGTCTTAGAACCGATTTTGTACGACGGACTAGTTTACGGGTATGCACAATATATGTCCGGTCTTCTGCACATGTGTGATATTTATTTGACACGTATTATTTCGCCATATACGAAACTAAATAATATAGCTTAGTTGTTGTAAAAACTGTAATGCGGTGCAGAAGGTGATAATTAGGTATGTTATCTGTACTAATATTATAAAGAGGTAAAGTTTGTGAGTTTGTGACGTTGTAAGGGGTAATCTCAGGAAGTACTGGTCCGATTTGAAGAGTTCTTTCAATGTTATATAGATCATTTATCGAGTATGGTTATAGGTTACATATCATTACGCTAAGACCAATAGGAGCGGAGCACCAATGAAGAATGTTTAAAAAACGGGGTTTTTTTTTCTCTTGAGAGCTATCGTTGCGTGTTAGTTATTCCACGCGAACGAAGTTGCGGGCTAAGGCTAGTGTAATTATAATATCAGTAGTTATTATTGCTTTTCTGTTTGTTATTGTTTTTCTTTGATGTTAATTTCAATGTACTGCGCTGTTTTGTAACCCTGTGATTATACGGTTACTACAATAAAAATACTCTCTATAATCAATAATAAAATTTTTTACAAAAAAAATTGAACCGACTTCGATATCAAAAACTTATAAAGAACTGAAAAGTGAAAAATAAATACATTATTAAATTAACCAAATTAAATAAAATATATGATTATTTTCGCTACCTAGAGATATATTCGAAGTCGGTCGGTTTCAGTGCTTTATAAGTTTTTGATATCGAAGTCGGTTCATTTTTTTTTGTAAAATTTTTTATTTTTCCATTTTTATTGTATATAAATCTAATATAATATTTCATTAACCATATAATATTTTATATGGTTTTAATTAATTATAAAATAAGGAAGGTTTAGTGGTTTCAATAATCTTAATCTATATTAATCCTTCCGTAACGCTTACGCTCTTACTTTGATCATAGCTGCGGTCTTTTTGATAACAGTTGTATTTTATGTGAAGTGGACAACAAATAAAGGTGAACATCTGAAATTCGTTCATAGTGATAGTAATTGGACTTCTAGTAGCTAGGCTAGCTAGTAGACTACCTATATATAAGCGGTTACCAGTATACCTGGAATGTTTATAATAATACCGAGAGGTCTGAACAATAACTAAAAGAATAAAGAAAAATATAAAGTGGCTTACCACCATTCTCCTAGATATTTTTTGAGTACATGACTGATTTAATTTGATACAGAACTAATTGTTCTTCAGAAGTTCATAACTTGACAAACAAACATGATATTACACCGTACTAGATCCAACTGGTCAAATTAGGTTGATTGTAAACAAATTTCAGAACCTCATCTTTCCTAATGTCCGCTTCACGGGAATTGCCTCAACAGTCATAACCCCACATGTAAGTCCTGGTCAAAACGAGTCATATGTACCCAAACACAAGATAGCTGCTCTAAGCCGTTGAGGAGTTCCATTCTTCATTTTCATGATCAAATCAGGATTGATTAAATGATATTCTTATCACTAGAACAGGTTGTTCCAAGATTTCATTAAAATTAGCTTGTGAGGAAGTTCATTTGTTCATATAAGCTTTACTCATCCCTTTATTTTCAACCCTTATGGTTGGATTTTATTTTAAATTTCAAGAACACAATTTCCAGTTATCAAATTTCAAATAAAATTGTTGAAATCGGTTACAAGTATACGAAAATACGTAGACACGAACTGGGTGAAAATCAAATAACCCCCTTAGGGGTTGAATATTTTATTCAAACTTATATGGGACCATCTTGGAGTATAGCCGAATCAAACAAAAAGAGAATCATTAAAATCGGATCACAATTGACGGAGATATCGATTAACATACATAAAAAAAACATACAACCGAACATAGAACCTCCTCCTTTTTCGAAGTCGGTTAAAAATAATATCTGATTATATGAATATACGTTGATTGTTACAAAAAAAAAAACTAATAATATATTTCAGTCCAAAGGCAGTCTTCGAGTGAATACTTTAATATTACCATTAATTGTGTATAACATTCAGTGAACTACAAATGAGAATGTAGTAAGAGGGAGGGTTCTATAACACATTTGAATAAAAATCAAGAATTGTAACAAACGTCTAGTCATTATGGTTTTTGAGAATAATAATACAGTAACACGCCAACCTAAAGCGAAATAGGCAATTGGGATTTTGAAAAAAAAAAAAAATGATTTTTTTATGTATTTTAAAACTTTATTATTAATAATATTGATATTTAATGCAAAAAACTTAATTTTTTTTTTTCAATTAATTATAAACAATTAAAAATTGACAAAATTAAAAAAAAAAATCACGTCATTATAAACGCGCAATGATTGGTCACCATAGTTGTGACGTCATAATGTTATAGCTATTTAATAACAGTACAGCGTTTACGACTATTAAGAAATTGCCCGCATTGTCCTACGTGCACGAGAACACACACACACTCACGAGCTCCGCGATTTCGCTTGTTCTGCGCGACGATGCGTCGCACTACCGCCACCTCTTCCCGACCGGCAACGGTATCGGGGAGACCGAAGAAAGGCCCTTCTAAGGGCCAACCAGCCACCGCGTCTGCACGACGCAAAACCACGACTACCAGCCTGCCCACGGAACCAGAAATCCCTTGCTCAACGACGACCACTGCAATGAACATTGAACTCCGCTCACCAGAGCCAATCGAAGAAGGACGATGCCGCCTGAAGTACTCAGACTTCTTTGGCCCGATAGAAGAGAACCTAGACCAAGCGGATGACCCAGACCACCTGGAGCCAGAAGTCGCTCCTTCACCACGAAAGAGCCTCAGCCTGCCCAGCCTGTCAACGGAAGACATCCCCCAACAAGAGCCTGAACCCAACGTCGCACCCGAGACGGGGGCGTTCGAAAGCGACCTATCTATCAGCTTTCGCCGAGTTGCTAGCAACCCGGGCCCTGTCGGAGGAGCTAAATCGCTGGATATCGCTGTATTTTCGCGTCCAACGGGAAACGAACGACGGCTACGCACCCTGTGACGAAGACATAGAAGCGCTAAGGTCCCCGATATTCACGAAATTAATACTTCCAGAAATCCCCGAAAATCAGCTCGAAGAGATATCCAGAGCAAGACGGCGCAAATGCGACGAAACTGAGCCTGAAAAATTTCCTGCTCAACAAGACGCCCACGCATCTGAGAGCGATAGCAAGAGGTATAAGCCACTCTCGCTCGCACAGAGACAAGGACAGCCAATCGAAGAAAGAGACAGAGCTATAATAAAAAGAGACGGAGCTATACTGCACCTGCCGTCTCTGTCTGAGGAACCCCAAAAGGCTATACCTGCAGGAAGTCCTCAGGTGACACAGACGCCTACAGCCACACCGCACCAGACATCCTATGCCGCTATGGCGGCTAAATCTGCGCCGTCATCACAGAAATCCGGAGGAAACGCCGCGACATCGAGCGCAACGTTCAAACAACGTAACCCTCCGATTGTCTTTGAGAGCCTGCCCGATTGGTCAGAGCATCTCAGACGTCTAGAGGGCCTGCTGGGACGTACACCGAACGCGCGCTCGTACGAACGAGGGTTTCGCTTGCTGCCCGAGAATTTCGAGGAACACCATATAATAAATGACTACCTCAAACAACAAGACGGGGTGAGCTGGTTCACCTACTCCCCCAGTACAGAAAGAAGCCTCAAGATCGCGATCCGTGGTCTACCCATGATCACGGATCCAGAGAAAATCACCGAGGCCCTCCGAGAGAAGGGCTTCGACCCGAAATACACCCGGATCATACAGGGAAGAAATGATAGACCTGGGTGCATCTACCACTGTTCTCTGCGAAGAACTCCAGGCCTCATACCGGCGATATACAATACAGATGAGCTCCTTCGAATGAAGATAACCATAGAAGCATGGCGTGGGAGGAGGGGCCTGGCACAGTACCATCGGTGCCAACAATTCAGGCACTCCTCCCACCACTGCCATCGCCCGATAGCCTGTGTAAGGTGCGGGGGCCCGCACTTTGCATCAAACTGCAATCGCCCACAAGAAGAGCCAGCCTCCTGCGCAAATTCCGGGGTTCTCACGCTTCCAACAATGCACGCGCATGCCCCATCTTCCGCCGCGAAGCGAGAAATCGCCGAGCGGAAACCGCTGCCCGCTCTGGCGACGCTGGACAGAGAAAAGAAAACGCAAGCATAGCGCCCACGATGCTTGAAGCACCGGCGTCAGGGAGCCTGTTGGCCCCCGCTAACGACCCCAGGCAGACAAGAAAACTCAAGACCAGAAGTCCGAGAAAAGGAGGAAAGCAAGAAAAGAAAGCCACCCAGCAGCCAGCCTCGCTATCCTCCCGTGAGAAAATACGTGACGCAGTCATGACGATCCTAGTCTCCGTAGAGAATACCAAGACGGTTGAACAATGTCTGAGGGCTCTGCCAGATGGCCAGACCTCTCAGCCGAAAGAAAACCAAATAGTCGCCAACACCCCCCCATAAGTCGTCGAAGAAGACCAGATCGCCAATCAGATGTTGATGGGCGATAAAAAAATAAACAGACACTCCTGTTACAGGCGGGAGGCGAGCGAAACCTCCGCAAGAGGGGCGACCCTGAGATGGATTCCCCGCACCCCTCTTACGGGGGGCGCGAGAAGATTGCGAGAGAGTACGACTATTACACGTGACTAGACAATAATATTGAAAATTTATTGTTAAAAAACGAGTTATTAGTTGGTTCCGATTAGCTATGTGTGATAAAGGATTTATTAAGGCAAAGTCTGATACTATTCCTGATGTTATTTATGATAATCAATTTTTTAAACATCTTGGGGAACATTTGAAAACATTTTGTCAGGAGTTGTTTTTGTAGTTTTCGTACATAATGGTACAAAACAAGAACAATAACTTTTGAGGCTGTAGTCCGGTGAAGCTGTTAAGACCTGGCTGGGTCAATAGCGTAGACATTTCGAAAAAAAAAAAACGTTTGAGGTTCGACATTTTCAATATAAATTTGAATATTTAACGATGACAACAAAATTAAATAGATCAAAACACTGTACTTATTATTTCTATATCAACTGCAATGAGTGAAAACTACCTTTATGACGTCACTCGCGCTCCGGTTTATTCGGGAGCTGTCGGTGTGTCTTCGGTACTGGATTCAAAAATTAATCTTTATTTTGAAATAACTTTGAATTATTGCGAAAAAAAAATAGTTTTGTTATAAAACTTATATATGATCTTTCCATTTATCACAAAAAAAATTTTTTTTTCAAAATCCCAATTGCCAATGGGAACTAAAGCTTCAGTTCTATTACACGTATTAAAAGACAAAATAATATTATCACATTATCTTCACTAATCGAAAAGTGTTTTGCTTGCAAATAAGAGACCTACCTAACAACAAGGTACATTTTGTTCACATTCACACTACAAAATCAATTACCCAAACAATTAATTGGTCGGGAGGTAAAATATTCCGCTATTCTAATAAAAAGTTAACAAGATCGTAGTAAACGATTCACTGAACACAATCCGTATAGCTATCGTAATAAAATACAGAGCCAATCCTTCGATTATGACAAGTTCTCTTATGGTGCAATGCGATTAAATAGAGTTACGTCCCTCGGCGCTTTAATGAGTTAGATTCCAACAAAATATCCCGTTAGGGCATTGTATACCGTCACAAAAAGTAAAATTGTCTACTAATCTTCAATAAGCTATAATCATAATTTCGTTACAAATTATAAATCTCTCTGTATGTTAGTGTGCTTATAAATTGGAAACCTTTAAACCGATTTAGGCAATCAATTTATAATTAAATTAAAGGTTTGTTCTTTACCCCTAGCCACGTTTTAATATATGTCTTGATACCTTATATAGCTATTAATTAATATAAAACATAAACTTAGAAATAAGTTATGTAGGTATAAAATGATAGTCACCCATTTCAATATTTATATTAAAAATCTTAACTAATACAATAAATGCAAATGTAAGTTTATTTCTTTCTTACGTTTTAACCTTAACGACCCAATGATTAAATTTTACATAGACGGTGTCAGGGGTACAAGAAAGACATATATGGAAAAAAATACTGTTTCCGAGAGATAGGTCAGGTCTATTAATACGTTGCGCCTGGCCACGGAGGCTGTCACCCTCGTGGTCGGGCGCATCAGGAGACTGGGCCTCGAGGTGGCCCTCGAGAAGACCGAGGCCCTAATGTTCCATGGGCCTCGGAAGGGGCCACCTCCGGGGGCCCACATAAATGTGGAGGGAGTCCGTGTCAGGGTGGGAACCCGGATGAAGTATCTGAGCCTCACCCTGGACGGTCACTGGCGGTTCGAACCCCATTTCAAGGGGCTCGGACCGCGCATATTTGGGGCGGCAGCGGCGCTCGGACGACTCCTCCCCAATACGGGGGGGGGGGGGTGCCGCCTGTCGCCGCCTATACATGGGGGTAGTGCGGTCCATGGCCACCTACGGGACGCCGTTATGGGTGGACGCCCTCAACGCCACCACTATCCGTGCGTTGCGAGCCGCGCAATGTACTGTGGCGTTGAGGGTGATACGGGGTTACCGGACAGTGTCCTTTGCGGCGGCCATGGTGCTGGCTGGCTCTCTTCCCTGGGAGCTGGAGGCGGAAGTGCTTGCCGCCATATATAGTTATACGGCGGTTAAGAAACAGATGGGAGATCCTCTAGCTCCCAGGGAATTGGAGCAGAGAAGAAAATATGAGAGAGGGTTAAGGATGGAGAGGTGGGGTTGGGACCTGGCGGACGCGCAGTACGGTCGATATACTATCGACGCCGTCCGCCCGGTCCTGCCCGAATGGTCCAATCGACGATGGGGCTCCCTGTCGTTTCGTCTGATGCAGGTGCTGACTGAGCACGGGTGCTTCTGTTGGTACCTGTACCGGATAGCACGCAGGGAGCCGACCGCCGTATGCCATGAATGCGGCGTTGAACCGGACCTCGCGCAGCACACACTTTCCGAATGTGCTGCGTGGGAGGAGCGACGCCACATTCTGGCTGCGGCGGTGGGTGATGATCTCTCGCTGCCGAGCGTCGTCAAAGCCATGCTCGGCAGCGAGAATGTGTGGAGTGTTGTTGCCTCCTTCTGTGAGGAGGTTGTCTCGCAGAAGGAGGCGGTGGAGAGGGTCCGTGAGCAAGACCCTCACAGTGGCCGTCTCCGTCAACAAAGGGCAGGCAGGAGGAGGCGGCAGTTTGACCGCCACCTCCCACCTTAACTGGACCAGAGAAGATGGGTCGGGGGGCCCCATCTTCCCATTGCACGGGTCCGGCGGACGAAGGAGGCGGCCGGTGTATACCCGGCTGTCTCCTTATAAGACGAGGCCCGGCGGCGGCATTTCTGCTGCTGGGCCAACCGCTGGGGCGGCACGATGAAGTCTATAGAGATCTCGTGCCGCCCTAACTATAGCGGAAGACGTACACCGTGGGGTTTTAGTCCGTGCGAGTCGGACATAACCCACTCTCTCCCACGGGAGATAAGGGATTTCCCCACGTTAAAAAAAAAAGGTCTATTACTAGTTTACTGGCAAAAGCTGGTTAACGGATATAATACAGTAGGCAATTACCAAAATAGTAGGCAAAAACCAAAATAACTGAAAACAATGTAACTTCAATCTTACTTATATTTAAAACATAGTGACCATTATACTGCACATTATGCTAGTGGACAGCTGGTACAGCTAGTAATCATATGTGTAGTAGCTTAACTATACTATACTTATAGTTGCTTAACTATACTATACTTATAGTTTAGTAAGATTTGCGTCGTTGCATTCAAGGCAACAGCCCAAGCCGAGTTTCGGCCACTATGGCACTGTTAAGCTTATTGCCTAGCAATTAAGCACCATAATCGCTCGTCCCATTAGTCCGGTAAAGCTGTAAAAGCCTATCAAGCCAATAAAGATATATAGCGGAAAAAAATCGGCTAGCAATATAATATAATAATGTACACACACATACACTTTTATAAGCTAAAATCTTAACATCGATCCTATAGGATCCCTTAGTAACACGAAACATTTTCCTGAAGATACCTACCCATTGTAATTTTTAAATTTTGATGTATACTATAAATCGTAGAAGAATTTAACTAACAATCGCGCCGTGAAAATAAAAACAAAAGTTTTTCGTTTTGTTAACGGTTATTTCTCAATTTAATTTACTGCATCTTTAGATTATACATTTTACATCTGCTTTTGAAATGCATTGCCTAACTATGCATGGTTCAGCATATTTATCAAATATTCTGAAGGCTTGTCTAACTTCACTCCACAATCTTCTTACGATTTGAAATAGAACCTGCTCTACGAACTATCTCCAACTAGTATACCCCTTCCTTCTTACGATATCTTCTTCAATAATCATTTTTACTATCAGATTTCAGGTATGACTTGAGCTGAGAAACTGAACTGAATGGCTTCTTTGAAACAAAGTTTAAGAAATCAAGTGAAATGTTATGCCTTTCAGATTCGGGTATCCAAATCCCATATACGTGAACGTGGTCAGAGACCCTATTGAGCGCGTTATTTCATGGTACTACTACGTGAGAGCGCCTTGGTACTACGTCGAAAGGAAGAGAGCCTTCCCCGACTTGCCCCTACCGGACCCAGCATGGTTAAAAAAGGTATAGTTTTTTTTTCAAATATTCTATAGTATGTTTTACTAATTTAGTGATATTTCTGCACAATAGTCATGCTAGGACAGATTAAAAATAGTAATAGATTTTCACAGGGACTAATAGGCTACAAGTGGCATACCTTCAATGAAAATGTATTGTCCTAATCCTATCTGAATCGAAAAGAAATGTAGTAGTAATGTATGTAATGTATGTATGTAAATTAAGTCTAGAAATAAATAGTATAATTTTACAGTTTTTATGTTAGATTAGCTGATAGTTGCTACTTCGTCTGAGTTATAATAATATATCTTATTTATAGAGGTGAAACATAATAAAATTGAAAGTAATAATGTTTATCAGTTTACTTCCTCTCTCCGGCGCATGCGCACCACGCATTCATAACCGAGCACTACTTATTAAAGCTGTAGTTTATTAAAAATGTAATAACTCTATATTAAATGTTATCGTAATATAATTCTTTAGGTAACGACGAAGCGACAATGAAACAAAAAAAATGAGCCATCACAGGACGCCTGGCACATATGAAACATCGAAAATTGATCGAATCAAACGAACCTCAAATTACACTATTGATATGCGAACTAAGTGCGGCAATAGAGATTGTGCACAGTCGGTTATGCATGACATCGCGTCGCCACGTCTCACACATACGCCTATATCGCCACGCTAAAAATCAAGTTTACCCTCACCTATAGAACTTCACTTCAAAAATATCCGAAATCTATACATTTATTTTTGCGAGATGTGAACACAGCGGCAATCTTCTATCATTCTATTAATATAAAGGATACTGTATAGCTACTCATTAAAATATACTCTTTTGTGATACACAATCGATGAACATAATTGGCTTTTACTTCGATCTGGCATAAAGAAACCTAAACGATTTCATAAAAAAGAACTACCTATACTTACTCCATAGCAAATTGCTGGTAGTAAATTCAAAATTAAAACAATAGTTTTTGTTATTAAATCCCTCGATACAAATATAGTTTAGGTTGACGTCGATTTACTTTTAAATTGACTTGAATCGGTCACGTGCGTCCCCTCTAACCGCGTTGACTTGATCCTAAGGAAAAAAACCGTGTAATTCGCCTTCAACAACGCGCCATAATTGGCGAAGATAGTCGGTTTTTATCGACCCATCTATCTGTTGGCTATCGGTCGAAAAAATTAACCATTTATTTCGTGCCACTGTTTAAGTTTTTATAGTAATTGTTAGATGGTTTAATGAAAAGTTATGTAAGAGGCGATGTTTATGAACAGCGCTTTTGGATTTCTTCACACGGTTTCGTTGTTATGGTTTTTACTGCAAAAAATAACACTTCTCGGCCTCATTGTTTTCCTACATACATTTCAACATTTAAACCTAAATAACATTTATTTTATATACTCAGGGCTACATTTATTAAACCATGTAATTTAATAAATAATATAACGTTATATTTGTATTTTATATCATCTTTTTTTTTCGAATTGACTACGCTATTGAACTAGCAAGGTCTTAACAGCTTCACCAGACTACTAAGGTAAGTGCTTAAGGCACTCAGCCGATTTGATTTGGGCAACTAGCTCAAGGATGTATAGCACACCTCGGCTTTGGCTGTTGCCTAATACATGCAATTCGCGACCTATTTAAGCTAACCTAAGCTAAGATCATACTTATATGAGTTATTGTAACATATATGTGTACCAAACATATATACCTCGAAAACTCCTATATGTATTTTGTGTCGGATAATTGTTCTAAACTATTTCAGTTCGATAAGGGAAAAAATAAAACCCTACCATTTTCATGTGTAAGCATGCATGCGTGCACGTGTGTGGAGGTGATATGTGTAATGTTGTTGCAGTGTTGTAAGATTTTGTGGCAATGTAACGCGAAAGCCACTGCGCAGGGAAGGCCTAGACTGGTTCATCTTTTATATTGTAAAATTTTAACGTTTTAAAAGTGATTATAATGGAATTAAAAGGTGGTAGAAATAGTACAGTATTCTACTAGGAGTACGTAAGCGAAGAATAATGTCGACAATGGGTAGGCTAACCTACAAGTATTGTATTTCGTATATAATTAACCTTACTTCCGTCAATATAATCAAAGCTTGAACTAGCTTAAATCAACAGCACAAGATTAATAAACACGTTGGTAGTATACGTATCCCCTCATATTGATTTATACAGGATTTCTGATTGTTTTAGTTTGATCATCTATACATATAATAAGAATGAAGATCTAACGTCAGTGTACTCTTAGATTTTTGTAAAAAAAATATTGCATTTGTCTTGAAATAAGTAATAAAATACATTTCAATCATTTTTAGAAATGTCTATCTATCTGTTTATATGCACACCCATCACTGCTAGTACTGCGTTCATGATAAAACCTCATCAAGAAAATCATAAAGCATTTCCTCGAGTAATAGTAGTAGTCTTAGTTTCATTAAAATCGATTAACTCCATCAAAAAAAATTGTAATTTTAATGACGACGTCACTTAAGTACGAGAGAAAAATAGATAAGTAAATGGACTTAATATATTAAGATGATCTTATAAGTCACTGTTTTTTTACATTATATTCCAGACGGACGAAGCCACGAGCACAGCTAGTATTATATATATGGTAATGGAGTATTTTTTAAGATGACGTGGATTGCATGTATCTTCTATACATAAAACATTCGTCCTTAGATATTTTATCTGTGGATGTAAATATTATTGAGTAGTCTGTGGTAGAGTGGGACACGGCGTTTTATTATGTGTGATAATAAATAAGTCATTATTTGCAATTGATATCTTTTCATTATTATAAAATTTTAATAGACACTGTAAAGAAGTAAGCGAATCGTTTGACGCGCATTTTATTTGGAATGGTGTGGGCTGAATTCTTTACATTAGTCGTATGTTTCTACGTGAAACAGAAAAAATGTACTTAATAAAATAATGCATTTCCTATTCCGCGGTGTACCTAATATATGTATTATTTTTTAGCATAATTTTTTTGCAACTTTCTACTAGACTTTCATTATCGACTCGATATTAATATTAAAAGTGTCTTGTGATAATTTCAATCTTCTAACAAAATGGTGGCTCCCTTGTTATAATTTTACACGGAGTTCTTATGGCATCTCAGAATTTATGCTCCGTGGAATTATTTACTATCCACTTCACTTGTGCACAATAATCTAATTATGTTACGTAAAACACCAGTAATACACAAAATATAGAGTCAAAAAATACAAGATTTAAATTTAAATATAGAATCCACTACATGACTAAAATCCCGCCAAATACTCTCTGAGAACATATTTAAATTACGTTATCTTATAATTAAGTAGAAAGAACAGTGTGAAACTTAGATATACCTGTATAACGTAGATTGGTATTCTAAAACCATTTAAATCTTTTCGAATCCCGTTAACGACAGGAACGTTATTCGGTTAAAATTATGGTCAGGAGTTCAGATGAATCGGTCACGATACACGACTATGATGTTTATTTGACACAGCACGAACAAGCAGACGATCTTGTCGTGTTCGACAATATTCTTCAGACACCTATTCTCACTGGCAAATTAAGACTGTACTGTTAATTGGTTTTTATTTTGTAAAACAAAAAAAAAGTTACTTATAGACCAGTCAACGAGGTCACAATTAATTTTGGTTTTTCTTTTCTATAATCTATTTCTACCAGGTGAGTAAAATAGATGTTATAATTAACACCAATTAATCGATTAAGATTTCATTTCCTTCAAATAGATTTAATTTACTTTTTAAGTAGGTAATGCATTTATTTATTGCTTGTCTCTGCTCGCGTCTTAGCCCAAGTGAATGTAGATTTTATGTATAGTTCGGGAATAGTAGGTTACTCTTTTTCTAGGTTAAATAAATTATGTCCTTTCCTGAGCTTTTGCCAAAATGCGTGAAAAATTTCATGATAATCACTTAAGTAGTTAGGACGTGAAAACGTGACAGACAAACAAACTCACATTTGCATTTACAATATTAATAATGATTGTGAATGCTAAAGAATTTATATAGGATCGTAAAGTAAAGCAAGTGAAAGCAACTGTTCAAAATAGATAAAATCCTATATTTTAAATACAAATTTAAAAAAATGAAATCATAGATATTAGGATGCAATTCTACACACTGCTATTGCATTTCAAACTAAGCATTAGAATAACCGTTATTTACCACGTTGGCTTTTTGGCTTGGGTATCTTCCAAATCGTTAGTTTATAGCTTAGAAACATTTAAGAAAAAAAATCCGATGACGTTTAACCGTGCCTAAATATCGATACTTTCCCGTTCATCTAACATAGTGTTTTTTTTTTACTTTTTAAAGATTAATCTTTACCTTGCTTGTTTTATTGAATGACTTAACAAATATTATTAATTCTCCATTTATTTATCGTTCTTTGTGATGGAGAAATTTTGTAATTTGTATATAACCGACATTTAAGCTCAGTTTAACGTCATCGCATTTTTTTTCTTAATGTTTTTAGGCTATAGCCTAACGATTTAAACGAATAATAAAAGTCAAATTGGTAAATAACAGACACGTTATTTTGCATAGTTTATAATAAGGCAACTTAAGAGCTGATAAATATAGATATATAAATATTCAACAACTACACATAACTTATAATTATGGTCACCATCTAGACTTAATACTACTTAGGTAAAGGCTTGTCACTGTCAGTTTTTACGCAAAATTCACTAACTTGAAGAACGACCGTATATGATGTGCATTTTTTTTAACTAACATAACCTTACTTCAAATCAAATCAAAGATACTTTATTCAGTTTGGGCCCTAATAAGGTATTTATGAACGTCAAAACTACCACCGATTCGGAAAACAACCCAGTCATCGAGAAGAACCGACAAAAAACTAGACCTAGAAGATGTGCCCATCTTTTTAACATATATATTTCAAATACATTATACAATCGTTTTTAGTGGATGAACAGAGAGGAGTCAATTCTAGACATCGCCATCGTTCACATATTGATCCACTCTATAATAGCCTTTTGATACCAAAACCCGCTTGTCGTGGCGGTTAAACTTACAGCCCGGTAAATCGGTAACATGTATTAGGACTTATTGTAACACCTAACACTATTCTTGAAAAAACTATACTGATTTTGCTAAGTCTGAAATATGGGACAACCAGTTTATTACAGTTTCTAGTATTTTGATTATACGGGTCTTTACTAAATGCAGTTTTTCAATGTTTTTACGGACGTACATTAAATTATCAAGTACAAGTCATACATCACATAACCAATTGTTTTTGCTGAAATAAAAAAAAACTGAATATCTCTCTCTCTTTCTCTCTCGTTTTTTTTTCTCGTAAATGAACTTGACAAGGTAATTAAAGTTTCTTTTTTTAGTAATCACAAACTAAAAAAATGTGCTCTAAATAAATAAAACGGTAACTGTGATTCGTTGATAGACTTATCACCACAAGCGCGCCGCCCCAAGCTACCTGCTTGACAGCTCACACTGGTTTGTTATCAGAATTAATGGTGGCCACTCTTGCGGCGAACAATCTTTCCTTGTTTAATTATCCTCCATTGTCATGCGCACTAATGTAGGATGTAAGTAGAACCTACTTCTACTCAGTAATATTAACAAGATACAGTCAGAGACAATATTATTAAATATTAAATTTCCACTAATTTCATCCTAGGTCTAGCGTAAGTAAGTAACTTCTTTATAATTTTAAAATCACATCTAGGATTTTCCAACAACTGTATATCTGATTTTATTAATAGTTTTCTTTAGATGATAATCAATATATAAGAAATCTTACGTGAAGACATTTAATATCTCATTGTGTAACAAAATATATACTTACATTATAATATAGAAAAATATAAACAACATTACCATTACATAGTATAAAAATCCTCCGTCACGTCTGTCTGTCTGTCTGTCTGTCTGTTCGCGATAAAGTCAAAAACTACTGAACGGATTTTCGTGCAGGTTTTCACCAGTAGATAGAGATCACTCTAAATCATTACGAAGAAGGTTTAGGTTTTAGGCTTAGTAACTAAGGCGCTTCTTATTTCGAGCGTACATACCACATTACATTGTGTACCAAAAGAAATTAATCATACTTTCATGTATGGTATTCTTCTATTATGAATTAACATAAAAGTGAAATAATTTCCCATTAAAAATCATAATATGCAAAATAACGAAAGTGTGGGAATGCAGTTTGTTCTACTTAGATGTACATTTATACAATTAATCATGCGATTCACAGTACTGTCATGAATACGAAATCGAATTGTCTCTTTTTTACATTTAAAACGCAGTAAAAGATTTACAACGCAACCGTCGCGAACGGAATGCGAAATAATTAACTGATTCACTTATTGATCCTGACTGTACCTTACCTACTTAACATTGAAGTGCAAAAAATAAATTAGTTTCATGTCTGTAAAAAATGATGTTATAATTTAGTATGCATTAGAAAATACATTTCTATTTGTGTTTTAGTTGACCATTGACCTATGTCTTTAAAATATGCACTAATTTGTAAATAAATACCTACACACCAAATTAAACATTGTAGGTAGTTGTAAACACAATTGTAGGTGGTAGAGCCACTCTGAAGCTGTTACTGGCTTCAGCATGAATGGGTCGGCTCGTCCGGGGTAGTACCACTTTCTTATCGAAAACCGACGTTAAGTAACAGTGTTTGCATTGTTGCGTTTCGTTCGGTCAGTGAGAGCGCCGAAGAGCCACCTCGCTTCTTCCCTTCCCCTCCCCATCTTCCCCAACAGGCTGGCAACGCACTTACGACTCCCCTGGTGTGGCAAGTGTCTATGGACGGTGGTGATCACTTGACCCACCTGTTCGTTTACCTCCTATAATATATAAAAAAACATTAGAATTAA
>JACEII010000001.1:7875838-7912918 GCA_014332785.1 Antheraea mylitta
AATGACAGATTAAATTATCAAAGCGAATAATCAATAAATTATATGGATATAATACTTCACAAACCCTAGGATAAAGATGTTGATAGAACAAGTCCTAGGCGCCAAACCCTGGGACGAACGCCTCAGTGGCAAACAAAAATAATGCAAAAAGTACTTTTTAATATTTCAATTATAAACGCATGACTACTATGTAAATGACTACATCATGAGACACTCGCAAGTCGAGTCTAAGTTATACATACGCTTGCACGCAAAACTGGTACACATTACGGACAAGCAAGAAGACGCCATAATTGGATCTCGCTCCATCCTAAAACTTGCCCCGGGCTGGTACTATGTTATTAAACTCAGTAGTCGATATATAAAGCATAACACCACAAATAATAATATCAAACCCTTAGAGCATAATCAAAAGTACGGAATATAAATTTGATGCTATTTATAAAAAAAAAAACGTTGGATTTTTGACGAGAAACATCTATAGGCGGAGAGTAAACCTGTTTCTTGGCGTGGCGACACAAAACACGAATATTGCACTATTAACGGAATACTCAAAAACATTTGCGACCCTATCTTGTAAGCCACTTGTTCTACCAGTGTTACGTGGCACGCACCGACGACCAAGCGCTCTTTAATAAATGTCGCGAAAAATACCGCGCCAGCGCCTAGTTGAATTTTTGTATTTAATAAAAATGAATATTTACCATGTAATAAAATAAATTAACAGTCATTATTTTATGCAACTAATTTGTATTTTTTTTAGCTTTATTTTTTCACTATGCCATAACTGATTCCTGTCGTAATCTGTGCTTTTATGTATATAACTTATACAAAACAATTTTGTTGTTTCACATCTGCCGGGAGTCTCGTGACGGCTCAATTTTTATTAATATAGAATCTGTATCTTATATTTTACATTTATATGTTTGTGACATTTTAATATTACTTATTAATCGATCATAATGTTATAATTTATTCTAATCACTATCAATATTATAAGAGTAGAGTCGTACGGTTGAAAAAAGCCTGTCTTCATCTCTTATCTCTGTCTTGATCCATTACAATCTTCAATGATCACTTCAAGATATACTCCACCTCGTATCACCATTTCTTGCAAGGATATTGATTTTAAATAGAGTAATTTGTGAGAAATAATTTCAATCAGTGTTATTACAAAAATATGAAATACGTATTGAATATATGCTTTAAAAAGGTTACATTCTACATGCACCGCGCTCGCTGAATGTTCGCCATCTTGCTCTTTTGTGTCGCTTTGGTTAGGTTACGTTAGACTTGCGAAAAAAGTATAATACGAACTTACCTCGAGCGAGCGCGGTGCATTTAGTACGAGACCTTTTTAAAGTATTTAACTTTTTTTGTAATAACACCGAATATGGTTACTTTTTTTACCCAGGACTTTGAAACATGTGTACTGAGCGGTGATCGCGAATGTCGGTACCTGGAAGGTGAGACACACGAAGGCATCGGTGACCACAGAAGACAAACGCTCTTTTTCTGCGGGCACGAACCGAGTTGCACGTAAGTTACTTGGACTTCATTTTGTAGTTACTTAAAAGATATATCTGAAATATAAATTATCTAAATTAATTCTATATATAATATTTAATTATATCTAGCGTTAATTGCCAGAATTTGTGTCTAAAACACATATAGCTTAAGATCTATTTTTGTGATTTTATATAAGTTGAATGAGTCTTCTTCGACCAAATCGGCTCTTAACAACAAGTAGATTTTTTTTCCAAATATCTCTCATAATAAAATAATAATTTTATAAATAGTCTACTTGTCTAACTTCTAGGAAATGTTAATACCAATATAATTATTTTGGAGTTTATATAAATACATAATAATGTAGTATAAATATAATAAGTTGTATAAATAAAATAAGTACATGAAACTAACTATAGATATAAATTTGATTGAAAGAAATTATTTTCAATCCTGTATCTCATTTTATTTTTACCGTAAAGGCGGAAATAATATTTCTTAGTAAAAATTAATTTATATTTCATTTATTTTGGTTCTCTAAAGAATCAAATATTTTCCAATCTAGGATGCATTCGCAAAACACCTTACGATCTCTATCTGGTACATTGCTATTTTTTTGTGAAAGGGTCTTTGTTTTATTTCATTAACGTATATAACTTAATATATTATTTATAGTCATTTAATACTATAAGTGAGAAAATGTCCTAAAAACTCTTAATAGGTACTTACAGTATATAAGTGTTGTAATTAATGTCATTTGATTATTAGTATTAACATTTATATAATACTAAATTGGACTTTTAAAAGTCAAATAAGCATTTTATACACTTAAGTTTCCTTGCTTTCTATTTAGGTACATTAGATGGAATTTAATACATAAGTTAACAGGCCCGCTAGACAGATATCATCCTTCCGTAAACCTTAACAACGCTTTAATATAAAAATAATTGTTTTAAGAATAAAAACAATGCTGGAAGGCTGTAAATTTATATAAGAATTGTGTGAGAAATGTTAAAAAAATTCGCACAAAAAAATTAAAAAAAAATCTTCAAGACAACGTCACCTATCGGTTCAAACTATAACTTAAAACCATCCGGGTGATTCCATAGTAAAAAAATCTAAATCGGTCAAACCGTTTAGGATGAAAAGAATGTTATATACAATATATGAATATTGTAATATTTCTTTCAGACCATTCAACAGCTTGGAAGCCTTACAACGTGCAAAGCGTGTCGTAGAGGAGCAATACGCTGTTGTGGGAGTACTTGAAGATATGAACTCAACACTTCTTGCGTTCGAGAAATACATACCTCGGTTCTTTACAGGCGCTTTGCGAATGTATTGGGGTAAGTATTACATAAATTAAATATTTTTGTTTTATCTCAGAAATTGATTAACGTTATAGATTAATTTTTTTTATATCATATTGGAGGAAAACGAACATGCGGGTCACCTGTTGTTAAGCGATCACCACCGTCCATAGACACTATTAACCCCAGAGGAGTCGCAAGTGCGTTTCCAGCCTGTGTTTGGGGGAATGGAGAAAAAGGGAGAGGGGAAGGGAGAGGAGAGGGGAGGGGAGGGGAGATGGGCATTCGGCGTTCTCATTGACCGAACGAAACGCAACAATGCAAGCACTGTTACTTCACGTCGCTTTTCTGTGAGAGGGTGGTGCTACCCCGGGCGAGCCGACCCATTCATGCTGAAACTAATAATAGCTTTAGTGTGGCTCTATCACCTACTTTGTCGTAAAGTCGTCTTTAATTGTCATGAAGAGGATCGTATTATGTATTTCGCAAGAACAAAGCTATATAAGAAAATCAACAATTATTTACTAACCATAATATTAACTCAAGTACGTATAGACTCTTCTTTATAATCTTACTCTTAGGAATATTTTGGTAATATGTATGCAAGAACTACACTATCGTTATTTTACTCAGGATCTGCTGTAATTGGTTGTCAGTTTATATGTTTTAAGACGATTTTAACGACCTCTGCTATAAATTTTCTCTTGCGACATAAGTCTTTCGAATACGTTACTGTGTGATTTCTAGTTTTTATGAAATTACTATTAATAAATGAAAACGGGTAAGCGAGAATCACTACCTATGTGTAGGTGGTAGAGCCCCGCTGAAGCTATTTTTGGTTTCAGCATGAATGGGTCGGCTCCTCCGGGGTAGTACCACCCTTCTCACCGATAACCGACGTGAAATAACAATGCTTGCATTGTTGTGTTTCGTTCGGTCGGTGAGAGAGCCGGAGGCCCACGTCCCTTCCTCTTTCCTGCTTTCCCTTTTCTTCTCCCATATACAGGCTGGCAACACACTTGCGACGTCCCTGATGTCGCTAGTATCTATGGATGGTGGTGATCACTTAAGATCACGTGACCCACCAGTTCGTTTGCCTCCTTTGATATAAAAAAAAAAATCTTACAAAGTTGAAAATCATCTATTTAAGCTCGCAAAACAAAGCATTGCCTAAATATAACAAATTATTTAAATCGTTACAGACCCGATTAGGCCTCCCACGGCAGCGGCTCAAGCCTAGGTTCGATCCCTCGGTAGGGAGCCCTTGAGTGCGTTGCTTGCGCGATACGGTGACACACAAATATACATCACTGCTACAACACTACACGATCACCCCCACACACGTGGACGCCTACACGCTTACACATGAAAGTGGAAGGGTTTACTTTTTTCCCTTATCGAACTGAAAAACTCTCAATTTTCCGATAATAAATATATGGAGGAGTTGTTGAGGCGTGTATGCTTGGTACACATATACGTTTCAACAACTCATACATATATGAATAGTTAGCTAGGTTAGCTTAGATAAGTCGCGATTTTGCATGCAACAGGCAACAGCTAAGTCGAAGTGTGCCGTGCACCCTTGAGCTGGTTGCCAAAATAAAATCGGCTGAGTGCCTTAAGTGTTCGCCTTAGTAGTCCGGTGAAGCTGTTAAGACCTTGGTGGGTCAACAGCGTAGTCATTTCGAAAAAAAAAAACGTTACAGTAGTTCCGTGAAATAAACTATTGTATAATAAGATTATTTTTTTACTTATTAGATTTATTTTAATCTAAAAAATCAAACAAGGTAGTACTCTACAATACATCTTTAAGATGTAAATAGTAACTTGTAACTAGAGTTTTTGGCGGGATTTTAGTCTGTCATGTAGTGGATTTTACATTTTATTTATATTCATGTGTTATTTGACTCTATATTCTGTAAATTTGGTGGTGTATTACGTAATGTAGTTAGTTTATTGTGCATAAGTGAAGTGAATTCCACGGAACATGAAATTCTAAGATGCTACAAAACTCCCTGGAAAGTTCTAACAAGAGATCCACTATATTGTTAGAATATTGATACACACGACGCTTAATATTGAAATGATCGTACGACGCTTGTAATATAATTTACTACGTGACAATGGCAGTAATAATCTGAAAGATTGATTGCCAAACATAAAATAAAAAAAAAGTTGTAACTATTTGAGTTGTCATTTTTTATTGAACATAACTCCCGATATCAGAAAACGTGTCGTTATAATATTCTGTTTCTAAATTAAATCAATTTTAATTACAGAAGAGCTGAACACATTTAATCGCATAAACCGTAACGCTTTTAAGCCTCCGGTTTCCGAAGCAGTGAAACAGATAGTCCGATCCAACTTCACTCGGGAAATTGAATTCTACGAATTTTGCAAACAAAGGCTTCATATGCAATTGAGAGCCCTTCGAGATCCCACTATCACCGTGCCTACACCAAGTAATTTAAGAAGAAAAAGAGCCCGTACAATATTTAACAGAGTGTAACTGTAGCACACGTGATGGGTGTAACACCATCATTGTATAAAAAGTTATGAATAATTTGTTTTAAGGTTAAAAAACTATGACGTATTTACGTGAAATTCATGTGTTATTTATTTATTAATTATTGATTGAAGAATGCCTTTAAATAATAATCGTTATCGCAGAATAATTACGTGATGTAAATTATAGAATATCTAATCAAATAGATAGCCTATTAAGATATTAGGTTCGTTGACCCTAAAAAACTACTTTGAAAAACAATTTTTTGAATTATTTTATTATATGTCTAAACTAATGAGGGTTACTCCTTTGTTGTATTTATAGAAACAAACATTCCACGCGCTATAATAATATTACTTGTATTTAACTTGAATGAAATATCGTGTCAAATTTGAAGATACTATTTGACATATGAAAACTCAATACGCACAGTCTCGTATAAAAGTAAAGCTCAAAACCGGCCGCAAAAACACCCATATACATACGTGTTTATAGTTACGCGTTAAGCTTATGATTTTGCAAATTCAACCTTATCTGAATGACATAAAGTTGTTTTTACAAAGACGGATAGCGTAGACAGACTATTAGAAATATGTGCATAATCCAAAATTATGCACCCATTTTTGTATGCCGTCTGTGAGACGTTAAGTGTGCGTGATGGGTTTTTATATCGTTATATCAATATTCGCGTTATATCAATGTACTTATATTATGATATATTTTCCTAAACAAAGTTTATAATTTTTTTTTTAATAAGATTCACCTTCTATCTGAGATATTTTAATATTATCTTATTGTTTTGAAAAATATAATCATGATATTTAATAATATGTAGATACCTGTTTTCGTATTTTTAGATACATTTTGATACGAAATACATGATAGAATAAATTAAAGTATAGTAATCGCGCTAGTGCATTATATCCGCCATCTGGTGGCGTTGAAAACTATTTATTTATAAGTTTAAATTATTGTGTACTTAGTTAGAATATTGAATAGTTTATGAAGTGAATGAATGATTCTAGTTTCAATAGTTTTTATAAATTTGCCTGAATCGAAGTAAGTGCTTCAAATATAAAGAATTAATGAGTTTATTTAATGGCCTAAAGGATAGGGGATGAAAGGGGATCGCAAGAAAAGATTTAGATTAGGTTTATACGCCTAAATTCGCCAAAAATTTGTGAAAGTAAAATTGTATATTTGAGTTAGATGATACAGATTATCCCACTAAAGAAGCTTTTTGTTTACTTGGCTTTGTTTTCCACTTGATCATAATATTAAACATTGCTAAGTATCCTAAGGCCAATGATTTTAAATTGATCTATGTTAAAGGTCAGTTAAATAGCTTGAGACTTACCTCTAAGATAAGTATGAAGTTTTTTTCGTGCGTAAACGTCCATCTAGAAGTTACTGGATAACGGTTAAGAGATATAATCAATGTCAAAACATTATGAAAAAATTACCTCCTAATCGAAATCCAAATCTTCCATGATTAGTCCATCTCCGCTCCCAAAGCGCATAAGTTTATGTGTATGTGGGATTCTCCTGATCCGCGTTCATAACTACAAATTAATGTATCTTGAGACAGTGTCAGCATTTGTTAAGTAAATAATATTTCAAGCCTTTAATACCGACATATAAACTCCTTGCATACCGGTTAATGATAGTCTTTTAATTATCGAATTATTTATAGTTCTATATAGTTATAATGAAATTGTAATATATACGATAGTTTCTTTTAAATTATAAAATAATACATTAAGTTTGTGATATGTTTTTATTATTTTTAAAAGTAATTAAAAATTATTGTATTAAGTATTATAAATAAAATATTATAATAAAACAATAATGGCTATTATTATGTAGTTTTAATGTATGCTTTTTACATATCCTGACTAATATTATAAATGTGATTTTTTGTTACTTTCAAGCCTTCATATTCAACTGATCATGATTACATTTTGCTTAGAGTACCAGAAAATAAATTGGCTAAATTTCCTCCAAATGAAATCCTCGTCAAGCATTTTGACCGCTGTGAATATAGTTGATCAGAATTCAAATGTGGATATAAATACGTATCTAATATATTATATGTATAAGATGGAAACAACTTCAGGTAAAAGAGATACCAATTGTAGATTTGTATAATAATATTTTAAACTTTGTTTGATATTCTTGATTATATTATGCGCAAATCCGAGGTTACATTTATATTCAGAGTGGCCAAAAATAATAACGATTGTAATTACTTACCATTACAAATAGTTTCTTTTTGTATTACATAAAAATACTACAAATTTATTTACTTTTCTAATTTAATTTTCTTTCCTTTAGATTTTATCAAATGATTTCATGAACTTGGTAAATTCCACCAAATTTTATCTTCACTTTGTGCTTTATTAGTCACCACCCAATTTTACTTCTTTATGTAGGGCTGGTTTCTATTAAATAGGTATCCAATGTACTAGTATTTTTCCACGATTTAGCTTGCCTTAATGTGGCTTCGACCTTATTCATCAGGAACAGTACTCTTTTTCGGAATTAATGGTACCCTATTTCATTTTTTGTGTCCCTGACAACATCGGTTAAGTAGTTAAGGGGTTATAGCACAACAAACTTAAGTTCGCGTTTGACTGTTTAAACAGTAGCAATATTTCTGGAGACACTCTGCACTCGATTCTCGTTTTAAATCAATTAAAATAGGTGCTTGATATTTGACCTGATTATCTAGAAAAATACAAAAATTGTACACAATCCTCTACGCATCTATGTTAAAGCGCAGTGTCAAAGTGTTCATTTGAAAGGGAATGTGGGAACTTCAGGAACAAAACAAAAAGGTTTATTGCCCGTTTTATTATCCATAGCTATTAACTCCGGGTCGCCCATCGTAGCTTTTGGCACCGGTCATTGAACTTAAGTTTGTTATTCTATTTACATGTTTGTAGTTGTACTTTTGCTAGTCTTAGAACAAAATGTAACTTAGGTTTTCGTGGTTATTTATTAGTGTTTGTTTTAATATTATTATTTTATATGTTGAATGTGACCATGATGTGTCATATCCTAGAATACTGCGAGTGTCTAACATTTCACCTTGTTTTTGCATTTACTATTAATAATTAGTAAGAGGTCTCAGGCTTTTATTCTATAAACAATGTAAATAAATAGGCACATAAAATCAAATATTTTTTTAATAATTATATACAGTAATTTATTATATGCATAATCATTAAATTAAACAAGAGTCAGTAATGAGAATAACAAGAAAGACGTTGCGTTATCATGTAATTATTTAATTAATATGGCCACATTTTAAGAATTCAGGTACATACAAAATAAAAAGAATACGGCCTAATAAATAAGTATTAAACTATTTCTTATAATTAATAATAATTTAATTTCGTAATTTCTAATAGTCTCTTCGTCTAAAATATTGTAAACCGAAACGTTATTTTATCAGTTCTTATTTAGGAAGTACAGTATCGTGATTGTTTATTATGTAAATATAAAGAAATCTAAAATGTAATATAGTAATATAAAGACAGTTCATAACATTACGATAAAAACAGTTCGGATAGATAATCATTCATTAATATTAACAATTATTATTCCTAAAATATTAATAATTATATTCATTTATTGCCCGTACGTGCAGGCGTTAGGGTCTCATCAAATATCATAAGGACTTCATAACAATCTAACAAGGGAGACATACATCATCCCTATCTTTAATATATATAGATCTTACATAGTACTTTATCTACAGTTCATAAAGTTCCAATTTGAATAACATCTTTCTAGCTTATTTTTATATTATAATTTTAATTATTTTAACGTACATATAGTTTGTATTATATTAGAGTTAATACCTACTTTTGTAAAAAAATGTATTAAAATATGAAGACCATTCAGAATGTATCTCTCTCAACCTATATACATGTAGGAATAGGACGTCAATACTTTTCTGTCCCTTACCGATACCGTGCGCTGCGCCAGGAATCTCTAGATAACTCTCTAAAATGACAGTACAAAACGAAAATAATACGATAAAATATACATTGTAACTCGAAACAGCGTTATTGCAAATGGCACTCAGATAACGAGCCGCTTACTCGTTGAAATATCTACAACTAATCTATTTTATATCACAAAAACGCTTGACAACATTAAGCCTCAATGATATAGGGCACCGCGTCCCGCTCACTCTTCTATATCGACCCAAGTCAGGTCAAGCACAGGGATGTAAGTAATGGGTTAGTAACCAGTACACAGCCCGGGCCCGCCGGGCTGGCTCTTTTCAAGTCACTCACTCGTTTCCTTATCGCGGTACTAACGCATTCATCCATCAGATCGCTCAGCGATGAGTCAGTAAAATGACGGATGCCAGTCAACCGTTGGATGAAGAGGGCTTGGCGACCCTTGTGTCGGTACATTATTAATTGCACCAAGTGCCAAACAATCGAAACAATAATTGGCTCCATTGTTGTTATCCCAAAATTGCTGGCCTTTACATTGAAATCGTACGGCAATCTCGAGTCGCTGCCCTGACGAGATGGCAGGTGCATATAACAAGAACTGGAACCGATCCGAGTAACCATCGCAAGAGCCCTGTACGTATGAGGTCTGTAGGTCCGTATACGTTTTCCATCGGTTCATCGTGTACCGAATATGAACTGTTTTGTGAAAATCTAGATTCCGTACGCGTACTGATCCGCAAACGGTAACGTGTACTCCATCGCACACCCGTGCGCTCTCTAGACATACGTTTTGACTCTCCAGCTTATCTGTAACATCACGTGGCAACTGGAAGAGAGGTACTAACGTGAGCGATCCTAGTCGAGATTGTGCTCTTACTGGTGGGGAACTTTGAACATCACAACCAGTCAAGTCGTCATATGCAGATTTTGGTACAACGGGAATTTCATCCATAAATGTTTTTACGTCTGCTAAATCAAGTCCCAAGACATCAGCAAAACGAACGATTTTCTTACGACCAGGAGTACCGGGAGGTGTTTTTCCAGTTTTTAATGATGAACAACGGCGAACACGCTGTGGTCTATCGTCTTCCACTTCATTGTGATCATCTGCACTAACTTCAGCACTTAATAAGGAAGGTTCAATTTCTGGTGCAGGAGATATTTCTTTTTCTGTAGGAACTTCACTGGTTATAATTTCTAAAGGTTGTATAATTTCTTGTTTTATTTCTATCTGCGGTTCCTCGGCTAAATCGTTAGGTAATTCTTCATCGACATGAATATCTACTTCTGCAAGTGATAAGTTTTCAACAAAATCCGTAACATCGTCCCAATGTTTTTTTCCGTTTTGTGGTATTTCCTCAATGGTATCAGAAGGATCACTTTTGGCAGACTCAAATTCCGAATCACTATCAAGGGTTGTATTCAAGTGGTTAGGAAGGCTAAAAATATCTGTACTTGCAGATGGTGAAGTTTTCGCTACACTGTCTGCTTCGTCATGACTGTTTTGTCGAGCACAACCTTCGAAAGTTATAGCAGAGTACAGCCGTTTCTCAGCATGGCCATTCTCCCGAGGAACCGGTTGCAACCTTACTGGTGAACAATCTGTATAAAAAGCAATAGGGTGTCTATATCCATTCTTCGTTTTATCCGTCTGTAGTGAATTTTTTTGCTCTTTGCGTTCGGGTTCTGGTTCTACATCGTAGAATGGTGGTTCCTGATCATCGGTGGGGGACTGTTCGGAAAAGGGGTGATCGTATTCATCGACGGGGCTTGAGGGACTCGCACATTCTAATTCAAAGTCGTAGAACGTGTCTAAGTCTCGGTTAGTTGGCGGGTTGGTTCGATGGTTGGCGTTGTCGCGCGTGAGCCAGCTGCTCTCGCAGTCTTCATCCTGGGCTCCACCGAGGTGACGTAGCCGCGAGTGGAGGTCGCGCGCGAACGCCGCGGCACGACCACGACACGACATCGGCACCAGCGACGTCAGACCGCACTGCGAGCCTGCACGATCACTGTTCATCTGCGTCTGAAATATAATAAGAAACAATAGTATTCAATTTGAACACATACAAAGTTTTAGTATTCTTATTTTAATTTAAAAATGTTTTTTAAAAAACCGAACTAAGCTCGGTCGACCAGATAGGTACTTTAAATTATAATAGCAACATTAATAATCTACATCAATTATATCTCATAAAATTCAGCTTGAAATTGTTAAAAATTGTTTAGAAATACTCGCAATATAACACTCTGTAGAGACTTAAGGAGCATAATATAATATGACATAACTGATTGATTACTTAATTATAATACAAATTGTAATCAATTTTATTAGTATTCTAATTATCCTCGCTTATATACACGTGACGATACTAAATAGTATTTATTCATACAAATATAGTTACATGTAAGTTGAATGTCAAAAGTGAACGACCTCGATAAGATAAGGAATTTACACGGCTCCTCTACAACATCGTGAAGCAGAAAATATCTGATATAATTACAATACGAAATTAAATAGTTTTAATATAAAAACGATCTGAGTCATAGTTTTACTTAAATTATTGTCTGGCGATTTATTTTTATAATTATTAATGGATAATGATACAAAATTATCGTGATTTTTTAAACGACACTCTTTTTAACGATAACCTGAGATACAACATTATTTTATGTACATTTTTACAATCTGTATAGATTTTTTTTATATCATAGGAGGCAAAGGAACAAACAGGTGGGTCACCTTATGTTAAGAGATCACTAGAGGAGTCGCAAGTGTGTTGCCAGCCACTGTTGGTGGAGAAGGGGGAGAGAGGGAAGGCGGAAGGGGGGAACTGACCGAACGAAACGTAACCATGCAAGCACTGTTACTTCACGTCGATTTTCTGTGAGAAGGTGTTACTACCCCAGGCGAGCAGACCCATTCATGCTGAAACCAGTAATCATTTCAGCGTGGCTCTACCACCTACAATAAAAAGGGCTTTATGGTGGCAGCCTTCAAATTATACATCAATATTGCACGAATTCGACTATGGAGTAAGGAATAAGAAGTACAAGTTGAAATGGTTACTTGGTGCGTAATCTTGTCATCTTGTCATCTATTCATTCTTGTCATCAATCTTGTCATCTATACCACAGTACACATAACAGAATTTATACTTTGTTTATAATCTATACTAATATTATAAAGAGGTAAAGTTTGTGAGTTTGTGACGTTGTGACGTTGTAGGGGGTAATCTCGGGAACTACGGGTCCGATTTGAACAATTCTTTCAATTTTATATAGCTCATTCATCGAGAATAGTTATAGGCTATAAATAATAATAATAATATTAAATAATATTATAAAGAGGTAAATTTTATGTGGTTGTGAGTTTGTGACGTTGTAGGGGGTAATCTCAGGAACGATTGGTCAGATTTGAAAATTTCTTTCAGTGTTATATAGCTCATTTATCGAGGAAGGTTATACGGTATATATGATCTCACAAAGACTAACAGGAGCGGAGCACCAAAGAAGAATATTTCAAGATCGGGTTTTTTCCTTTCGAGAGCTTCCGTTGCATGTTAACGTTAGCCCAAAGTAATTATTCCACGCGTATGAAGTCGCGGGCAAGAACTAATAGCTAAAAAGAAGAACCAGTAAAAGAAATAAATAATAAGATTTTAATTACAGAAATGAATTTATCTCATTCTCATAATTCTCTACAGAGATAGAGTCTCAAATCAATGCTACGAATTAAGAACATGATTTAAATAAAAAGACACTTATAGTTATTGAACTCTGTTAAATAAACTTTCCAGCTTTAAAAGAGAGATATTTGTCAATGCTCACATTCGGAGTCAATTCCATCATGAATGTGTTTACTTTTCCTGCAGGTGTGACGATGTGTTTAAGGCCGACGGTTGACCTATTTCATTGGAGGTAATGACACTGCCGAAAGTAGGCCACGTAACCTTGACCTAGTGACGTAAACCACCATTATTCAATTACTTTGGAGAAAAGTACAGAAACGTTGAAATTTATAAGTAGGTACATTTAATTCTTTCCTCTTAATGTACTTTGTTCATTTCGTCACTGTACTGTTAATCTTGGGATTTTAATACAAGTCGCATTATTTTTATAATAACAAATTCTTGACCCTAATGCAGGCTTTTTTGATTCTAGGATTATATTATCGATATAGATTATCTTTTACTAGTGGTCGAAATATGCTAAATAGATTTAATAATTATTATTTGCTCAAAGCTTAAAAAAAATAAATGGCTATTGTAATTTTTTGTAATAAATAACAAAAAATAAAGTAAAAGTTTAATATCTCAAGAAATATCGATCTTAGAGATTTGGACCAAAATACTTTTTTATAGAAAATTATATTTCCTATAAGTGTTTCAAAAATTCTAGGAGGTTCAGTCATTAATAAATTACAAAAAAAATCAAGACATTTCTGCAAAATTTTAATTTAGTGGCGTTTACTGCCTAACCAGTGTAAGTTACAGTTTAGTCAGAAGCACTATTATTGAGCGCTGAATCCTAAGTAATAACTCGAACTTCGAAACTCTAATAATATTCGACATATGATAACATAAAGTGCCGGCCGAATTATTTAAATAAAAAATAATCAAAGTTTACATGTATTCTATATGGGAGATCATCTCACGGTCTGGTCTAGTATTAATGTTAATATTAAAAGTTCAAATTTTCAGGAAATTTTTTCAATAACATTTTGCTTCGGACAGAAAAAAATGTCATTTAAAAACCAGTTTAATGTTTGTTTCTTTTTAACTTTTTAAATTTCACGAACTTTAAAATTGCAAAGGGCTAAATAAGCTTGTAATTCCAAAAAGAAATCTGATCACTCGCTTAATCCATCAGAATAATTAATAGAACAGAGCTAATAAAAATACTGTTATTAATCCCACGTACTAAGTTGTGAATGTTATTTATTTGTGTTCATGTTATTTTGTTTGTGTTCAAAATTGATCCAAATTAGAGCTACCACGCAGAGGCAAATGAATTGACACCGCGTGACGAGCTCACGTGTCCATTGTTTTTAACGAATGTAAATATAGAATGGATGTAACTTCAAAAATATTTATTATGAAAGTGTTTGTAGGTGGGAAGCCTATTTACGTTACTAATGCAACATTATTATTAGAAGCGATAAACAATAACACGTTTAAGAGTTTGTTTAAGAAAAGTCTGGCGGATGACATTCATGACGTGTTCAATTATTTTTAGTTTAAATTCTAATATAAACCAACGACTTCGTATGAATATTCGTACATTTTCAACCGTGCAATATAATAAAGCTCTAATAACCGTGTGAATCAATACTTCTCGTTGTATAAACTGTTGAAAGACTTCTTAATAAATGCAAGGGGTATATTGCTAGCCCATTATTCAATCAAAAACTCGAACACCGCTCTGATCCTCAGCACATGTAGACCAACCACACTTAACTGTTTATTGTCCGTAAATAAGACCGACATCTCATAATGGTTAGATATGATGCTCTTGTAAGAAGAAACAATCAGCATTGTAAAAGAACAAAGTTATGTATTTAAAACAATGCGGCAAGGTACACTAGTATAACATGCATGTGCGTATAATTTCTTAATATATTAATGGAAATATTGAGAACTTAGTTATAAATATATTATACATCCTTGTAGTCATGCCAAATACTGTACCAGTCGAAAATATTAGGTGTATATGTATATTTTATCCATAAACCTCTAAAATCTTTAATATGCGCAGTACCTACCTAATCTATAGATTAACTGATTTCAGTATTGTAGAATCAAGAGTTTCATGCATTAGCTCGTTAAACCTTTTTTTAACGCGGGGACATCCAACATAGGATACTCACGCCCTGGGGGGAGATGTGGGTAATGTTGGTCTCATAGCAAACGAAACCCCACGGTGAACCGTATGCCGCGCTCATGGTGGCCACAGGATCACGCTAGCATGCACCGTGCATCATGGAGACACGGTCCAGTATGAACGACAGGCTGTCTACTGACCGAACCAGCCCGGTAAAAGCATCGCCCCATTCGCCCGAATCCAAAGTAATGCAAACACCTATCTCCTTACTCTCTATAACATTTTACGTGGCTTTCTCTCACTTTTTAACGAGATTTTTCCCTTCCTATGTAGGCCCTATGTAATATTTTAACGTAGTTGTCTCCCATGGTAAATTTTTAAGCAGGGTATCCCTCCACTCTCAGACATGTAAGTTGCAACAGGCCCCTTCTAATCCAGTCTTCTATTCCCTCTGATAAGCAGAGAGGTAATGTGTACCGACCCTCAATTACAATTCCAACCTAACCTAACCTAGTACGACGCAATTTAGTCACGATATAAATGATTAAAACTCACTTTGGTGCCGTATGGATCGAAACTAAAACTGATACAATTTTCAGTATGTTAACGAACCACTGTAATTAGTCTACAGTAGATAATCTGTATAATTATTTATTTCAGCACTTTAGCTATAACATGTATTTTTTTCTTTTTTTTCTATAAATAACATGCAATCTTCTAGGTAATATAAAACAGAAAATATTATATTTTTAAGTCTTAATATTACTGATATCACATACGACATATCATTTTGGCAATGAATATAGTTTAATATACTTTAATTTTATGGACACAATTAGGTGTTACAATTTTCGTTACTTTTAATTACTAACAAATTATTGCATTATGCACATAACACATGACCCGAGATAAACAAAATACCAGATACATTCATTTTATTTTTAAACTCTTCTGATAAAGTATCGTAATTGTTCAACAAACATTATGGTACTTGTGGCCACAAATATCTATTCTACGCACGCTTATGTTATGTCAGTTTATGTCATTAAATAATCTATTTACAAATTAGAATAATAACATACAATATTCACTACTCCTATAAACTTGAAATGCTACTGCTCATAGTCTGTGGATACATTACAGAATAGGCGTACCATATGTTAGTCCAAACCGTCTAAACAATAATCAAATAGAACCGGTAAAATAAATTTAACTTGACCATCTATAAACCTATACTATAAACGGAAAAGCTGGTTTTAAGGGTAGTGAGCTTTGCTTTTGCTAAAAACGTAGTTTTAAGAGTGACGCTATCTATCACGTTATCTACTGGATTTTTGTGAAACATTTTTTCTCCCCCAATATCTCAAACACATTTTTCATTATAAATGATATATTTCTATAATTTGAATTTTGGTCCATTGGCATCAACTATAACTACTGTTATATTACTATTGTTATTATATAATTACATATCCTTACTATATAACTCTTACTAAAATCTCTTACTTGGAGCGAGGATAGCTCAGTAGGACAGTGCAAATCAATAGATTATTTATGATTTGTAGACAAATTCAAATTTCAATATTTACTAATAGACTTAATAAGCTTTTTGATTCAAGTTATATTAAATACCAAGGAATACATGCAAAGTCAGAGGTAACAATAATAGGTAAATATCATATGATGTACAATTCGACCCATGTAGGCTATCCGATGTCTTTCACGGACGACAGGCGTCCAAGGTGAACTATCATAAACAGAGAAAGTACTCACCAATATGATAACCTCGTATGACGTCATTTGTATGAAGCGCATTTAAGTTTAAGGTCGAATAATAAGATAAAAGCCACAACAATGATCAAATGCCTAAATTATTCTTTAATTATTATGTCGTAATAATATTTTCATATCAAATCATTTGCTTAGCGATTACGTCAAAATATTTTAAATGTTTTATTTAATATTTGCAAATTTTAACCATTTTAAAGTAGAATTTAAATTTTCCATTTTTAACAATTTTAAATTAGGATCATAATTTTGATAAATCTTATTTAACTAAGAAAGACATTAAAAGGTAGTGAATGAAATGAAAATAGATTCGTCGAGAAATGTTAATTCCTGACAAGCATGTTCCAATTATGTCTCCATGTGTAATCATTTTCGAAGTAGATTTATAAAAATACAGCACTGTAAGTTACATTTCGTGATTTATTAGAGTAATATCATTGTCCTCTAGACGTAATTTATTCTCTGATTATTTTCTTATGAGTTGCATGTGCATGCAAAGAGAAATATTACTACCTATTTAGAATGCACGCTTACCAGCTAGCTTGCATAGACGCCCCAAACTTACAAGTACCTAATGCAAAATGTAGGTAAAAACAGAACTCACTTTATTTAAATCCAGATTGCTGATTTTCATATATATAGCATTAAATATTATTTAACACTCACAGATACTTTCCTTTCGCCAATAACTCCGGCGGATACCCGAAAAAATAACGGAACTTCTAGTGAAATTCCGTTATTCTATTTTATTTTTCACCAGATTAGGCCCCCTCGGCAGCGGCTCAAGCCTAGGACTGTTCCCTCGGCGTGGAGCCTTTGAGTGCGCTGCTCGCGCAATACAGCCTCTAGCTCCCGGGGAATTGGAGCAGAGAAGAAAGTATGAGAGAGGGTTAAGGATGGAGAGGTGGGGGCGGGACCTGGTGGACACGCAGTATGGTCGATATACTATCGACGCCGTCTGCCCGGTCCTGCCCGAATGGTGCAATCGACTTTGGAGCTCCCTGTCGTTTCGTCTGGTGCATGTGCTGACCGGGCACGGGTGCTTCGGTTGGTACCTGTACCGGATAGCACGCAGGGAGCCGACCGCCGTATACCATGAGTACGGCGTTGAACCGGACACCGCGCAGCACACACTTTCCGAATGTGCTGCATGGGAGGAGCAACGCCGCATTCTGGCTGCGGCGGTGGGTGATGGTCTCTCGCTGGCGAGCGTCATAAAAGCCATACTCGGCAGCGAGAATGTGTGGAATGTTGTTGCCTCCTTCTGTGAGGAGGTCGTCTCGCAGGGGAGGCGGCGGAGAGGGTTCACGAGGAGGACCTGTTAAGCGGTCGTCTCTGCCAAAGAAGAACTGGTAGGAGGAGGCGCCAGTTCACGCGCCTTCTCCCACTACCATAGCTGGACCTAGGGGAGGTGGGTCGGGGGCCCATCTTCCCATTGCACAGGTCCGGCGGACGAGACGGAGACGGCCGGTGTGTACCCGGCTGTCTCCTTACAAGACGAAGGCCCGGCGGCGGCATTCTGCTGCTGGGCCACACCGCTGGGGCGGCACGATGAAGTCTATAGAGATCTCGTGCCGCCTCAACCATAGCGGAAGACGTACACTGTGGGGTTTTAGTCCGTGCGAGTCGGACATAACACACCCTCTCCCCCGGGAGGGTGGGTATCCATAAGGGATTTCACCACGAGAAAAAAAAAAAAAAAAAGATAGGTCGCGAATTGCACTTGTCGGGCAGCAGCCCAGGCCGATGTGTGCTGTGCACCCTTGAGCTAGATGCCCAAATAAAATCGTCCCAGTGCCGCAAGCGCTCGCCTTAGTAGTCCGGTGAAGCTGTTAAGACCTTGCTGGGTCAATAGCGTAGCCAGTTAAAAAAAAAAAATTCATTATTACTAAGGGTGTGCGAATAATTCAAAGTTACGAATTATTCGTTCCGAATCGAATATTAATATTCGAAAAATTTCGAATAATTCGATTTTTTTCGGAATTATTATATTATTCGCAAATTTTCTAGTATTATTCGAATTACTCGAAGTTTTTCGAATTATCGGAAATTTTTCGTGAATTTCGAATGATTCGGAAATTCGAATTATTCGATTTGAAATTCGTATCGAATATTAAAATTCGATTCGAGCGATATTTGCACACACCTAATTTTCACATAAAAACTATATAATGATAACAGTGCATTTCCGTGGCTTTAAAAGTGATAGATTTATCATAATGAACTTAACTCAGGTACTACGATGAAGCATCCCACAGGTACAACATATTAAAATCAATTATTATTTCTTTTACAAAAGTATATACTAGATAACTCATATAACAGTTACTGTATCACAAAACAATGCGCGAATTGAAACTGAAGGTCACATGAACCTCAATAAAGAACTTAGATAGTGCGGTTATTGAACTTTGATAAGACAGAATAGCTCTAGTTGAGAGAAGTAAATCTATTTGACTTTTGATGTGTAACATATACTTAACCTTATACTCCTTCGACCGTGAAAACATCCTATTATGCGTTACGACTAGTAATGCATGATTTGTAATTGTATTTCTTCTGAAGTAAAAATTTTACTTTACATTTTAATAGAAAAATATATTTATTTCATTAACTATAATACTATAACTTGTTAAAACAAAAAAAATTAGGCCTCCCACGGCAGCGGCTTAAACCTAGGTTCGATCCCTCGGTAGGGAGCTCTTGAGTGCGTTGCTTGCGCGATACGGTGACACAAAATATACATCACTGCTACAACACTACACGATCACCCCCACACACGTGCACGCCTACACGCTACACATTAAAGTGGAAGAGTTTATTTTTTTTTCCCTTATCGAACTGAAAAAACTCTCAATTTTCCTATAATAAATATATGGAGGAGTTGTTGAGGCGTATATGCTTGGTACACATATACGTTTCAACAACTCATACATATATGAATAGTTAGCTAGGTTAGCTAAGATAGGTCGCGATTTTGCATGCAACAGGCAACAGCCAAGCCGAGGTGTGCCGTGCACCCTTGAGCTGGTTGCCAATATAAAATCGGCTGAGTGCCTTAAGCGCTCCCCTTAGTAGTCCGGTGAAGCTGTTAAGACCTTGCTAGGTCAATAGCGTAGTCAGATCGAGAAAAAAAAACAAAACAAATGTTATAAATACATTTTTTTTACAAAGTCTAATAAAAACTTTCATAATGTTCTCATTATAATACAATGAAATAAAAATTGCAAAAATATTTTTATTACATTTCCTCTCTTTCCATGGTACTCACATCAAAGAAATCGGATTTTTCAACCGACAAGTGAATAAATATTCCCATGATTTTGATAATTAACCGGAAATGAAATTAATTTAAGATATATTTACGCTCTATTTCCTTATTTAACTAACATGCAAGTCTAAAATCATAATACTTTATTAATTTTTATAAATGCAGCACCGTGAACACTTATCTAAAATAGTAATTAAGGTATAATATACAACTACTTACAAGTAGAATTACTCCCAATACTTAATATTTCTTTTTACTTTCAATTTTTTTTCTATGTCATAGGAGGCAAACGAACAGGCGGGTCACCTGAGGTTAAGTGGTTACCGCCGTCCATAGACACTAGGAACACCAGGGGAGTCACAAGTGTGTTGCCAACCTGTGGTTGAGGGAGGAGGTGGAGAACAGGTGGGAGGGGGAGGGGAGGAGGTCCTCCGATGCTCTCACTGACCGAACGAAATGCAACAATGCACGCACTGCTACTTCACGTCAATTTTCTGTGGGTCGTGTGGTACTACCCCGGGCGGGCCGACCCATTCATACTGAAACCATTAATAGCTTCAGCGTGACTCTACCACCTACAAAAACTGTACAACATATAGCAACACTAAATTATCTATTACTTCAAATATAATTTTATCAATTTTATAGGATTCTTCACAAAACTTTTGTAAAAAATATACATAGTACACCTATAATAACCCGCCAATTTTAACTGCAATTAATTTGGAAATATTAACCAAATATAAATAGCAGTAAAAACTAGTAATAATGTAAACACAAAACTTGTCGGATCGGTTATGAAAACCTTCGTCGGTGTCAACAACCCGCCACAACAATTAACACATTCGAATACTCAATAATTTAAACAATAAGACTGTATTTGAAATCAACTTATGTAAAAGTTACGTACAATACCCATTATTTTATAAAGATATTAATTAAATATTCCATCTAGTAGTTCTTGCATTTATGAAATATAATACTTAGAGAAAAAAAATATCATAACCACAAAAAATCATTCAAATCAAACCAAAAATACGTTATTCAATTTAGGCCCTCATGAACGTCTAAACTACCACCGGTTCGGAATACAATCCACTTATCGAGAAGAACCGGCAAGAAACTCGATCTGTTTTGTTTTATTGTAGCACAGCAAAGTGACTGCACTGTACCTAATGGTGAGCACAGTACAATCCAAAAACAATGGCGAACACTGAGAGACACGCCATCCCTCGGCGGTCGCCGCTGTCATGCCGACCTGCGTAAATGTCTCTTCACGTTAAGTTTGAAGGACCCCATGTTATACGAAGGAGGGAACACACTAGCTGGCAGATTGTTCCACAGCTTCACGGTACGGCAAAGAAGTTGCGAACTTTTTAGTTCGTACCCAGACAGGATTTACCGTAAAACTATTTATATTTTTAAAAAGTGTATATAATATTTAGAATATATTACACGTCACAATAGTTTCTAATGAATGCACAGAGATAAGTCAATTCCAAATAAGTTCTACATTCACATACGTCTTGTAAACTTATAACACACAGTACAATTACATGTAATAATTAAAAAACAAGTCAATTCAATTAAAAAATAATATTAAGTGCTTCTAATTCAATCTACTTTTAACTCTTCAGTCTTAATCATTTAAAAGCGAGTAGACTACATAAACATGTCACTAAGAACATAAAGATATGGTAATATTTTAATTGTCGAAACAACGTAAAATTGCCAGTGGTTATGACACTGCTATATGAATATATATTAGAGGACAAATAGCGGTCATCTTGTATTCGAAACATTCATTTACATCCATATTAAAATAGTAAATAAGTTAATAATTATTAACTTAGTTTACATATATACCTTTATATATAAATTTCTTCTATACGCGTGTACGTCACGGAACTTCTCCCAAACGGTTGTACCGATTTTGATGAAATTTTGTGTGCATATTCCAGTGAATCCGAGAATGGTTTAGATTTACAATTGGACCCGGTAGGTGGCGCTGCGGTAGTTTGAGAAATGCTTTTATTACCAAAGCAGGACAACGTCCGCCTGTACCGCTAGTATATATATATATTGTATGTATATATATTGTATGTATATATATATTGTATGCAGAGTAGAATAGCACCACCTCATATCTTCCCGTAGGTATCGTAAAAGGCGATTAAGTGATTGTGAGATAGTACTGACCCCTTGTAACTTTCTCACCGTGATACTGTACTATCTGTCTACGTCCTTCTCCGGTCGTAACGGTTCCCGTTCTACTGGATCCAGAAGAACAAGGACGAGTATGTGCACCTCTGTCTTGCGCATATACTTGTGCACAGTAATATATCCTGCGCATCTGACCGCTTCCGTTACTTCGTATCATTATGAGAACGGCGTCCTAACATATCCCCATTGTGCACGGAGTTTCGCCACGAAGATAGGCTACATAAGCCATCTTCATCAGCACCAGCGCCATTTCTCTAATTAGGGGTCAAAGTGGTCGCCATGGCCAAAATCGGTCGGAGCAATCAATATATCTTTTATGGAAAAGTGTTCTCAAACTAGACACGTAAAATACTTAAATAAGACCTTTTATTTCATCTGCGTTGTGTGTGAACCGCAAATAACGTGTGATAAAAAACGAAAACAATCTCACAAAGTTGAAGTAAAACAAAATAAGGCGGTATTTTTTTTACGTTTTCATTTCGAAGAACCATATTCTGGATAATTTTACATATTTGTGTTCATTGAAACATTCTATGAGATAATGTGATAGTACCTACATTTTATCGTGAAATTATATTATTCCCTCATTATCTGTGAGCCATTTTCCGATACTAAAGATAAAAACATCATTCCAGTAACACATACACATAACATACTCATAATATGATTATTAAAAAACTTCACTTCACTTTTGAATACATCTATACTAATCTATACTAATATTATAAAGAGGTAAAATAAAGTTTGTGAGTTTGTGACGTTGTGATGTTGTTACGTTGTAGGGGATAATCTCAGGAACTACTGGTCCGATTTGAATAATTCATTCAGTGTTATATAGATCATTCATCGAGAATGGTTATAAGTTATATATCATCACGCTAAGACCAATACGAGCAGAGCACAGACGAAAAATGCTTCAAAATCGGGATGTTTTTCCTTTTGAGAACTGCTGCGTGTTAGTGTTAGTTTATTTATTCTAGTCGCTGGCAGAGGCTAATTATATATAAAAATTGTCGACATATATTGGAAAGCATTACAACAGAAACGAACGATTAGTAAAAATTTTTCCCCTATTACTTACTATTTGTTCTATTATGTTTTTAACCCACTTCACTAAAACACCTATTCTCACGAAGGGTTAACTGCAAACTTATACATTTATTTCCTGTTATATATATTAAACTACCTAGTCTGGCCATAAATATTGTTACAATTAAAAATAAACAAAATATTACACGTGAATTTGGAATCTGTCATTTTTATATGATTATTCATTAGGTTTTCTCATTTTGGCGCCAATACATTCTACAATATCTTGTGATATTAAAATGGAGTGGGGTGATAAAGAGAACCGGATCGCTGTGATTGCATTACACGACTTAGGTATGGAGCCAAATGCAATGTTTAAAACTCTCCATACTTGGTATTCGTAAAATGTTTGTGTACCGGGCTATTAATAGGTTTTTTTTTATTGTAGCACGACAAAGTGACTGCACTATACCTGATGGTAAGCATAGTACAATCCAAAAACAGTGGCGACCACCGAGAGACAGATCATCCATCGTCGGTCGCCGCTGTCATGCCGGCCATAATGACGAAAGTCACCTGGTACTGGATATGCACAGGCTGATCCCGAAACGCGACGCGCAAAAGCGAGTCACTATGACGGACTTTTTCGCCATGTACATGGTGGTTGCGACCCAGTCGGGCTGTAAAACCCTACCACTCCGCTATCGCCATTGCCTCGTTCGTTGATCAGCAGGGTGCACCACGTGCAGGTGAGGTTGGCTTGGGTGTCTCAAGTTTTAAGATGTTACTCGACACCCCTTACACCCCTAGAGGTACAATGAGACCTCCTCTGTTTGTGACAGAAAAAAATCTGGCCTTCCACGTAGTGTTCGTATGAAAAAAGTGGGTAAAGAAGTAAGGGAAAATTTTTTAAGAAATTCTGTCCGAAAGCAACAGATTTTATCTCTGGGATGAAGATAGCACCTAGAACCATGCCGCATATTTTAAAACATTATTTAGGACTTGTAGCCTATAAGAGACGCACTGGTCATTTAGTAACTGATAATTTAAAAAAGAATAGGGTGCTAAAATCGAAACTATTACAGAAGGGAAGGGAGGTCATAGAAAAGTTTTGTTTTTTACAATTGAGCAACATTTTAACAAACAAAATGACCGTATTATAAGGAATATATTATAAAGAAGCTTCCCAATTAGTCGACAGAATGCAACGTGGGCACTATCCGACTTCAGTGATGGTTTGGTGGGGTATTACCATTAAAGGAGTGACTGAGCCATAATTTTTGTGAGTAAGGTATCAAAACATCGGCACAAGTGTAGCAAGATACCATTCTTGAGAAATGGTCCTTCAAGCAAGACTCGGCGCCGGGCTATAAATTTCAGTCTACGCAATCTTCATTGGAAACGAATGTTTCGGACTTCATCAGAGCTGAAGATTGACCGTCGTCTAGTCCCGATCTTAATCCGCTAGATTATGGTTTATGGTCAATTTTAGAGAGTACGGCTTGTTTTAAACACCATGATAATTTGGAGTCCCTAAAACAATCCGTACGATTAGCAGTGATAAATTTTCCCATGGAAAGAGTGTGTGCTTCTATTGATAACTGGCCTTAATGTTTAAATGACTGTATTGCAGCCAATGGGGTCTCCATTGAATAAACCTTTTATATTTTAGATTGTTTTATATTTATGTATTAAACTAAGACACTGTAAAAGTAATTAATGATATTTGGAATAGAAAATATTGTTTTTCTTTTTTTCAGTATTTATTGTAAGACTAGGTAATGTGGCATGTATTCAAATATTAAAATTTTAAATACGCTATTTACACCGGAGCTTGCTCTCAATTGCAGCTGTCGGAACACACCTATGGTGCTTGGCGACAAATTTTTAATTAGAGGAATAGCCAGGGCAAATTAATAAGAGCCTTACCATAATGCTATGGTTTCATCACAGTGTTTTCTTCCACTAACAACTCCGGCTTATTCTCAATCTCATTATGTCGTTATCAACGCAGTATCCGGACATACCAAGCGATTCCTCTTATCCATCATCACTTCTAAATCATCATGCACAATTATATAATAACGACATCTTGTTAATAAATAGGATTTATGAGATCCGTGACCTCTTAAAATATTTCGATTAGATAGAATTGGAATCGGTAATAATTTTAAAGATTTACATTAGCATATCTAAGAGCTATTCTTGCCGTGACTTTCACTGGTGTTAAAATAGAACGCAGACACATCCAGTCGTAGGTTGTATTATAAATATCTAGAGAAATCACGCGCTTGGCAATTATGATATCGTATTCCTTTATATGTATATCTCATACGAGGAAAAATATGATATCTACCTATCAATTATTTCAACCAATTGTATAAGAAACAAGAGACGCCTTTGCCTTGAAAGTGTCACATGTGATCATCAACCTCAATATGACACTATACGTTATAATAATTAGAATCTTCGAGTACATTTCATGTACAGTTTAGACTGTGATTTTTTTTAATCCTATTCGAGTATTCTTTTTAAATATTGATGAGTATATGGTTCGTTTATGAATATACATACGTTTTGTAAGTACGAGTATAATAAATAGCTTTAATTTATAATAAATAAATATTACCATGAGGTAAAGTTTGTGACTATAACGTTGTGAATTTGTTCCATTTAGAGAGTAATCCCAGGAACTATTGGTCTGACTTGAAAAAAAATTTCAGTGTTATGTAGCTCCTTTATTATATTTATATATCATCACGTAACGACCAATAGAAGCGAAGCACCAATGAAGAATATTTTGGGGTGTTATTCATCTTGAGAGCTTCTGCTGCGTTTTAACGTTAGCCCAGAGTAATTATACCACGCGAACGAAGTTGCGGGCAGAGGCTAGTAATAAATAAATTGGCATCTCATAATCGTTCCTTCTTTTCTCTAAATCCTTTAGGTCCTTCAAACAAGAGGCACCTTTGCAGATTAGTACAATGGCGATGACTGCCATGCCATTACTTTTTAACACCAATAGTCCCCGTTGTTTTTGGACAGTACCGTATTTTCCATCAAGTATTGTGTAATCATCTTATCGAGCTAGTAAACAAAAATTACATCAGCCTGTAATAAACCCAGTTGGGTCGTAGCTCTCTTCCTGAAGGAAGGAATGGGTATAATGCACGCCAGCCTATAACGTATTGGGCTGATGAAATACACAGTTATATATTTACTACAAGAATATTTCCCCAGTCCAAGTTCCCTCATGCTGTTTTCTTTCACCGTTAGACAATAGTTTTAACATTAGGAATTAGTAAATAACATTTACTAAATATACGCGAATTCCGAACAATTTGTTGATACATGCAGATGTTCGTACCTATGGACATCGAATTGACATTCCATCAATCAAAGCATTTGACCATCTTTACTCTCTATATATTATAATTTACACTGAAAGTTCTATTTTCTATTAAATTCGAGTTGAATGTTATCATAATATTTTAGAGGTCGAAATATTTTCAACATTCTAGTCAGTAGGAGATGCCAACAATTTAATTCCGTTGCATAGCTCTTAGTACATACTAAATCTGAATTAAATGGCCACCAACCAATGCCAGAATGAGAAGTCACACTGCAACGCCCTTGTTTTACACAATATACCAATACATATATAATTAAATATAAAGTCTGAATGTCATCGTCCACGGCTGCATACAGTTGCCGATATGTTTACAATATCAGGCGATGCGTATACTCCTCTTACCAAATTAGAATGATAAGCAAAGCTGAGGTTTGATGATAATACCTTATAATATATAGTATTTGAAGCTACAACTAATATATATTATTGTCTATAAAACATCTCAGATGTGCGATTCACTCAAAGAAAGTAGAACAAAATTTATATGCTTTTACTTATAGCATACGTTGATAGAACACATGTAAGATTGAAAGCAGTAAAACATTATCTAAAACCCCACCGTAATGCTCTTAAGTTTCAATAAAACAAACATTATTGCTATATCCAACAATTAAATAGCACTTTTAATATTTATATACGACTCAAGTATCGGACAGTGGTATATGTACAAGAGTTCATTAAACATACACGTTTCGAATGCGAGTCGGCTTTCTATGGTATTGGTAAACAATAAAGGAAAGTGCGACATTCACTTATACAACAATGTTAAAACAGTGCCAACGAAATTGGTCGAACAAATATAAAAAGTTTTAGCCACCATAAATAATACAATCAATATCTAATATTATAAAGCTTTGGATTAGGCCACCTCGGCAGCGGCACAAGCCTAGGTCCGTTCCCTCAGCGTAGAGCCCTTGAGTGCGCTGCTCGCGCGATACACAAAATCTTACATCACTACAGCAACGTTACACATATCACCCCTACACACGTGCACGCATACACGCTTACACATGAAAGGGGAAGGGTTTTGTTTCTTTCCCTTATCAAACTGAAATAGTTTAGAAAATTATCTGAAATATATATAAGAGTTGTTGAGGAATGTATGCTTGGTACACATATATGCTCCAACAACTCATATATGTATGAACAGTTAGCTTAGGTCAGCTCAGACAAGTCGCGAATTGCACGTATTACGCAACAGCCCAAGGCGAGGTGCGCTGTGCAGGGTGCACGCTAATTATCAAATAAAGTCGGCATAGTGCCCAAGTGCTTGCCTTAGTAGTCCGGTAGAGCTGTTAAAACCTTGCTGGGTCAATAGCGTAGTCAGTTCGAGAAAAAAAAAAATATAATTCTAATGATACGTTATTACTATATTAAAAAGGGTTTCGCCAAATTGTTTAAAGCCTTGTGTAACCTTTTTAAAGCAAATACTCAATATGTATTTAACTTTTTGTAATAACACTGAACAAGTTCAAACCAAACAAAAATAATAAATTTTCTAACTGACAGTATTATACCTTGTTGGCGATCATTAAAATACCAATGATTTATGACAGCTATATCCATGTGAATTAAGCTTTGATTCTGTTATTTTACGATAGATTTCCGCGCGAATTTACGTCAAGAGACAAACTGTATCTACAGAGTTTTCTTTAATATCTTAGACGATGTAGCGTGAAGTAAAACTTGTCTAAAGATTCTACAAAAAGTAAATAATGATACTTGACACAAATATATACCAAAATGTTGGATATTGTCAGTTAATAATTCTAACCAAAAAGGTCGTTGTTGCACCGATTACGCGAAACTAATTTTTATAAAATAAGCTTTATTACTATTGCGATATTTTATGCAGGTGGTATGAAATAAAATTAGTTATCGGCTGAAGTGTCATTGACGAATACGAATCCATGCCTTCGTAGAGGCTAATCCCAAGAGATACTCAAATTACAAGCGGCTTTTATTATTATGTCAGGATTTATTGGAAAATAGTTTAATGATCTTTGCCTGGAGCGTCGCTGGCGTTATTGTTAGACTAATTTATTTATTTATTATTTATTTATTTATTTTAGGGTCGTCAACATGACAATACACTAGTACATATATAAAAAGTAGGACTATTATGATTCATTATAAATGTAGTCATATTAACCACGGCACGCTCCAACACTTAATTAAATATTCATAAAGTAAATATTAAACTATTTTACATATTTAAAGATTTAACATAATAACACAAAAACAAAGAAATTGAAACAGAAAAAGTAATAAAATGGTGCAATTAATTGATACTAATCCTTTAGAATCAGTACTTCTTTTCTGGACGAATGAATCTTATATCCTTTTCGGTACCCGTGACAACGTTTATCTAAATAGGCTACTTACATTTGGATTCCTCTGAACCTTTGCCATGTTTATTTTTTTATCTAAAGATTAATAAATGTACAGCGATGCGGGCGCGTATCAACTAGTTTTTTTTTATATCAAAGGATGCAAACGAACAGGTTGGTCACCTGATGTTAAGGGACCACCATCGCCCATAGGCACATGCACCACCAGGGGAGTTGCAAGTGCGTTGCCAGCCTGTGTATGGGAGGGAGGGGAAGGGGACGTGGGCCTCCGGCACTCTCACTGACCGAACGAGACGTAATAATGCAAGCATTGTTACTACGCGGGCGAATCGACCCATTCATACTAAAACCAGTAATAGCTTCGGCGTGCCTCTACCATCTACAAAAAGTTATAAAATTGAACGTAAAATTCATAGACCTATACTGTAATGTTCATTATAGTTACTTACCTATACATGCCTATTAACCTATGTTAATGTTCACATACATTGTAAATGTTTGTCTGGTATTATCGACACCTTAGGCCGAGATCACGCGGTCACACAGGTTCCATTTTATTTATCTGGCCTCTACTCTGCCCGAACACGACTTCTCGCGATAAAATAATTAGATTTTTTCTTATCTACGTTTGACACCTTTTCCCATATTGATTATACTAATTATTGTCTGCGCTTAAATTTAAAAGTTACGTAAAATCTATTATTTGTTTAATTAGTGTAGGTTTTTTATTAAATGATAACTCTCAAGCTTAGTATGTTCGGACAGCGCGGCGTTTCAATTGACAATGTAGTCAGGTAAAGCTGTTAAGACCTTGCTAGGTCAACACCGTATCAGTTCAAGAAAAAAAAATAAAAACATCGATTGACAATAACTGTAGTCTACGCTTTTTATTATTTCAAACCAAAAGTATCATATGTTTTCAACAAAAGGTAGTAGAATTTAAATTACAATAAACCTTATTTTATATTTAACTAGCTGTTACCCGCGGCTTCGCACGCGTTTTTTTTTTAATATATTAAATAAATTTAAAATTGTGATTACACAGCTAGTGTAAATTACAATAATACTATTTCAAAAATATTTGTATCACACGCACATCATCTACTGTAACAGGTAACGTGTACATTATGTGTGTGAATACTAATAGTGTATCGAATGGGATGGGATTATGATCAGCCACATAACTGGAATTTTAAACTATATATCACCCTCAGTGCTCACACTATATAAGAAAATAATGAAAATATGAAGCTACACATTATCGAACAATATTAAATAAAACAGCTAATTAGTTACTTATTTGCCCGTAGAATTCCCGTTCAAATATTACTTGTAGTCCGGTGAAGCTGTTAAGCGTAGTTATTTGTAAGAAGAAAAAAAGCATTCAAATAGGTCCAGTCGTTTCGGAGATTACCCGGAACAAATAAAAAAACAGACATATCGACAGAGTTAAAAAAAAATTCATGTTTGTATTGTATTGTTTGTTCATCACAGATTTTATTCACCAAAAATAATTCATTTTAATATAAATTACACTCACTTTACTTTTATAATACGTAATATATCACAAATAAAAAATTGGCAACAAAACTAATGTAGAATAGAGTTTTTTAAGAGTGTTTGGCGGGATTTCAGTCTGTCAGGTAGTGGATTTTATATTTTTTCACAATATTGTGTTACATGATTTTATATCGTGTAGAAATTTGTTGCGTATTATATAATATCGTTCGTTTATTTTGCATAAGTGAAATGAATGAAAAATAAAACCATGAAGCATTAATTCTATGGTCTTGAAGATTAAGAAGATAAAAAATTGAGTTATATTATGTAGAGGATTCGGCGCTTATACCTTTACATTAACTTGGACATAGAAGAAAACTATATTGACTAACTATATTGACAACTTCAGAATTGGCTGTATGGATTAATTCCTTCGACTGTATTATTGGACGAATATTATTACTACTAAACTTTCTGAATAACAACACAAAATAAACTTAAGAAATGTTTGCGATATAAACGTAACACGTATAATTAAAAATCGAAAACAAAACTAACGTAGAATAAACTTTTTGAATAGGAATACAAAATAAACCATGAAAATATTTTTAATAGAATGTTATCGCGTTACCATGGCAACGCGTATAATACTGACATTAACACGCAGCGGAAGCTTCCAAAGTAGCCCGATTTTGAGACATTCTTCATTAGTGCTCAGCTCCTATTGGTTTTAACATGATGATATTTACCCTATAGCCATCCTCGATAAATGACCTATCTAACACTAAAAGAAACTTTTAAATCGGATCTGTAGTTCTTGAGATCATAGCGTTCAACCAAACAAACAAACAAACAAACAAACAAACTCTTCAGCTTTATATATTAGTATAGACTAGCAGGCCCCGCAGACCCTTTCCCACCCTGATTATAAAAAAATCATTGACAAATTATATACCAAAACGTTCCTCATGAGCCACTTTATCCACTGCTGAAAACTGCATGAAGATCCGTTCAGTATTTTTTGAGTTTATCGCGAACAGAAAGACAGACTTAGTAGGGGAAATCCTAAAACAAAATTGTTTTGAAAAATGTAATGATGACTTCAGTTTTTAGTAGAGCAAATAGGTCAAGAATCTTTTTTCTTTTAATTCGAATCTTGATTGCCGTATTTTATAGATAAATAGCTAATAAAAGTGCTGTCAAAGTAAAAAACTAAACTTGTAGTTTCGTTTTTTTTTTTTTTTATTGTAGCACGGCAAAGTGACTGAACTATGCCTGATGGTAAGCACAGTACAATCCAAAAATAATAGCGACCTCCGACTAACACACTGTCCATCGCCGGTCGCCACTATCATGCCGGCCTGTAATAAGCTGGATATGCACAGGCTGATCCCGAAACGCGACCCGTAGAAGCGAATCACTATTACGGGCTTTTTCGCCATATACATGGTGGTTGCGACCCAGTCGGGCTGTAAAACCCTACCACCCCGCAAATTAGATAGGTCACCTTCTATCAACCCATGATTAAGGAGTATCTAACACACTAAGAACTACTTTCTTTATTTTTTCTTTATTTTAATTTAAAATAAGTACAGCTCGCTTAAAATAACAAAATTCTGCTTATTATCAGTCTTTAAGAATGTCCATATCTAAACTGGAGTCCAAAAAGAGAATGGTGCATCATGCACCTGTAATTTTTTGCAACATTGAATTCTATGTTATATATGAGTAAACGCATTACGATAAAAAAACATGTTATCATATTGACACTTTCGTTGATCAATCTTGATAATATATACGTGTGTAATAATAGATAATGCTAATGGGTCACGCAGTGTATTGCGAAAGCAAAAGTTAAACCGGGTTCAATAGGATAAACCACGATGTTTTGTTACGTTAATGAATGAATACAAAGATTAATATTTAGAGTAGAATCCATTTCTTTATGAAATAGCAAAAAGGTTTGCGTACTATCTCATCTTGTCTAATGCGTGGGTTTCCTCACCATACGGCTCGAGAGAATGATAAGGTTATATAAGACTTCTACTCACTAAAGCCTCATGGCCTTTATACTTCAACTGCGCTGCTCTGAAGGCCGTCCCAGCGTTTGAGGCCGGACCTGAGCCTATCATACATCAGTCGCTTACCCGTCTACTGAACCAGTATAATAGGAAGACAGCTCTCGTCCCTTGGTTCTGCTATAGTAAAGGAAAGGTATGATTAAAACTCCTTCCTTTACCACCCGTCCATCTACGCTGGCGAAAGATTCTTAGAGGATCCTCTTTGCGTGCACTCCCAGGTCTCTTTCTGTACCATCACAACTTGACAAAAGGAAACCATAGTCAATCACGCCTTTTTACTCGGACGGTTCGGTTCCAGAGGGGTTTTCTCTCACGCACGCTCCGGTTGTGGAATGAGGTCCCTGCTGAAGTTTTTCCAGAGAGCTACAGTATGGCATTCTTCAAGGGGAAAATAAATGGGACATTGAAGGGTCGGCAATGCGCATGTGAAACCTCTGATGTTACAAGCGTCCATAGGCTGCGGTGATTGCTTAACTTCAGGGGGCCCGCATGCTTGTTTGTTACCATCGTAGTATAAAAAAAAACCACGGTGCTCACCACGCCCGACAGACAGAGGACTCCACCAAGTACCGCGATCAAAGCGCGGCGCTGTTCCTCTCACGCAGTACACTTAGCAACAGTTCCCCGAACAGGACTCATGAATAACAATTACTCAATAGCAATCTTTATTTTTCAATTTCAGTGCTATTTAAAAAAATATGTGCCTGCAACTGTCATCACGCTTGTAATATTTAAAAAACATATACTAGGCAGTTACAAATAACAGTCATTAACCAATTTTCGAAACACATACTCGAAAGCAAAATGTTGTTACTCATACTCACTTAAAGTAAGATAAACAGTCTCATTTTTAGACGTGACAATCTATACTAATATTATAAAGAGGTAAAGTTTGTGACGTTGTGATGTTGTAGGGGGTAATCTGAGGAACTACTGGTCCGATTTGAATAATTCTTTCATTTCTATATAGATCATTCATTGAGAATGGTTATAGGCTATATATTATCACGCTAAGACCAATAGGAGCGAAGCACAGATGAAAAATGTTTCAAAATCGGCATGTTTTTCCTTTTGAGAACATCTGCGTGTTAGTGTATCTATTCCACGCGAACGAAGTCGCGGGGAGAGACTACTTATGTGTGTGTGTATATATATATATATATATTATTACGAGCTAATTCCCGCCCGCTTCGTTGGGCATTTAAAGAAATGAGTCAATCATATCTAAAAAAAGAGTAGTCTAGAACTCTTTAGGAAAAGTTCCGCATCAAATGGTCATAGTCCCATGCCAATACTTACAGTAGTTTTGCCTTGACTGAACCTCAAAGGAACTATACTTTCATAATATATATACTTGCCAATCAACATATATCACTTTGCAGCTTATGTTCATTATAAATTAAATATACACATAACTTACGCTTTTCATTTTCAATCCATTAACAACCCTAATTCGTAAACATTAAAAATTTAAATTATCAACCAGAATTAGAACCATATGAAATAATATTTACCTTAACCCGAAATTATCAAAGAGAGAGATTATACACATTTATAAAATATGTTGAGCGGAAAAATGTATATAATTTAAAACTGAGTATTTCCACTATAGAATACTATTTTGAGATAGACGGAGGTTAACGAACGCTACGAATCGGCTCCAATAACGTTATATTTGTCATCGTTATACATAACATCTATTAAGATTAAGCTATTTTCATAGTAATTTAAAATTACATAAATAATAATCAGCCATTAAATATGCAAATAAGCATTTTCAAATTCATTTAAACTTGTATTAAATTCGTATTTCGTTTGTATTAAATTTGGAAATAATTATGTCGTTGCCTTAAAGATTTGAATTAACATTTTTAGACGAATATATATCAAACTTAATCACAAAGACGATTAAAAATTACATTTTCCTGTCTATATGTTTGTAGGTCTAGTTTAAACTCCAAAACGGTTTGGTTTATTAATAGGAAATTTTGTATACGATATTATTCGATAACTTATAAGAATTGACAATATCACTCTTAAGAACCATAAAAATTTATATTCAAATCAATTTAGATTACACTTACAATTACATCTCACATTAATGGTTTTAGTAGATAATGGGTTAATTTGATATTTTATGAATCATAACAATTAACTAATATGTTTTTTTTTTTTAATCGAAGCACGACATAGTGACTGCACTATGCCTGATGTTAAGTATAGTACAATCCAAAAACATCGGCAACCAGCGAGAGACAGATTATCCATCGCCGGTCGCCGCTGTCATGCCGGCCATAATGACGAAAGTCACCCGGTACTGGATATACACAGGCTGATCCCGAAACGCGACGTGCAGAAGCGAGTCACTATGACGGGCTTTTTCGCCATATGCATGGTGGTTGCGAGCCAGTCGGGCTGTAAAACCCTACCATTTCGCCATTGCCTCGTTCGTTATTCAGCAAGGTGCACCACGTGCAGGTGAGGTTGGCTTGGGTATCTCAAGTCTTAAGATGTTACTCGACAACCCTTACACCCCAAAACACCCCTTACACCCCAAAACACCCCTTACACCCCAAAACACCCCTTACACCCCAAGAAAGAAGAGTGTGAATATAATAAAATAAATATTACTTATGTATACGATAAAATTCATAATATCACTCATGCAATGTACAAATTAGTAATCCATTGTCTATTAAATACAGTCGTTATAAATTTATACTGATATTATAAAGAGATAAAGTTAGTGAGTTTGTAACATTGTAGGGGGTAATCTCAGGAACTACTAGTCCGATTTGAAAAATTATTTCAGTGTTATATAGCTCATTTATCGAGGAAGGTTATAGGTTATATATTATCACGCTAATACTAATAGGAGCGGAGCACCAATGAAGAATGTTTCAAAGTCAGGTGTTTTTTTCCTGAGAGCTTCCGTTGCGTGTTAATATTAGCCCAAAGTAACCATATTACGCGAAGTCGCGGGTAGTGACTAGTACACAATAACGTAGAAAATGAAATTAGAACAATATTGAGCTCTATGATCATAGAGAAGATATATTTTTGCTTTGTATAAAACCTTAGTAACCACTGATAACTTTGTAGATAGGGACATCCAACTCGTCACGTGGATGACCCACGACCCGCATCGACACTAATCTAAAATAAATAAAATAACGTACACTACATTTTAAAATCTTCCCTACTCGATGCATTACTTTGTATATCGTAGTTTAGTACAATATTTACTTCATAATCTAAACATGTTTCTTATTACAGAATCTCGAAACGTTAAAGAAATCATTGTTATACATGGTCAATAATACAGCAAATGATAACTTGATAACGAATGATTAAAGACTTTAATATTCTTTTATTAACTATTCGTTGATCATTATTATTTCAATCAAGTTAGTTGGCCGGTATTATAACAACGTTCACACGTTGCTCACACTCAAAGTCACGATACGAACAACAAATTTTGCATCAATATCATGTCAATGTTACAGATAGCAATACATTATAAAATGAAGAATTACCTAACAACGGAATAATTGACGAAGTTTCAATACTGCTTATAATAAGAATGGATATTATTTTGTATTGTACTTTACAAACTATTCTAGAAACATAGTTACATAATCTTTAGTAGTTGTAATTTTAGTCTACGTGACATAGTTGGTTTTCTTGCATAAGGCACGTATTTATAGTTTAAAATAATCTATTCGCAAAAGCTAAAAAAAACTATATCTAGTTTACGATGTACTCGTTGCCAAGTCAAGCTCGTTCATTTCCAACAGTGTTACGTCAATTGAGGAAATAGAACGGTCATGCGGATGCAACTATGAAAGCATTAATTTTCATGCATTTTTACATCCATCCTGATTATGTTTACTTTATATTTCACTAGCTATCGACCCCGACTTCGTACGGGTATAATAACGAAGAATACAACGCAAGATTTCCTTTTAAAATTAAATGGCAACTGAATAAGAGAACGTCAATCTGAGTATTATAACAATATTTTTGAAAATATCCCTGTTATCTCTTGTCTCACTCACACACTTTAGCTTTTTTATAAAAAAAACATCTTTCTTCTATACGAATTTATAACAATTTTGTTTATACAAACAACAAATATAACAAAATCTGTGCAGACGTTTTGATGTAACGCGATTACATACATTCGTTAATTCATCTTATTCATATAGATAAGTTACTAATATTCATAAAGGTAAAGCAGTTCTAATAATACAATGAAACATAGTATGCTATAATAGATAAAAAAGTCTGTGTGTAATTATGTACA
>JACEII010000001.1:7912928-7930020 GCA_014332785.1 Antheraea mylitta
CTGTGTGTAATTATGTACACGCGTTAGAAGTTATACTTATTTGGCGTAACATAAATAAAAATCTTTTTAAAAATTTTATCTTATTAATTCATCTTATTCATTTAAATAGGTTACTTATATTCATAAAGGTAAAGCAGTTCTAATAATACAATGAAACATAGTAAGCTATAATAGATAAAAAAGTCTGTGTGTAATTATGTACACGTATTAGAAGTTATACTTATTTGGCGTCACAAGATAAAAATCTTTTTAAAAATTTTATCTTATTAATTCATCTTATTCATTTAGATAAGTTACTTATATTCATAAAGGTAAAGCAGTTCTTATAATACAATTAAACATAATAAGCTGTAAAAGAGTGTGTGTGTAATTACGTACACGCGTTAGAAGTTATACTTCTTTGGGGTAACAAGATAAAAATCTTTTTAAAAATTTTACCTTTCGCCTTATTCTACGTTGGTAGAAAAAACGACACTAATAACAAAAAAGGTATTTAATACATTGAAAGTTTTAATATAAAGAAAAGAACAAAGAAACAAAATGTTGACTATAGCTAACTTCAGAGTGTCGGTTTCTCGTGACGGTGTGCGCGCGCATAGTAAAATTTACTCTCATCATTTTTCCCTAACGCATCAAAAGAAGTAAAACTCCAAAATTTAAACAGCATACAGAAGCAGATAGCATTAGTGTACATTCAACAAGAGATATCTAAAATTTTTTGCAAGCGTTAAATATTAAAAAACTATTACATTGTAAGACAAACTAGATGTAAATGCGTTTGTCTATCATTATCGACACCTGAACTTGTAAATCAAGAACTAGGATTATAAAATGCAGTCTTTAACATACAGGTGCATAGTTAAGGCATCCTGTCCTACAACAAAACATGCGTCTCCGGGAGTCATGCATCAATATCAATGATTATGGTAGGTAGTTTAACCAGCCCACCTCGTAAGCTGCCTTCTGTATATTAAAATGAAAACATGCCGACCATCTTCATACTTGTACCTGGTAATTTACTGCGTATTATTAGCCTTTGAATTCATGAATAAATTATTTTTAAACGTAGAAGTTCTGAAGACACTTTAGTCTTCATATAATCTAATACCTTTAAATGAGCAATTCTTGTATATATATATATTCAGGATCTCGGAAACGACGTCATCTATTTCCGTAAAACTTAGTATGTAGGTAGTTTCGCGTACGATAAATCGATCTAGATAGATTTTTTCATAGAAAACTTTTTTTAACTGAGATTTCAGGCAATGAAAAAATATAGCTAGAATATGAAGGTAAATTACGCCGCCGCTGTCAAAACAAAAATAGCTCAGATGGAAGTTGGTTGCTTCGGAAATCCGTGTAACCACAGTTCGAATCAGAGGGTACATATTTTTTTTTTTTTGGGACTAATGATGAATTTGAAAGGCAAACCTAACAATACATTTTAATGAAATACATGATTTTATTATTATAATTATATGATTAAAATCTTTTTTTATAATTTTTTTATGTGAAATTTGATAATTTTGTGAGGTAATTATTTTAATTTGAAAATTATTTTTAAAAAGCCGAGCTAGGCTGACGTGACTGTCCTTTTTAGATTTTTATGAAAAAATTGTTGCATGTGTCTTAGAATAAGTAATAAAATATATTTCAATCATTTTTAGAAATGTATTTCTGTTAAAGATAAAAATACTAGCTGTGCCCGCGACTTCATCCGCGTGGAAACTTATGTAAAAACAGTGATTAATAGGGACATCCGAATGTATTATGTCCATTTATTTATCTATTTTTCTCTCGTACTTAAACCACGTCGTCATTAAAAATGCAATAACTTTTGAAAGAGTGGACCATAATTATGAAGAGAGAGATGAGATTAATGAATTATAAACTATTCTTCATTCTCGAAGATATGCTTTATGGTTTTCTTGGTATGGTTTTATTGTGAACCTAGTACTTTAGCACTGATCAATGTTCATACAAATAGATACACGTTTCTAAAATGTAAATTTCACGCACCCGATCACTTAATACATATTATCCGCGATTATCTCACTGATAGGACTTTCCGTTTTTGAGTGGATGGGGAACTATCCCCGCCCCACCCAATACGCTCAGGTGTGCCACTGGGCTCCATACTCGCGTCTTCGCTTTTCAATCTGTTCATCAGTGACCTACCTCGGTCTCCGGGGGTCGAGGTAGGTTGTTATGCTGACGATACAATTATTTACACTTTCGGCTGGCGGTCGGACTTTCTTATGAAGCGCATCGAAAAGGCCGTTTGCACACTCGGTGAATGGTTTCGTCGATGGCGCATAGAAGTTAATCCTGATAAGAGTGCCGCAATACTCTTCGATCCCACGAAACGCGCTAATAATTTTCAGCCCATCAGGCTATACGGAACCGATATCCCTTGAGTCGAAGAGGTCAAATATCTCGGTGTTACATTAGATAAACATTTAAAGTTCAGTTCACATATAGACAGAGTGCTAAACAAAGCCGCTATGGTCTTGGGTCGCCTCCATCCGTTGCTTTGTCATAAGAGTAAGATGTCAGTCAGACACAAGCTCACTTTGTATAAGACATGTATCTGTCCCGTGATGACATATAGCTGCCCCGTTTTTGCGCATATGTCCAGAGATAACTTTCATAAGCTGCAGGTTCTCCAGAATCGTGTTTTACGTAAAATGACCGATGCCCCGTGGTACATCCGGAGAGTCGATCTCCATAGTGACCTAGAGATCCCTTCTATCTGGGCGTACGTAAAATCACTTACGATTAGTTATTTTGAAAAAGCCGCGAATCATCCCTGTCCGTTAGTGGTATCCGCCGCACAATACGAACCCGTACCGAACGCTGCGCATTATTATAGACGTCCGCGACATATTTTAATCGACCCTTCTGATGAAATAACGGCAGTGAACGATCAGCCTGTCTCTCCAAACAGAGCGTGCTCATGCCCACGCCCGCGTAACCACAGATCACGCCACCGTGGTCTGGGGGTAAATTTCGCTCCCGCACACCAGATTATGCACCCCTCGGCAGCGGCTCAACTCTAGGTTCGATCCCTCGGCAGGGAGCCCTTGAGTGCGTTACTTGCGCGATACAGTGACACAAAAATTTACATTACTGCTACAACACTACACGATCACTCCCACACACGTGCACGCCTACACGCTTACACATGGAAGTGGAAGTGGGGGTTTTATTTTTTTTTCCCTTATCGAACTGAAAAAACTCTAATTTTCCGATAAAAAATATATGGAGGGGTTGTTGAGGCGTGTATGCTTGATACACATATGCGTCTAACAACTCGATTTAGCTAAGATAGGTCGCGAGTTTGCATGTAACAGGCAACAGCCAAGCCGAGGTGTGCCGTGCACCCTTGAGCTAGTTGCCCAAATAAAATCGGCTGAGTGCCTTAAGCGCTCGCCTTAGTAGTTCGGTGAAGCTGTTAAGACCTTGCTAGGTCAATAGCGTAATCAGTTCGATAAAAAAAAACGTTTCTAAAAATGATTGAAACGTATTTTATTACTTACTTACGAGTAACCTGCAACATTTTTTTTTCATAAAAATCGAAACAGTATAGACACGCTAGATTTACATTCTTATTATATGTATATAAGATAGGATTATTAAAATACTAAGATAATGTTAATTTAATCCAAGAATATTATTCATCGAAACATAATTTTTGTTTGCTCATAACGCATTTCTATTATTTATTGACCAACCATATTTATATAATTTCTAACATTAAAAAACATAAAAATTAAAGACATATATATAATGGATTATTCAAAATAAAAAAAAATCATATATAATAATAACTACATACTAATTTAATAAAGCGTGTTCAGATTTTACGAAATATCTCTACAGTTGCTTACGAAGCTTACTGCAGTTGTCTGATAAGCTATCTGTAGTCTGTACATACTGTAAACATGGATTAAACTAACCGTAAAATCTACAGGGACTAGACGTACAAGCGACAGACAGACATACATGAATAAACTCGCCTGTGAAAATTTAGAGAGCGCGCAATCCAACTAGCATGTATTGCGGTTAACCGTGGTTGATTAACAACCGCATAAAACTAACCGCAGTGCATGCTAAGCTTTACATGACATCGCCACCGGGCAAGCGATAACCACAGAGGCGATTACGACGATTTTAAAATGAAAAATGTTTTATCACCATGTAACTTATAATCTGACAAGAGGTGAGATTGTTAATAAACGGATGGTATAAGATATAATAATGAGTAAACCTTAGTACATACGTAAAATGGTATAACCGGTTTAAGTCAATATTCGACGCTTATCTCGCAACTAGTAGAAAGTATTATCATTCTTAATAGGTGCTCTGCTCCTATTGGAGTTAGCGTGATGATATATAGCCTATAACCTTCCTCGATAAATAAGCTATATAACACTGGAAAAAATTTCAAATTGGACCAATAGTTCCAGAGATTACCCTCTACATCGTCACAAACTCACGTAATAAATTCACAAACTGACAAACTTTATCTCTTTATAATTAATATAGATATGCTACTAGCTTTCACCCGCATCTTGGCTTGCTTTTACGTAGATTTGACCTATTTTTTCAGAAATTGTCTATATGATAAGTACCTTATCTCATTTTGTACCCTTGACGATAAGATTGTATGCAAATTTCCATGGTGATCGGTTGAGTAGTTTAGGCCTGAAAGTGTAACACACAAATAAACAAACTAACTAGCATTCGTATTTATAATATTAATTTGGATAACACTCGTACTTGATAAGTTACTATCGATTTTAAGTCCTCACCAAGGGTTAGTATTTATTTTAAGTTGTAATTTATGTGAATAAAATATGTATTTTTACCTTCTTCACTAGCACTGGAAACATGTGATCCAATGACATCTCCAGACCCGGAGAGCTCATGAAAATATTTTATTGCGAACAGGTTCATAAATCACAAAGTCCTGGTGCCGTTCCACTTTTACAAAGTTGCTGTTTATTTACCGATGCAACTATTACAATTAATGAAGGCACTTTATATTAATTATTCACTCGATGATAACGTGTTAACATTAGCTCATATTATTATTCGTATTCACGTGTGTAAGGGATGAGAAATAAAAAAATAATGTCTCCGATGCGCGCACCCACCCGGCGCGTGCACCTCTCGCGAATGAACGAACGCGCTAGTGATGCGAGCCCGCCCGTAGCGACCGAGCAACTAGCCATTGTGATTGTCACATTCACCACAAATCACTAATAATGTTCATCAGTATTTTAACATACATGTATTTATTTTTGTTTGTATACACAGTTACAAATATTTATCCGATTGCCCCGATAAAGTATCATACCGATTTCCTACAGCATAATGAATAAATAATACAAGATCACGTTTGTATGGCGTGATGTTCACGATTTGACCGCGCGATGTGTTGGCACTTGTCCCTATACAAGAACAAGATGTGATCAGAAACGTAAAATTTATGATAATCCGGTTGAATTAAAGTTGTTTAACGTATGTGTTAAAAACAAAGGGCATCCCTTCTTCGTTGAGAAAGCGGCTTCAATATTTACAAATAATTGTAATAATCACATTATTGGGAAAGACAACAAACTGCAATTACAAACAAAATTGTTCACAATTCATTTAATTGTAGGAATCGTCTAAACATATCTATAGGTTAACGTATTAATTGTTATACATAAAGAAAATAATTTTATTTTGAAAATATATGTAACGCCTTTAAAATAAAGAGACCCGATTCTGTACTGATAAAAAAAAACAATTTTTTATAAAAAAAGCCAAGCACGATTTTATCATAAACACTCACATTTACTGCAAGACTAAGTCGCAAATTATAATTGAATTATCATAGTAAATAGATAATATCTCTACAAAACAGAAAACGCGTGTGGAATGCACAATTAAGTACTAATGTTATAATTAATTAGTAACGAAGTATATTACTCGAGTAGCAAATCTATATATAGTAATATATTTAAAAATATAAAGAGATATTTTTTGTAATTTTATCGCATGATCGTGATGATACATTTAGACATAAATATAGGAAAAAACATCCTGAGAAACTACAAAAACGAACGGTGGAATTCAAAAACTCTAATAATAATCCGCCGATATAACCTTTTCAATTTTAAAACGAATTAAAAGAAATACAGCTAAATCCTACACAACTTAACAGTTTTGCTACTTCGAAAATAAATAACATCAGTAACAGAAAATTTTTCGAATTTACGCACACATTAGTTTTGAACAGAGTGCAATGCACTCTGCCTTCTATAAGTGCTAGAGATATGCAAACAATAGCTTGTTTATTTACGGTGACAATTATATAATTATTCATGATTAGATAACTTAACTCTTTTATAACTTTTGGAACAATAAGTAAAGTCCTAATAACGTGAAAGTCATTAGATAGTTACCACATAGATAATAAAAAAATACGCTTATGTATGATTACTAGCTGATTCTCGCAGTTTTGTTAGGCATTAAAATTGATAGGGTAAATAATATAAAAAAGTAGCCTAGAAGTATCTATAAAAAAATCTGCATCAATTATTCACAGTCCTATGCCGATACGCTCAATAGTTTTGGTGTGATTGAGCCTTAAAGGAATTGTATTTTCACCTACACTGATATTATAAAGAGTTTGTAAGGTTGTAGGGGGTAATCTCAAGAAATACTGGCCCGATTTGAAAAGTCCTTTCAGTGTTCTATTGCCCATTTGTCGAGGAAGGCTATAGGTTATAAAGCTAGGCTTCCGCCACGTGTTAGTTAGTTCAAAGTAACTATTCGACACGGACGAAGTCGTCAACAGAAGCTAGTTATATATAAACCCTAGATTTACCTAACAAACACTTAGACTAAACTTAGATGATTCGAGTATAAATCTTAATTAAAACGAATGTACCTTAAAATTATGATAACGTGAAGTTTGTGAGTTTGTATGTGTGCATAAGGTAATTCGTGAAACTATTGATTACATTGTATTTTGTTTTTCAAAATAGATTCAGGTTTAACGCTCATAGGTAATTTTATATTATATATATAAAATCGCAGGTTAAGCAATTACTAGTACTTAAAAAACCTACAGGACCCTAGTCTGTAAAAAACGAACCTAAGCATAACTCCTTACTAATAGGATAAATTAAAAAATAAGTTTATTTTGTTACCCTTCCGGACCATAACTGTCACCATAAAAACTTTGCAAGGAATATTTGTAACATCTCAGAATTCATATTTCATATTATTACTAAGTTACCTTATTTGTACACAATAATCAAACTATATTAAGGAAATCAATATTACTTAATATAAGGTCTAATTCGAAGTTTATGAATATTATTTTAATAAAATGCTATATTTCAATATCACCACTGTACTCACTTATCAAAAACATTCTCGGTGTTATTACAAGAAAGTCAAATACGTATTAAATACTAGCTTTTTAAAAGGTTTCGTACTAAATACACAGCGCTCGCGTGAGACAAGTTCGTTTTATCCTTTTTTTGTAAGTCTAACCTAACCTAACCAAAACGAGACAAAAGTGCAAGATAGCGAACATTAAGCGAGCGCGGTGCATTTAAAATGAAACCTTTTTAAAGCAAGTATTCAATACGTATTAAACTTTTTATAATAACACCGTCTTAGTTTTTGTCGCACCAAAAAAATGTCCGGCCTACAAAAATCAAGGGTAGTTTTTTTATTAAAGTGACACTAACAAATGTACTTTTGGCAGCGAGCCGTGAAGTATGCCATTTGGAGGTCGAACCCTTAAATAACAAGGTTGGAAGTTTTTCGTTAATTTTTTCTACAAAGAGAATATCAGGTGTGTAAGCAGGATATAAACAGTAACCAAAAATATCTCATCTTAATAATTATCAAAATATATTGATATCTATTGTGAAAATTTTCAGCTCTTTATTACAACAAAAAAGTATTTATTCTATATATAATTAATCTTGTAGAAACCATAGATAAATTAAACAAGAAACAATCAAGATTTCTCCAACACCAATTCAATTGATTAGTATAAGGATGTAATCTTCACCAAGCCCGTTTCTACTAGAAGCAATTGCATTGTAATTTTTATTTTTATTCTCAGAACAATATGCCCAAAAAGCAAACTTCAATTATAATTGTCCTAAGAAATATACATACGTAAAGCTTATATAAGTTAGAGAAAATGTGAATAAATGTAAAACCCCAGCTTAAAATAAATATTTATCTCTTAAATATAATAAATAGGTATAACATCCAAGCTTTAGAAATCTTAATCGCTGAAATAAATGGCTGTTTAAAAACAGCGCCGATTACGGAAAGATATGTTTCATTGCTTGTCGTACGATATCCATTTCAACCACAGATTATCAACATTAAGCAACAAAACGATATATGTAAATTTATTTTAATTAAGAACTTAAATGTTATTCTAATATCCATACACATGCCTGGCCAACCTACTGAGGATATTAGTAACAATCATCCCTTCCAAACGAATACTAAAATATTTACCGCAGTTGGTTAAAGGAAACCTTTACACAATTCTCCCATGAAAGTCAATAAATTAGGTGAAACAGAGATATCATCGTTGCTAGTACTCCTCTGTATACAAGTGATTTTAAATTATTTATCCGAGTCTTGTAACGCATGCTACCAAATCCAAAAATAGTGAATTATTACCGTCATCATGGAGTCCTCTAACCCCAAAGTGACGGCTGAATGCATCTCTGTCAATGCGTGGGCGTCACTCCACATGCAATACTCACCGGATATAGATCAGTAATCACTAACGTATTCATAGCTTTTCAAGCTCCAGGGGGCAGTTCAACTCATTACCATTTGGTTACAATAGAAGGATGAATGGACCTTTTTAAGCAATTGTCAACTTCACAAATTAATCATTACATTATTGCTTGTTTGTTTTTAACGAAACCGAACAAATTAATGCTGTTGATATATTAACTACATAAAATGGTCATCACTGTGTTTTGTTTTATGAAAATAGTGGTACAAATATTTATCAGTAAAATAAGTTATTAACATAATGAGGAATTGTGTACAAGTTTCAAGGAATTCCATTTAGAACGTCATGTTCATCACAACAATACAGTCCAATACGACGAATAAAGCTATATTAAAGTTTAACAATAACAAAATACTATTTATTGTAAACCGTGAATAAAAATTTTGACAATGGCAACCTGAAACCTGTTTCTCAGATTATGATCCCAATCTTTACCTGACTGTACCATATTATAAGGTAAAATTTTAGGAGTTCTGTTCACTTATTTATCCGTGACAGTATGGTGATTATCCTATTATCAGTGATAATAAGTAAATATTAATAAAATTTCTGTAGAAGTACATTAAAAAAAAAACCTTAAAAACCTTATAAAATACTGGCTGTTTTTGTGTAGTAGGTTATAAATGATCCGTGAGAACTCTTTCATTCTTACGACCTACAATGAGACCAAGAAGAATTGTAAATGGTTCGATTAAGTAAACTCTTTCAAAGAATTACGAGTTGGAATTTATGAATGAAATGAAGTTTTATAACGATTCAATATGTAAATCTGTTAAGGTATTGTTCTGTGTTTTATTAAAAAAATATCATTAGGACATTTAATATGGATAATATGTGATATCTTTATACTGAATTATTGTATCTTATTTGTATCACAAACTTAATAATGTGATTACCAGAAACAGTCAAGTAGAGAAATTTTGGCGGGATCTTGCAACGTTATGTTGTAGTTTCTATTCATAAACTTAGATTATTATACCTTACACTTCATAATATAGACGGTATTTTACATAATATGATTATTACGCACAAATAAAATGAATTAGCAATAATAACATGGAACATGAATTCTGGGATATTACAAATACCTATTCCCTAAAAAGTTCGAACAAGGGTTCCACCATTTCGTTTGATTATTAATATCGCCATAAGTCGCTAACTTTAAAATACTAAATATTTATCCTCTTGGCGACATTAATGGACTGCAATAAAGGGTATTCTGAATTGACTTGGTGATTAGTAATATTATTGACTGGGGTATTGATTGACAAAGTAGGAAGAAAAGAAGATCAGTCAAATCTAAAATCCAAAAGTATCAAAAAAATCTTCCACAAACAAGCTCAAAAAGCCCATAATATTATTTAATACAAAAAGAATAATAATCGAGTAACAATCAATTGCAGTCTAGACAGCACTTTGTATTCCTTGCGGCGATTCACTCACGACATAGGTTATGTATAATTTAAAGAAGTTATTTTCTGAGATGTATTCAGTAGAATGTTAAGTGGTTATGTAAATTGTATGCACAATTTAGTCTCCACCTACATTCATTAGTAAATCTGTTTGTTTATCAGATAACGTGCCAAATTCACTTTTAATTCGCCGCCTGTTCAAATCGTTATGAAGAATATGACCAAATTTTTTTTCCAACTGACTATCCGGTCTCCAAATTTAATAAAAAAAGGGTTTTTGGGTGACCCATTTTGATGCGGCTATCTTTTTCAAGTATTATATAAAATATTTTTTTCTTGTTAGAGAACCGTTCTAAAATTTAAAAATTATTGAATATTTTAGAGAAGTCGCTCCAGATGTTTAAAATTTCTAAAATGGTCAAAGGCTTAATATATTCTTGTGAAGTAATTGTTTGTGCTTACATGATAATTACTGAGGTGCTGGTTATTTTACCGTAAAATATAAAATATCGTATATTGCTTAAGAATTTTAAAACATGTGGAGCATCTACTGTAGATTAATCATTCTTAATAATCCTATAAGCTTAAGTATTAATTTTAATGTTCTTAATTCTACAATCAATTAACGTAATTTTGAAGTAATATAAATCCTTGTGTCAATGATTTACTTAAAAAGTTTTTATTGTAACTTGTTTTTTTCTTTAAATTTTTGTTATAATAAACACTTCTTATAATCTGTGAAGTGTAATTAAATCAGCTAATCATAATAAATTCAACGGATTTTTGGCGGGATTTTAGTCTGTCATGTAGTGGATTTTATATTTTATTCATAATCTTTTGTTATTTGACTCTATATTTTGTAAATTTGATGGTGTTTTACGTAATATAGTTAGTTTATTGTGCATAAGTGAAGAGAATGGAAAATTATACTACGGAGCATGAAATTCTGACATGCCACAAAAACTCCCAGGAAGGTTCTAACAAGGGATCCACCATCTTGTTAGAATATTGACTCACACGATGCTTAATATTGAAGTGATCACATACGCTTGTAATATTATTGACTATTCGACAATGGCAGTAATAATCTGAAAAATTGATTGCCAAAAATAAAGTTAAAAAAATTTCACATTTCTTTTAAATTTACACTATTTTTGCTTCATGTGAATAATTACCATTCTAAAACTTATGGACTTAAAAGATCAACCCTAATCCCTAATATTGTAAATACGAAACTAAGTTTCTTTGATTGTTACGCTTTCTTGACTTAATTACTTTAAGTGTTGCGCACACGTACATATATTGCATACCTACACGTGCTTGCATACACGTTGTCGGGGGACATAGGTCACTTTTTATCTCGAAAAAATGTACTCTTCCCGTGAAATAGGACCAATCAACATTAACGTCAACGAAGCAGCGAACAAAAGCTTAGTATTTTGTAAACTGCTACAATATTAATCTGACAAAAGAATTGAAATATAAATAATGATTAATAACGACTTTGATTGAGAAGCTCATTATTGCCCTTCTACATGTATAGTTTAGTCTTGTAGTAAAAATATTTCGTTCCCGCACACCAGATTAGACACCTCTCGTCGTTGCTTGAGCCTAGGTTCGTTCCCTCGGCGTGGTGCACTTGAGTGCGCTGCTCGCGCGATACTGTGACACAAAACCTTATATCACTGCGACAACATTATATATATCACCTCCACACACGTCTACGCATTCACGCTTACAAAATCGGCTGAGTGCTCTACGCGCTCGCCTTAGAAGTCCGGTGAAGCTGTTAAGGCCTAACTAGGTCAATAGCTCGGTCAGTTTGAGAAAAAAAAAATTAAGTGATTATTATTTTATTTCAACATTGTTTTCAAAATATTATAGTTCAAACACAGAGTAAATACTTAACATTGTTTTTGATTACTTCATATTTATTTGTTAACTACTTACCACTTCTAATATTTATAACTTATCATTCTTTCTAGAACACTTTCAAATTATTGACAATATCATAATCATTTCGACAATAATCCACTCTAACAATATTATCTGACTGTAGAAATACAGCATGAACGTTAACCAACCTAAATTCCCGGTTAACCCGCCCATAGGTTTGCAATATGTATCTACTGAAATCTCTCTCGTTATATTCCTAGCTAAGTGCCTTGTCACAACAACTTAAGATAGCTATTGAACAGATTTTACAACTATTCATTTGTACGGTTGTAGTTATTATTTCAGTATTTACGAAACAATAAAATGCCTAAATTAATATTTTAAGTTTTAGACAACTTGCTAATGTCATACTGGTGTTTGAGTTTGATTGTCAAATATAAACAACAGTAAAAAATATTCAACTCTCTGACCTTAGGTCTTTTTGTATTCAACTTATATATCGCGAGTTCAACACCTAAACGTGCTTCAGACATATGGTTTTAAAGTTATACCCGAAGTCAAATAATTTACAGTTCATACTTAAAAAGCCATGTGACGAATTAGATGTTATTTTTAGATAAGATTATTATGAAAACTATCAAACAATTAATCAACAATTTTAATAATAAATAAAAATTCGATTTCAGCATGAATGGAACTGCTCGCCCGGGGTAGTACTTCGCACAGAAAATCGACGTGAAGTAACGGTCCTGGCATTGTTGCGTTTCTTTCGGTCAGTGAGAGCGCCGGGCACCCACTCCTCCTCTCTCCTCTCTCCACCTCCTTCCCCAATTCTATCATCCCTCCAAACACAGGCTGGCAACGCACTTGCGACTCTTATGGTGTTGCTAGTGTCTATGGACAGTTGTCTATATCAAACAGTCAGTTGACTATATCAAACACAACAAAAAACAAATCAGCGAAATCATCATCGTCAGCTGTTCGCGAGATTTGCGCTTAGCAATACATTCAGTGATTCATTTTTATATTATAGGTAGATATAAGAGACATTTTCGCCATTAAATGTCAATAATGAATACAAAATAGAATATAGGTTAAACCAAGGAGCTAAACCTACAGTCTAGAATATGCGAGCAATGTACACAGAAATGACAAGCGCCGTTATCGAACGTGCACCAACTTAAGTACTCAGTGATAACATTGCGTCTGGCCTTTGCTATATATTACATTGTACTACATCTTTATATTTGTATATAACGAGTAAAACAGACATCAAAATTACTTTTATAAATATATGTAAATTAAAAAAAGTAAAAGATTCTTTACTATGTCAACTTTGAAATGTAGCACAGCGTTACTCGAATTTATTTTACTTGTGAATCAACAGAAGTATTAAAATCCTATGGAAATGTTACAAGGCGATCTTGTATAAAATAAAATGGAACACAAATGAAAACCATTTGAGATTAATAACAAATATTTAACACTTCATATTGATCATATTGATCTTTACTTCACAAACTTTAATTCGTAATAGAATGCAAACTTTCACAAAAAAAAAATCACATAGATGATAAAAAGTGAGTTCAACTTTGAAAATAAGAGAGCTTGACATTAATATTTAGTGAAAGAAACAAAAACAACTTATTGTAACAATTTACATTTATAACAAAGTATAGAAATATATGTTCACGTCAATAACCTACGGATAAGGAATAATTTAGAATAATATAGAGAAGCATCGAAATCGTTAGACTACATTAGAATATTTAACAAGCTTTTATATTATTGAATTAAAACTTCTTTAAGCACGACTAGGAGGTAACTGGACGATAATGCAACGGAAGTCCGTTACGGCAATATGGCGTCACGTTTCTGTACTATTCCGTTAAATAATAAAATTAAACATAACCAAAACTTCTGTTAAATTACAATTAATTTAATTCTTGACTTACTCTGTAATAATAGGTCTTTACCTATGAAATTGCCGTTCTGCAGTACTGGCCATTTCAAATCAAAATAATTTTTGTTTGGCTAAGAATTCTAATTTCAAATTAATTTTATTTTAATAACATAGAATTCTTTTCCAAAAGTAGTCATTTGTTAATTGATTAGTGTTACATTTTAATCGCATTTCAATCTTTTTTGTCATCATGGATACGTTAAAAATTCGAGTAATTATGGAATATGAATACCATCGTGGCACCAACGCGGCACAAGCGGCTCGCAACATCGACGACGTTTACGGAGCTAACAATACAAACCAACGCACCACCTGTTATTGGTTTTCTCGCTTCCGTTCTGAGAATTCTATTTGCGTCAAATTGGCAAGGTAAAAAAGCTTGACAAATGGGTGCCCCATGGACTCAATGATCGCAAGCGCGAAGTACGCATCGAGACGTACCTTGCACTACTCAACAGACATACAAATGAAGGAATTTTGAACCACATTGTTACCTGCGATGAAAAATTGATTCTGTTTGATAACCGCAAGCACTCAGCAAGTTGGTTGGATCCTGATTCAGCACCTAAACAATGTCCTAAACGAAAACTTACCCCTAGAATATTATGGTCACTGTTTGATGGTCTAGCGCCGGTGTGATTCATCACAGCTTCTTAACAAACGGGGTGAGTATTACTGCAAATGTGTACTGTAAAGAACTGGACACGATGATGGAGAAGCTGGCACATCTCCAACCAGCATTGGTCAATCGCTCGTCTCCGCTGCTCCTGCACGACAACACGCGACCTCATACTGCACAACAGACGGTCTCCAAGTTGCAAGAACTGGGGTTGAAAGTTTTCCGTCATCCGCCCTACTCTCCAGACGTTGCGCCTACAGACTACTACTTTTTCCAGGATTTGGATAGCTCCTTGGCGGAATAAAAATTCAGTACCCGAGAGGCAATACAAAATGCCTTTGAAGAATTTGTTGTCTACCGTCCAGCTGATTTCTTTAAGAAGGGCATCAATAAACTGCCACTGCGTTGGCTAAGATGCATTGATTGCATGGGTGATTATTTCGATTAATACAAATATAAAATACATAAAAAGAAATCTTTAAATTTTTTCATACAAAACGGCAATTTCATAGGTAAAGACCTAATATATCTTATAGTACTCTGTAATATAGTACTTTTATATTTTATTTCCTTTATAACAAAAAGTTGCTAATTCCTGTGTTATGTAAGTTCCGAATTAGCCGATAGATGGCACTACAGATAAAGAAGCTTTGATTTACCTAATTTGTTACTTACTGGTGGGAATAGGCCGTCAAATTTGGTCATAATCATTTGATACCTTTCACCTCCATTAATGCGGTGTTTATTATACGGCTGTGGACTGTATTTAGTTGTTTGCGAGGGCAAGGGTATTAATTGATGTATGCTCAATCGCAGGATCTAAAGGTATATAATCGATTGAGCTTGGTAATAGAAACATACACACTTACTTGGCATATATAGTGAGTCCAATCGCTGGTTTCAGCGCTGCGGCGGTAGAGAAACTCCTTGTCCAAGACCCAGAGCGTTCACGGATTTCTCGCGGCACATACACTGAACTCTATGACGCTTACGCTACTATGTCTACGCATATAACAGTCACTCCGCCGCATATATATTAATAAAATGGCGGTGCTCATGTAAGTGACGCGTGCATAAAATGGCGATACGAACAATCCAATGCCCTGTAGTGGTATGCTGAGGAGTAGAAAGGCGTGGGGGGGGGGGTGGAATAGAAGTTGTCCTGGCGAACCACAAAACTAAATAAAATAACTACACATTACTTACTGTGAAACCAGACGGCAGCACGGTCGTACGCCTAAATAATTATACATGATTAATTCTATTGTATTATTTCTATTATTATTCAATTTTTTTTTTTATTATTGATTGTTACTTTTAAACTATTTATTGACAAAATCATAAATATACTAAAAGTTTTACTTCAATCGCATGTGACAGTTACACGCGCTCATATTTTTTATTTATATATTCTTTTCATAAGAAACAAACAATAATTTCTTGGTCATGTATAAGTGCATTTTCTTTAATCATATCTACGGTGGTGACCTCGATGTCAACTATTCTCGTGATTGCAATAGTCGCGCAGGGAAATTATCTATAGGTTTTTATCTGTCCAGGATGCGTCATGCATTTCGTTTATAAATATAGGGTTTGGTTTTGCGAAATAAACATTTATTATCTGCGTAATTGACTGGTATATCAAGGCACAACCCAAACTACTGAAGTTAGGGACTTGAAATTTGCATGCTGGTTTCTTTTACACTGTAGGTGAACAATATGTGCTCGATTTTTATACATTCAACCGCTTAGGTCAGTTATATTCAACCTACTACCCGTCGGTATTTGTAGTTGTCCCACCCGATTATACTTTATTTTCAATTATTCTAAATTTCGTGCCCATCAGAAAAAGTATGAATACGTTGAGAAAATTAAATAAATCCCAGATAACTAGACCGCAATGTGTTCCTAATGATATAATGGTTATATCGTGCTTGTTTTATTGAACAACCATTTTTCACTAGATTAATACATTGTTAATTTGAAATTACGTTTTTTTTTTATTTTGGAATACCCAAATATTTGTAGTTTGCAGCCCGCAAAACCATGAGTGTTTGTGTTTGTGGTCCGTTTAAAAAAAGGTTGAGTATCACTGCCTTGAGTGGTAAAGAATGGGATGAAAAATTGTATGAAAATTCTTCATTTTACCGTCACACAGTTATATTGTTATATATATATATATAGGTATAAATTTAATTATCAAAATTAAATACAGCACGGAAAATGCGTACGAAGCTGCGGTAAATTAGAGTCTTTGTATAAAAAATTTCGGTGGGAGTACGTTCCTAATTATCTTTCTCCTGGAGGCTTGACTGATTTTCATGATTTTCTTGTATATATGAGATAACCCGGGATTATTTTAG
>JACEII010000001.1:7935020-7996688 GCA_014332785.1 Antheraea mylitta
GTGGTTTGGCAACGTAACAATGAAGCGAACAAATAAACAAACAAATCGACAGTCGCGTTTATAGTAGGTATTAGTAGAGATTTCATTAACGGATTAATCTACATACGAAAACTTTTTCTTTTGTTATAGTACGAGTTTTAATTTATTTAGATTTTAATGTTTGAATTAGTTGATATAATTGTTGGTGTATTAATATTTTGAACTATTTATTTTAAATGAGACTTTACAACTATATACTTGTATGATCTAAATTATGAATTTATATGAGCACTAACGGGCCTGGCAGACGTTGTCCCGCCCTGATTATAAAGAAAATCCGTAATAAATTATATACGAAAACCTTCCTCATAAATCACTTTATCTACTGGAGGAAACCGCATGAAATTCCGTTCAGTAGTTCTTGATTTTTCGTTAACAGACAGGCAAACAGACACGGCAGGAGACTTTGTTTTATACTATGTAATAATAGCAAAATATATACGGTGAAATTAACGAAAAATATCACTGCATAGATTGAAAAGATCATATTTATCAGAAACACAGCAGAGAATTCAAAATCCTCTACTATTACGTAATATCTGATGAAAGTCGGATAAAAATAACGTGCAAAGACGCAATTCGGATCTTAAAACAAAATATTTGGTCTTGTAGCCAAACAAAATAAAACTATAAAATCGTGTCGACTGTTTACTTTATTGATACGCGTGACCAATAATATGTCGACAGTAACCGCATTACTGCTATAATTATGATTTACCCAGTTTAAATAGAGCTCTATTTAAATTTAACTTCTTAGTAACATAACGTTTGAAATGTAACAGAGATAGCCGAATAAAGCTAAAGAGTGTATTTGATTGAACGCTCTAATCTCAGGAACTACTGGTGCGATTTGAAAAAATCATTCTAAGTTAGATAGCTCATTTATCGAGGAAGGTTATAGGCTATATTCATCAAAGTAAGACCAATAAGAGCGGAGCACCAATGAAGAATGTTTCAATTCTGGAGTTAACGTACATATTATTTAAAAATATTTTCACTATCCACGCGAACGAAGTCGCGGGCAGAAGCTAGTTTAATATAGTTATTAAAGTTTCAAGCAACTATGATTTTTATAAGCACTACTTTTTCAACGATGGGTTAAGTGCGGCAAGAGGTGTGACGTGCACGCACAGGTGGAGAAATAACCGGATTAAACTGTTACCAAAGAAATTTCGTAAGCAAAATATTTTTGAAACCTGACCCCTTTAACCCCTGTGAACCCTTTAAAATTTTTACTAGTGGACAAAACAATTAAGGCCAATATTGCTTACTATTTGTTTATTTTTCTCCGGTGTTATGCGTTATACATGTTCTGTCGCACGGCACGGACAAAACTAAATAGCAAGTTGTTCCATCTAGGGATAATTCTTTGAAATATTTGCGTTGGCCATCTCTCCCTTATAACCAACTCCCCCGGAATTACCCTACTTATAACACATTTATATATATATATGTATGTCTTACTTATAAAAACATTATAAGCAATTTTGATGTCTGGAACTAAAACCTCTAACTGTGCATCAATAATGAACATAGAGCTATATTATATATTTTCAAATATATACGATGTACAACTAGATGCTGTAGTACCATGCTGTGCCTCGGAAAACAAAATCGTTCACAAAGGGTGAGGCCAAATCGCCGATGTCGAGTTATAATACATAATACAATCCTATGCTTTGCTTAATAACTGTGTTTATAATTCCAATTTCACGCAGACGTAGTCGCGGGTACAGTTGGTTTTATATATTGATTTGAAAGTGAGGCAATTTCATAATAAAAGTAAAACTTAAATATTGGCTAATAATGTAATAATAATGTATATTAATAATAATTGAATTTGTTTTATTTTTAATATATATATTTTGAATTAGCTGACCCGTGCCCACTTGGTTCAACTGTAAACACTTTTACTTGTGATAAAATTATGAGTGTGATTCGATTAGTACTGAATGCTACGTATTTTGATAAGAATTTATAATTATTGTTGATAATCGGACCAATAAACATCACTTAACGTTTAATTTTTTTTTATTATAAAAAACTACTTTTTGTGACTTAAATATAAAAGTTAGACATATGCTGTCTTTGACTTTTTTGTAAGCATAAGCTCTACAACTTTTCTCTAGAACTCAATCAAATAATTCTCATCGTTAAGGCATCGTTCGTAAGAAACGTTTTCGTTAGATGTAGTCCGGTGAAGCTGTTAAGACCTTGCTAGGTCAATTGCGTAGTCAGATCGAAAAAAAAAGTTTTCGTTCGATCGTTTTACTGCGACTTACTTTGCAAATCCAACTATCAGAAAAAAGTATTTTTCATTTTCGGGTTAACATATAGTCTATGACACCCACTCTCACAATAATGTGGCTTTCTATTGCTAAATTTTCAAAATAAATTTAGTAGATCCAGATATTACCCCCTACAACCTCACAAACTCATAAACTTTACCTCTTTGTAATATTAGTATAGATTATTTTTCTAATTTCAATATTTGTAATAAAAATTAATTTCGCAATGATAAAAAAATATATTTTACTGTAACTTATATGAAGGTGAATCATAATAACTTTATTATTAAAAGTAGTTTGAGAGTTCTAATTTAAACTGATTATTAAAAATGAGTATTTGCATCTATAACAGTTCTTGGTATACGATAAACTCCAATGAGTTAAGTTACGTGAACCAAAATACCACAGACTAAAATAGCATGAATGAGCAGACGATTCCACTCGACTTAGAGTGCTACTACCACTCGACGGATGTCCAAATATCCTCTTTATTTCAATAAAGAAAAAACGTCAAACAGTATGGGTCTACAGGGACTGAAAATAACAAAATCGGATCTGAGGTCATCGAACTTTTAACGGCTTGTTTGTCAGTGGGCGGGCGGCGAGCGCGCAATACGCGTGTGTGACCTTCAACGACATTAACGAAAATAGATCTTAAATATTCTTAATTCATATACAAATTATGCTATATGGTACATTCATTCTTCACTAATGTGACTCCTGATGTAGTACATTCTCTAAGAACTATGTTTTTAAACATAGAGTATAACAAAACATCAACCAGTTGTGTTTATCACTATTTATTATATTCGGGCCGAATTGAACTCGTTGAACTAGATATAATTGAATAGATCGGCTTGTCCGGGGTAGTACCACTCGACCCACAGAAAACCCACGTGAAGTAACAGTGTTTGCATTATTGCGTTTCGTTCGGTCAGTGAGAGCGCCAAGCATCTACCAGTGTGTTTCTTTTATATCATGTAGGAGGCAAACTAACAAATGGGTCACCTACTGTTAAGCGATCACCGCCGTCCATAGACATTAGCAACACCAGGGAGTGTAAGTACGTTGCCAGCCTATGTTTTGGAGGAATGAGGGAAACAGGGAGAAGAGGGAGGAGAGGGGAAGGAAGGAGAGCGGAGGAAGAGAGGGGAGAGGAGATGGGTCTCCGGAGCTCTCACTGACCGAACGAAACGCAACAAGTACTGTTACTTCACGTCGGTTTTCTGTGGGTCGGGTGGTACTACCTTGGGTGAGCCGATCCATTTCTACTGAACAGTAATAGCTTCAGCATAGCTCTACCACCTATAAAACCGTGTGTTCCGTCAACTACACTTAAAGCCTAGGCTTTGCTATCATCATATAGAGGCACATCAAGTGAGATTGTGTTCAAATGCTAACAATATGAAGCAATTACAAAAATGTATAGTGACTCCTTGAAACCTAGTTGATAGATAAAAAAGTCGTATCTATATAATATAGTCTGTATAGATTATTAATTACCCTTACAGTCATAAACGACTTGAATATTACAGCATAAAGCACGTCGCGGTCGTACTGATAAAATAATCATCAAAACCAATTCTGAATAAAAAATGAATAACAATGACATAAACACACGTAACTCACAATTGCAATTTTAATGTCTTAAATAAAATGTACGTACGTAATTAATTAGCCTCAATAGAGTTACTAATTAAAATAATTTGATTTTAACTATCATATTTCATAAAACACTTGAAGATCTATGTTAACTGTAAGATACTTACATATTTATTCTCATATATGAAATTTATCAACACTGTAATTGTGCAAATGAGTTTGTTTGTCGGTCTTTTCCGCTTTCACCACTGTACTGCTTAATCAAACATGAAATTTTAGATCACGTTGTCAGGTGTATGGAAAACGGCAGTGTAACCTTTTAACTAGAAAAAAAAACCTATTAACACGAGCGAACCCCCAGCTAAAAGCTAGTGATATATATCCTTTTTATATAAATATAATAGGAATCTAGATCTAACGCGTCTGTACATTTACGATTTTCATGAATAACAATGTTACAGATATCTAAGAATAAATAATAAAATACATTTGAATCATTTTTAGAAATGTTTGTTTATCTGTCTATCTTTCTGTCTGTTTGTATGAACACGCATCATACATCATACATATTCTCAAGAATAACTTTACTAAGTTTTTGTTTCATTAAAATTGGTACACTCTATCAAAAGTTATTGTAATTTGAACGAAGTAGTTCGAATGAAGTACGAGAGAAAAGTAGATAAATAAGAATTAATATATTCAGATGATTTCATTAATCACTGTTTTTTTATACATAGTTCCACGCAGACGCAGCTGCACAGCTAGTTATAAATAAAATGATTAGTATATAACACGGGTAGTGTTGTGCCTGATAAGATTTCTTAACAAAATTTCGAGAATCATCCAATTTCCAATCATCAAGATTTTTTTCTTTTCTTTTCTTAGTACTCACCTACATTATAAGCAACTTCTGTGTAACGTTGCATCTGAATCCACTGGTTTAAGTTATGCATTGTCTGTTAGTCAGTCAATTACATAAATTTCATTAATTAATATACGAGAATTTTATCAACAACTTTAATAATAAAGCAATTATCGTAATGATATTTTACACTGTGCTAAAAACTAAAATGTTAAAAATACTCAAATTGAATTAATTAGATATATACGTAATCCTATTTTTCTAAAATCATATCACGATTCTTATTTATATAACCCACGACTTCGTTTGAGTTGTTTATTATATTAATAACATATTTTCTATGCAGATGTAAAAAATTCTACACCACACTTAAAGCCCCACTTCTCCAAGGCAAAAAACACACAACGCCAAATGTGTATAGTTCAAGAAAATGCAAAAATTACGAGTGGTGTAAGAACAGAAAAAATGACCATTTTTTTATCATAGGAGGCCAACGAACAGGTGGGTCACCTGACGTTAAGTGATCACCACCGTCCATAGACACCAACAACACCAGAGGAGTCGCAAGTGCGCCAGCCTGTATTGGTGGGTAACGAGGTAGGAGGAGGGAGGGAAGGGAGAGGGGCTACTTGGGCCTCCAGCGTTCTTACTGACCGAACGAAACGCAACAATGCAAGCACTGTTACTTCTCGTCGGTTTTCTGTGAGAGAATGGTATTACTACGGGCGGGCCGAGCTATTCATGCTGAAACCAGTTATAGCTTCAGCGTAGCTCCAACACCTACAAAAAATATATCAATTATCCAGTAGTTTTTGTGTAATACGTGTAATATAGGTACCTCTATCATTTCATTTATATAGCAGAAATGATCAGCTCTACAACACTGATTGCTTCTTTTACGAAACGAAATCTGATAACTAGTTTATTTAAAAACGTATAATAATTGCGAAATGACTCTATTTGTGTAATATTGTTAACTGTGTCCAGTGTCATCAAGTCTGGCGACAATGACGTGACGCAAGCAACGCAGCGTGACGATGCACAAGACCGTGACAAAAAGACTATGTTGGCGTCGTCTGTCTAATCTTAAAAATAAACCATTTCTTTACATAAGAATAGCAGTGGATGATTCTTACGACCACAAGTGTCTATTGTCGATCACTGAATTTTTCTAATTATTTATTTTAGATTTAGAAAGATGCGAAACCCTCAAACTGAAAAATATATATAGATTAACTTATTTCATTTTTCCGCGCGGAAAACGTGAAACTTCGTAATGTGGAAATAACAATAGGAAGGGGTAGAATTAGATTTTTAGTGAAATCATATTGCTTCTATCATTGAACGTTTAACGTAACAGTGCTTTCATACCCTCTCCGCCGTAGCGTTAAACGTTTAACGTAACCTTGATGGAAGTCGCATTAGAAGTTTCACTTCAAAAAAAGCTATTTAAAAAGGTGTAATCTATGTAGATATTTGTTGAAGATATTCTGTGAAACTACTTACCCATTTCACTAAAACCTGTAATATAGCACGTTGCGTGCCATATAATGGTTTATACTATGGTTAATAATTAGTAAGTCATGTTATAATTACCACATATGAATTCGTAGACGGTTGGTAGTTCAATACATAGATTTTAATCACAATCCATATATCGTACAATTGTATTTCACGTGAATTCAAACAATATTGTTGAAACTTTTGATAATGCTAACAAACTCTCAAATAAAATAACACTAATATTCAAATACAATACATATCAAAGAGATTTGCATATTTTATAATTATTACGTCTCAACATATCATAGTAAACCAGCTGAATAGGTTCATACTAAACGTTGCAAGATAATTCGATCATTAACAAGAACAGCGTATCCAAATGGGGCGATATGCACTAGCAACTTTTATAAGCGCCCTATATGGATACTTACCCATTTCATAGAAGTTATCACGGTAACCAACCTCACGTCAAGTGCATATTTTTACATAAATGCATACAATATGATAGGCATGTAATTTTTTCTAAATGAGATTACCTTCGAATATAAATAAAATCACTTCGTTGCCAACTAATCTATTTTATGCAATAGAGGACAAAGACGATTACGCAATTAACGAAAAAAATGTAAAATCAAGAATTGCAATGCTTATGCAAATAGTGAATTTTTCAGCGATAAATATTTGTACTGAACTCTGACACTGGCGAATGCTCCTGCAACGCCAAAACAAGATGTAGGAAAACAATTGAATTCATTAGGTTGTAGATAGGTCACTGGAAGGTTCTTGTCTATACTAATATTATAGAGCTGTAGAGTTTGTTTGTTTGTTTGTTCGGTTGAACGCGCTAATCTCAAGAACTACCGGTCCGATTTGAAAGTTTCTTTTAGTGTTGGTTAATTTATCGAGGATGGCTATAGGCTACTACATATCATCACGTTAAAACCAATAGGAGCGGAGCACTAATGAAGAATGTTTCAAAATCGGGCTATTTTTAGAGCATCCGCTGCGTGTCAGTGTCAGTATTATATGCGTTGCCATGGTAACATGATAACATTCTATCGGAAATATTATTAGGGTTTCCATCAATACAGGCGAAGGAATTAATCCATACTGCCAATTCTGAAGTTGTCAATATAGTTCTTATGTATTCTCTACCCAGTTTTCTTCTATGTCTAAGTTAATATAAAGTTATAGTGCCAAATCTTCTATATAATATTTCGTAAATTTTTATCTTCTTAATTTTGAAGACCCCAAAATACATGTTCCGTGGTATTATTTTTCATTCATTTCACTTATGCACAATAAACAATCCATATTACATAAAACGCCACCAATTTAACACAATATAGAGTCAAATAACACAAGATTATGAATAAAATATAAAATCCCCAACATGACAGACAGTGTGTATATAATATTAAAATAAATACTTTTTGATGAATACATATATCCTCGGTGCTACAAATATCAACTTTTTTTTTAATTCTGTCGATATGTCTGAATGTTTATTTGTTCCGGGTAATCTCCGAAACAGCTGGACCTATTTGAACGGTTTTCTTTCTTAGAAATGACTACGCTATTGATATAATCTAATAAACACTCCTAAAATTGATAATGTTTTAAAGGTAAATACTGCTGTTATATTGTCATTTAACATTTTTATTTCAGAAACCATCAGCCATTAAGGGTATGATATAAAGAATTAAAATTTGTGTTGACGTTAATCCAAGGTAATAATTGTTGTACTGTTTCATTTTGTTTGATTTATCTTTTTTCTGTATATACGGGAGGGAGGGTGGTGTATCCAAATAAACATTATTGGTGCTCCTCTCCTATTGGTCTCGGCGTGATGATATATAGCCTAAAACAATTCTCGATAATGAGCTATATAAAACTGAAAGAATTTTTCAAATCGAACCAGTAGTTCCTGAGATTACCCCCTACAACGTCGCAAACTCACGTCACAACGTTTACCTCTTTATGATATTAGTATAGATTTCAAAGACCACTACATATACAAATTCCAACTCTAGATATGATATTTATTTTGCGAAGTTTTATACCTTAACTAATATTATAAATTCAGATATGTGTTTATTTGTTATGCTTTCAAGAAACAATAACCTATTCAATCGATCTTCATTATATGTATGCTGTCAGGGGCACAGTAAAGGACATGAGATATTTTTAATCAAGAAAAAAAATTTTGTTCCCGAACGACGAATCAATTCTACACTAACGCGAGCTAGGCCCAGGACAAAAGCTAGTTATCCATATTTTATATTTTCCCAAACATAACTAATGCTTGTTTACAATAGTCATATTTTTAATTAGTTTTTTTAACTTTGTTTTTGGCAATCAATCTTTCAGGTTATTACTGCCATTGTCGCGTAGTCAATAATATTACAAGCGTCGTGCGATCATTTCAATATTAAGCGTCGTGTGAGTCAATATTCTAACAATATGGTAGATCCCTTGTTAGAACCTTCCAGGGAGTTTTGTGGCATCTCAGAATATCATGCTCAGTGTTTTAGTTAGTTGTAAAGTATTTCATACTACATTATAAAACTTCTTTTGACACGTTTTAATCTATATTGAAAACATTTATTTAATTTTATATTATTCTAGTTAAATCCGATTAGTTACATTAAACAGATTTTATATCATATCATGTCGGACTGCCTATAGACAGACAGTTTTAATACTAACTACCATTTTCATTATAAACAATAAAATATACTTAAACGTTTTTAAATCAAAAGTAAATAAAGCATGAATAGTTGTTTACACGAAAATGGTGTTATTATTAGTATCATTATTATCTTAATAACCTACAATTATATAAAGAGAAATGCAAAAGTATTTGTAAACAATGGCATGATGAAACCTATTAACATAAGGTTAAGCTGCTCTTTCCTATCAGTTAACGATAAACAAATAAAATAATATTTCATGTATATACATGGGTGGCCGCGACTTTGTTCTCATTAAAATGTTAGAGTGAACGTTACTTTAGTTTCACCGGGAATTGCTTGGCCGTGGCCAAGTCTCACATAATCTTATACACCTGTACTAACATTATTTCAATATCCTGCATAAATTTTAAATAATTTGTGATTACATGTTTTACAAAGAATATAATTTTGAACAAACAGCCACTAACAGGCTAAAAGATCTTAGGAAAAACGAATGTAATCTTTGTAGCGCAGAATATACAAACATTTTTAATTATGCGCAAACTAAAAGACAAAAGAGAGACGCGTGATGAATATAAAAATTCTTATACTTCGGTATAGTACAAAGTACTGATTAATTATAAATTTCATTTTTGATATATATCAGTAAACGTATATTATATTCGTTATTTTGATAAACCTGTAGCCGGCGGTGCCACGATCTATTATTTGCAACGTACCGTGGGCACCCACATAATTACATTTCCATGGCTTTTTACTTTACCGCCGCTTCGGTCTACCTGTATATTAATGATGCGCTTCGTAAACCACTACATCAGGATAATTGCTTCAGATCAGCAACCTTAGCCAGCTGCATAAATGATTAACAAATGCCGCATTAAAAACTTTTACAAGTATCTGTTTTTATTCGTGGTAATCTTCGAAAAGTTTAAATCGATTTTGTTTAAACCTTTGCATGCCGATAAAAATCGTAAGACCATGAGAATTTCGTATAGGTTTCTATATAACGGTACTAATAACATTTTACAAAGATGTCGTAAAATTAGTAAGTAACATGGTGCCCCTAATCTTCTGCATGATCATCATAATCAAGATGACTTGTTAAACAGCAGCAATATTTTTAAGGGTTACTGAGTAGTCGTTTCTGGTTCTAAATCAATTAAAAAAGTGCTTAATATTCAACCCAATTATCTAGAGAAAAAAAAAACTGATATACACTAAACATCAGGTAATTTAACCAAAAACGAACTGGTGTAAAAATAAGGAAAGCAATGAATCACACCGTGCCGCGCAATCCCACCCATGTCCCGCACCTCGACCCGCGCCCCGTTTCCCTATGTTCGACCGTACGGCGTTCAGACGATAAGCAGTTACTTAATGATTAACCTTGAAAAGCGCCCTTTTGATGTTGTTCATTGAACCTAGATGTGTTTTTTTTTTTAATTTTAACAGTATCCTTCCCTTACTTTTAAAAGTTTGAGAACAAACTTTAACTACGATTTTCTTTGTTGTCTATTAGTATTTGTTTTGATATTATTGTTTTATGTTAAATATGACCGTGAACTACCAAAACATTGAAAGATGTTAAACATTAAACAGTCACCGGGTATATATAAAAATCAATTGCCGACATGTACGAGTATGTGAGCGCATCATTGCAGGACGGCAGCACCTATTTGGCTAATTCCATTTTTGTTGTATTTCTAATATTCAGGACAAGTTTTATGTGAAATAAGTTGTTTGAAAAATCATAGGTTAAAGTGAAAATTTTGAGTTAAAAAATTTTCATGTAAAAATGTCAGCAAGTGAGATTCTGTCTCAGTAGGAAGTATTCAACAGAGAGATCTTTAAAAATGTCAGAATTAATTAATTGACGTTTAGTTTGTCAGTGCTATCTTATTTCATAACATGGTCGTGTTCTAAAGGAAGGATTATACAAATTACACCTTGCTCATTACTTATGCACTCCATCAGTAGTAATTCTGAAATGACAGCTCAATTTAAATATTAATCATACATGCCTCAAAACTTTGTAAAGCCCCAATTAAATGGAGTTCATTAAAACATGTAATTCACCTATAATAGTAATGTTATTTTTATATTAATTCTTAGTCACTCATTCTATTTACATAAAAAGCATAATTATAAAATTTTAAATAATGATCATTGTATTCATTAATTGACGAGCTTAACTACCTATGTATTCTTTCATTATTATATGTTGATTACATGTGCTATGTACATAAAATATATTTCCAGAAACAATATAGTCAACAAGTTTTATAAACAACTGGATGTTTATGAATTTCAATATCAAAGATTAAATTTTTCTGTTCAATAAATAAGAACGTAAAGTCATTACGTATTATACGATTATATATACGATTTATATACATAATTCGTAATTCATTTCCTGACATAAAATAACAAAAAAATTATATTTCATAAAAAGCTTTTGCGTGTGTAAATTTTTTTTTTTTTTATATCAAAAGGAGGCAAACGAACTGGTGGGTCACGTGATGTTAAGTGATCACCACCGTCCATAGACACTAGTGACATCAGGAACGTCGCAAGTGCGTTGCCACCCTGTATATGGGAGAAGAGGGAGGGGAAGGAAAGGGAAAGCAGGATAGAGGAAGGGACGTGGGCCTCCGGCTCTCTCACTGACCGAACGAAACACAACAATGCAAGCACTGTTATTTAACGTCGGTTATCTGTAAGAGGGGTGGTACTACCCCGGAGGAGCCGACCCATTCATGCTCAAACCAAAAATAGCTTCAGCGGGGCTCTACCACCTACGAATATATTGTAAATGTATTCTTAAACACTAACTAGCCCATGCCTCGGTGTTCTTTCTTTTGAATATGGTTTCGTTGTTTCGTGGATACTATCTCGATGTATTGTGGTCTGTCATTTATTTTCATTATTTGCAATTCTGTACTTCTTACAATTTACAAATTTTAAGTAACCCCTTTTAAATGATAACATATCTAGCTAGCACTAATTAGCCTTTACGAAATAGCGTAATTAAATGTATATACTAGATAATACTCTATAAATCCAATTTAAAAATCGGTTCAGCAATTTTGTTTTACAACAGACATTTTAGTTGTATCTATACATGTAGATCTACTTAATGCTGCAGGTGATTAAAATCGACCGCAATACTACATATAAACAAAAATTTAAAAATAAACAATTTCAATTAATCTTTTCGATCAGCGGCAACTACTGACTTCCTATCATCGTCGCAAATAGAACGTATTTGTGAGATCTGACTGTGACATTCAGACATTCACTCCACGTGGTTTTAAGTATTGATGTTTAACTACTGTATCTTTTTAAAATTTCAATTCATAAAAATCAAAATATACTTCCAGAAGAAATATAGACTTATGACACCGATAAAATTATATCTTGTTGAACTCATAAAAGTTATTGCAAAGGAATACAATATTAATGGCATTTATTTATATTATATTGTCCCTATGTGCACGCGTCAGTTATTACTTATTTTAATGTATTTATTGATACGAGTGCTCTCCTAGTATTTGAACCTCGACCATAGAAAAAAAACTTAACCCTAATATTGATAGCTCTAAAGGAATGAAGAGAATCGAAACAGAGATGTTACAATACATGATGCATTTATCAACCTTGACTATTGGATCAGTATACAACAAAGAGCTTAATTACACAATGACGCATTCTAAGCATTTAAACTTCTATATTAATAAAAATAGTGAACATATTAATAAAATCTTTTCCCGCAAATCCATTTCATGGCAAAATACTTGCACATTTATCAAAATAAACCATATTAACTTAGATATGATTGTTATAAATAAACAATGATTTATAAAGTGTGTATGTACAATAAAAGCGCACGCCACACGGCAGATTGCTTTGCTTAACACAATCTCACTGGCGAGATGAAAGACCATACAACAGTTGAATGCCTTCCCCTAACGAAGAAAGTAACTCAGATGCCGTTCCTACCAATTGTTTTTAATATACGTTTTATACCTAATAAATCTTGAGATTGTTGATTTTCTTAAAACAGATATGCGGATTATTTTATCGTGGAAGTGACATCCATACATACGAGTACAATAAGAATGTAAATGTAACGTGTTTGTACATTTTAGATTTATGCGGGAAAAATTGTTGCATATGTTTTAGAATAAATAATAAAATATATTTGAATTAGTTTTCGAAATGTCTGTATGTCTGTTTGTATGAACATGTATCACTGTTAAAATACTGCGTTCATGATAAAACCTCTTCAAGAATGATATAAAGCATATCTTCGAGTAACATTTAATGTTTATTTTTTTTTAATCAGTTAGGTCTATCAACAGTTATTGTACTTTAATGACTTCCAATGACTATATTAATACCTATTTTTTTACATACGTTCCACGTGGACGAAGTCGCACGCACTGCTTGTATTGTATATAATCCTAACCAATATTATAAATATGAATGTGAGTTTGTTAACTAATCAACCGATCATCATTAAATTTTATAAACTTCTTAAAGGTACATAAAAAGATATACGACACTTTGTATTCACAAAATATGGACTTACTGTTCCCGAGGCATAAGTCAAATCTACTTTAACGTAAGCGAAGCCGTAGATAAAAGCTAGTATTTAAATATGACGTTCTATCAAAATAAATGTTTTTTTTTTTGTATAGATACCCAACTATATGTTAATTGTTAATGTCGAAAGAAATTTGCGAACTAAAATGTTTAAACTGGATTTTTTATTTTGACCTCTCGGTAAAATTAATCTAAGAATAATCGGTACAAACAATTTAATACTGCTGAATAGATATCGGTCATAAACACATATGAATTATTAATCTATACCTATTATAATGGAGTATATTTGTGTGGATAAGACAGAAAAACAGAACACTCATGATTGTTTACAAATTATTGTATTTTATGGTACATTTTTGTAAGTTGTTTACTATTTTAACTTTCATGATAAGCTTTGCCAATACATTTTATAAATAAACGCATTTGTCGTATAATTTATTGTTTACTAACCAGTGGCGGATTTGCCCTAAGGTCCAGGAGGCCCGGGCCTAGGGCGGCCAGATATTAGAGGCGGCCAATCGTGACAAAAAATTCACTGACTTAGGGGTGGCTTGTACTTAATTTATGGCCTGGAGCCAAAACTGCAAATCCGCCACTGTAATTACCAATTAGTTCATATTATGTTCATTATTCTAACAAATTTTATTTCGTTAGTCAAACAAACAACTATAGCTATCAATTATGATAATATAACTCAGAAGTTGTAGTTAATTAAATACAATATTTTTATACACGACATAATTACTGATCATCATTAATCAAACTATAAATACTTGCCTTTTATATATATTATTATATATACGTAATAGATTTATAATTACCGGACAAGTAAGTAGTTCGCACACTCACAACCTTATCAGTAGGGGTTAACGATTTTCGCATGGAAAAGTACTGCTTTGATTACGCTTGGTGGCAAATAAAACAATGTCTCACATTTATCTATAAATAGTAGGTCGTTCAATGCAGGACGGGTGCGTGGGCGCTGGCGGGAGCCACGGCACTGCGCATGCGCGAAAGTTTGGCACCAGACTTTACGTGCAGCTAAAATTGACTGACACCAATATTGATAGCCTCCTATAAAACGCATATAACGCTCGTAAGACCAGGGCGGTCCCAGTTAATGGGTATTTAACTTTATGTCTAATGAACGATTCTTTTTTTTTAATATCATATAGGAAGCAAACAAACACCAGCAACCCCAGAGAAGTTGCAAGTGCGTTACCAGCCTGTGTATGGGGAAATGGAACTAAAGGGAGAGGCGTTAGAGGAGATGGGAAGGGAGAGGGGGGAGAGGAGAAGGGAGGGGAAATGGGTCTCCAGCGCTCTCACTGACCGAACGAAACGCAACAATAAAAGCACTGTTAATTCACATCGCTTTTCTGTGAGAAGGTGGTGCTACCCCAGACGAGCCGAACCATTCGTGCTTGAAACCAATAATAGCTTCAGCGTGGCTTTACCACCTTATTGATTTATATCGTCGATGGGTTAGGTACCAGGCTTTTATTATCAATAGTGATATTTTACAGTTATAAAATCGAATTAAATTAGATTTCCAAAGTATTCCGCAACAAATGCAAGGAGAAAGTTAATGGGTTTTGTTTTTTGTTTCATATAAATGACCTCAATGAAGTAATCAATCAAGCGCCAGCTTCCTGACAATTTAAACCATTACTCGAACGTTATTGGATATATTAAAAGGAAATATGACATTATTAATAATCTTGTCCACGGACGTAGGCATCAATGAGTCGAGGGGATTGTTGCAACCTCTTAGCGAGTGATTGGAAAATACTCGAACGGAGTGCTTTCAAATATGCTTCGTAGTAAGATTTTTTTTTCTCGAACTGACTACGCTATTGACTTAGCAAAGTCTTAACAGCTTCACCGGACTCTACTAAGGCGAGCCCTTAATGCACTCAGACGATTTCACTAGTAAATAATCTAAATATCATTGCATTGAATTTGAACGCTGAAAATTATCCCAAAATTAATTCGCTTGCATATGCGATGCAGATGGCACATCAGTGTTCTCGATTATGTATTTTGTGTGCTGTTGGCTCGCAGCCTATGCAATAGAGATAACTTCCAATACTACTACCCATCAAGAGTACTTGCATTAGTCAGGACGTAAAGATGCCTTGCTATTAATTTAACACAAAACGCAGGTTGCATATTTTGTTCCAGCTCCTCGCACCATTTATATATTACAAATTCGAGCGAATAGCCAAAAGGCGAGCTGTCACTAAGGAGATCATTCTATACACGCAAACTAAGTTGATGGCCATAGTTCTCTATAGATTACATAGATCAGCGGTAAGGTAAGTCAAAGGGCAAAGCAGCCATGCACCATACGATCAACACATGTTATGAAGAGATCTCAGTGATTGAAATCGGAATCCCATTTCTGGGAAGAAGATTTTAGCTCACATGAAACTTAAGGTCATCTGCAGATTTGCTAAGCCCCGTTAGTTTGTCAAGATGAGATTAAATTTCCTCATCTTAGGCTGATTATGATTTACTACCAATTACGATTAAAATTTATATGCAGTTCCCCCATCTAGTTCCAGAAGTAGAATCAGACCAAGGACTACATCAATCTCAACTGTGACGAAAATTATAGCATCACGGTGCGACTTATGTCTCTGCATGACTAGAGAGTTGGTACTACTACAAAGCAGAAGCTCACTGTACAAAATTCAATCATAACCGTACGAACTGTATTTATTATTACCTGTGTACGTTTTACTACGGTTTTCAATTCTTCCTAGGATCCTTCCTTCCTGACGCTGTATGTAACATTGCAGTATAAATTAAATGCAGCCACTAACATAGCCCTGTATGTAAGCGTATCTCCTTAACGAAAATTGAATAATTCTCCCATCCTCTCCTATATCCCACCTACTCTCCCCTCTTCACTCCCCCCAAACACAGGCTGGCAATGCACTTGCAACTCCCCTGGTGTTGCTGTCTGTCTGTTCGTTTGCCTCCGATGACATAAAAAAAAACCGCAGCGTATAATTACAATATAATTATGTAAATTAAAAGCGTAGAACTAAATAAATATACTTTTATCATATCATTATCTCTTCAACTATAACCTGTACTTTAACCTGTAATAAGAAGACCCAAGTTTAGTAACTTTGCCTAAAATGACTAAGATTAGTGTAATTAAATAAGGAAACCATTTTCAAGCCACGTTGTAAGACTGGATGTTCTTCTACGAAAAAAATACACATATTACGTCTATACGTATGTGTAAATGTCATGTACGAGAAACAATTTTTGTAATGTCGTATTGGTGTTTTATAATATTATTTATTTGAAATCATAAAAAAAAAACTTGTACCAACAGAACTACATATTTATCAATATAGATTAAGTATGTGATTATATTTAACATTACAAGTGCACTATCGAGGGCTTACAACAACATTCCATCTGATATGTAGGTCATGGTTTGTTGCATGGTAAAATATGTTACAGTAAGAACTCTCGGCTCACTAAAGTTAGTATGTCAAACCTAGAGAATTCATAGATAGTGTTGCATAATTCAATTATATATGTATGTATATAAGAACACATAAATTATTCATAAAAATAGATATGTTAAAATTTGGCATCGTTCTTCTATAATTTACTAATTTTTGCACGCGACAACGCTTTCGTTAATGTAGATTTACCCTATACTTCCGGAACATTTTTATACCACGATATAAGGTATTCACATCCTTTTATGTACCCCTGAAAGTACGCAAAATTTCATGATTATCGCTTGAGTAGATGACGAGAGAAAGCGTAACAAACAACCTTACAATTCAAAATTATATCGTAATAATTGTTTCCTTACATCCGAACAAACGAAGTGGAAATTAAGAAAATTAATATTTATAAATAAATAACAGTGAAGAAGAAAGAAAAAGAAAGAAGTTGAATCTCAAGATATAAGTAAATAGTAGGTATTTATTTATGTCTTGAAAGTGGACAAAGCGGTCATTCTAAGGACATACTTCTTGTTACCGTATAGAGCGACTTGTAAATATAGTACAAGCAAATATTTACCATTTGCACTTGAGATGTCGCGTTTAGAATGCATAGCTGTGCCATTATATACAACGAATGATATAATACATTTTAGTAATTATTTGAATAGTAACTAACGTCTATTGTGTAATAACTATGTATCATTGCGGTATGGTTCTGCTGCGGTAAGCAGAATAGATGAAGAACCAGCAAACTAGATTTACCAAATTAGTAAAAATGGAGAGTGATAGATAGGTGAAGAATCTTATTTTTTTGGCGGCATTTTAATTATCATATGTTGGTTTGGGCATTTTACATGATATAGTTAAGTTTTAGTTCACAACTGAAATAATTTTAAGTAGTAATTAGAAGCATGCGTTTGAGCAGTTTTTAATAAAGGAGCTACACTCTTCTTGGATTACTGGTACAAAGTGTAGACTAAAGAACTTTAATTCCGTGTTAGTCATAAATTATAGAAACACCATGATTTTCGAAAAAAGTATAGGAAATATTATTTTATTTTCTTTTTTCCAGGATTGTCTAAAATACTCTTTTTAAGCAAAAAATCATTATTTCTATAGAATTGAGAACACAAACGAACCATTTTGTGGGGTTTTTATTATATTATACTGCCTGTAAAATTTGTAACATACAACTGTTTGTTTGACAAGGGCATATTTTATAGAAAGGGCATGTTTTCCACATGTGAATATCATATGAAAAACTCAGCTGTCTTTTAATCTTCTTCTATAAACAAAAATAATATTACAAAAAAGGTAAACAAACATTTGAATATGCAATTGAAAATATGAGTGGATCAGAGGAAGCCAGAAAATAGCACCAATTTCATAGAAGTTCACGAGTAACAGATCAGCGCAGTATCGGAGTAGTTAAGAGTGATATAACTATACAACAGTATTCAATATGAAAATAAACACATAAAGGTAAGAAGCTAACAGTGATGATGCAATCCAAAATATGCACTATTTTAATGAAGTTGCAAATAATCGTCGAGTATTGAGATTCGATCTTGAGTAATGCGGTTAACCGCACTGCCTCCGACATATTTAGATGCGGGCATATAATATAACACACCTCCACGGAACTTGATATCATTACGTCTATTGTCTAGATTTAGATTATATTTAAACTAACGTGTAACACATAATGTATCGCTTAATGACAATTATGAATAATTATTCTAGATGAAGAATTAAGAGACTGAGTGGAAAAAGAACATCGTTAATAGATCAGCGACAAAGGCAAAACTGGCAAAGGGAAAAAATCACAGCCGAATGAGTGAGAGACCTTTCTCATTCGTTCGCATACTTTTTTGCAACAAAATATATCGTGGACCCATTTTTTCATAAAACTCGTTCGGCGGACGGAGAGATTGTTAGAATTGTGCGGGATTGTCTTCGTCTTGGAGCACCCTGGCTATTTCGCTGTGCCTTGAAGACGGGGTTGTCGGTTTTGTGCTCGCGCAATACCATCAATTGCTGCAAGAGTTTTGATGAGTAAAAATCTTACATAACCCTGTTGCTCTCTAAGACAGAAGAATACCAAATATATTTTTTTCACATAAAAAATAATGTTTTATTTAACTTCAAGTATAAAAAATCAGGTCGATTAGTGCCTATCGATAAATTTCAATGCCATATTTTTCCCTAGAAATGCTTTTACTAAATATAATTAATGTGTGTTTATCAAGCTGTGATAACTTGCAATAGAATTTTAGTACATATCTGAATCTCGTTGGTAGCTAAACCTAGGGGATACTAGTTTTGTCTACGTAGTAACCATTTCCTAGAGTGAGTTTTTTTTTCGAACTGATTACGCTATTAACCTCCCCCCTTCCACGGTGTACCGACAGACCATATTGTTGGGGCGGCAAAGGATCGTACTACGCTAATCACCCTGGATAGCCGCCCCAACGGTCCACCCGGCGGCCTTATAGGGAGAGAGACTAGGTACACACCAGCTGCTTCTCCTCGTCAGCTGGACCTGTGCAATGAGGAAATGGCACCCCCGGTCCATCTCATCTGGTCCGGCTACGGTAGCGGGAGGAGTTGAGCAAATCGCCGCCTCCTCCCACTGGTCCTCCTTTGGCGAAGAAAGCCACTAAGAGGATCCACCTCACGAGCAACATCTTAACAGCTTCACCGCACTATCCCTAGAGTGAGAGTCTTGAATAAATGTATACATTATGACAGTAAAATAATAGTAGTTTAATAGATACCAACTTAAGCCCTCTAAAAGACAATATAATGTATCAAATATCTATTTTATTACAATTCACTTTGCCTTTATTAATGTTACGCCGTGACGCCATTTCTTTAAATTTGTATTGTGAAATACCTACAACTTTCAAAATAAAATCTAATATATATATAATACTTTTAAACGAGCAGTTCTTGTATATTTTTATATATTCAGGATCTCGGAAACGGCGTCGTCCATTTCTGTGAAACTTAGTATAGAGGTAGTTTCGGGGACGATAAATCGATCTAGCCAGATTTTATTCATAGAAAACTTTTTTAACTGAAAAAATATAGCTAGAATATAAAGGCAAATTTCGCCGCCGCTGTCAAAACACAAATAGCTTAGATGGGAATCGGTTGCTTCGGAAATCCGTGTAAGCCCCATAACATGAGGGTCCCCCATCATGGTAACCCAGTTCGAATTCGAGTGACAGCAAAATAGATATCTTTTTTATTTTTTTTGGAAAAAATGGTAATTTTATGAGGAAAACCTAACAGTTTATTTTGATTTCAATGTTTTTTGAAGAACCGAACTAGTCTCGGTCGCCAAGGTACTAGTATTTATTATAGCATCCAGTTCTTAGTTAGGTACATTAAGTGTACAATATAGGTATACACAAACCATTTCCAAACCACTAAAACTTTTAAGCCTATTAACTCTCATTGTGACACTAAACTAAACATATCAAAGGAACTAACCGTAGGGTGTATAAATTATTGCTGCCATCACCATCTTTAACGTGTATCTAATAGACATGATGTGAAAATTATTTGAATTTATTATGCGTTGTCAATATAACTTAGTGACAAATAAATTGGTGATATCCGTTTATATCTAACTGTAAATATTGACTATTCACTTTTTGTATTTGTAATCGTAGATACTGTTTACTATGACGAACTATTTTCACAGTATTTGATTATAATATTACCCATACTTAGTTTGTGGAATAGCGTAGTCATATCTAGATTACCTGGGAAACACTAGTATATACCAATAAAACGGGGAATTGAACAAAACTGTTAAGAAAAATACAATGTTATTATGAGTCATTATAATGTAAATGATTTGTCAACAAATCATTACATAGTATAAAACAACGTCCCCTAACTTTTTTTTTTTATAACGTGGGGAAATCCCTTATAAATACCCACCCTCCCGCGGGAGAGGGTGGGTTATGTCCGACTCGCACGGACTAAAACCCCACGGTGTACCATCAGACCGTGTTGTTGGGGCGGCAAGGGATCGTTCTAGCTAATCAGCCTTGTAGAGCCGACTCAACGGTCCACCCTGCGGAAGGTAGCCGCCGGGCTCCTACCTATAGAGAGGCAGACTGGGTACACACCAGCTGCCGCCCCTCGTCCGCCGGACCTGTGTAATGAACGGAAGAGCCCCCCCGCTTCATCCCCTCAGGTCCGGCTACGGTGGCAGGAGGAGTTGGGCAAAGCGCCGCCTCCTCCTGCCGGTCCAAAGTCCCCTAACCTAGCCTATTTGTCTCTCTATCTCTCTATTGGCAATAAGCTCAAAAACTATTAAAAAGATTTTCATGCGGTTTTCGCCAGTAGATAAAGTGTTCGTAAGTTTTTTTATAATCAGAGCTGGTCAACATCTGCTAGTGCTGTTAGTTTAAAGAATAAAATAGATCGCAAGTGAAATCTTAAAATAATTTAAGAAAATCAATTTCAATAGATTTTTTTACTTCATAAGCGTTTATATTCTCTCCTGGTGTTAAATAAAGATGGAATCTAAGATGGTACATTCTATACGTAGAGAGACTGGCTCTCAAGTGCAGTTGTTAGAACATTCCCATAGGTACTGGCTAGCCAGATGGGCTTAGAAAATGACCTACTACCATATTATGGTTTTATCACGATATTTTTCTTCATCGGAAGCTCCTATTCATTCGCAAGGATTCAAACTTACGTCTCAATCGATGCGATGTCCGAGCATATTAACCACTGAGCCCCTTCAAATAATATCATAATACCTACCAACTACATGTACCAATATGGAAGTCAGTATGGTATATGTCAGTATGGATCATGATATGGTCATGATCATAATAATAAATTATTGTAGGGTGTAAAATATTATATTCAAGAACCGTGCCCACCAAAAGGTGATCAAGATCCATCGAAATAACTCCGTGGTAATCGTCACTTGCTAATGAAGTAATGTAATAATAATACATCGACTTGCTCATGCTTTAATTTAAGGGTTAAAAGGGATTAAAAGACAAAAAAGGTAATATTCACCTTAATAAGAGAATCAATGCATACAATGAATAACTAATGTCTAAGGCGTCTATCTGATTTACGATATTAAACGCTTAAACAAACTAATGACCCGAATGCCTTGTGAATAAACTCATTAGACGACCACTAAACCGATACCGAATTGAATAAAAATTGAGCCATCACGGGACTCCTGGCAGATGTGAAACATCGAAATTGTTTTGTATCAGTTATATGCATAAAAGAACAGATTGCGACAGGGATCAGCTACGGCATTATGAAGCATTACAAATTTGTTCTATAAAATAATGACTGTTTATTTGTTTTATTACATAAATATTCTTTTTTATTACATACAAAAATTCAACAAGACGGCATTTATCAAAGGGCGCTAAGTCGTCGGCGCGTGCCGCGTAACGCTAGTAGAACGAATGGCCGACAAAATAATTTGAATCTTATGTTTTTTCACAGATAGGGTTGCAAATGTTTTTGAGTATTTCGTCAATAGTGCAAAGTTCGTGTTTTGCGTCACCACGCCAACAATCAGGTTTACCCTCTGCCTATAGATGTTTCACATGAAAATACAGAAAACAGATAAGCACTTTTTTGGGAGATTTCGAAGACAATATTAACAATTCTAAACATATCATTTTACAAAACAGTAATCGTAATACTGCTTACTCCTTACAATGTATGATCTGATCTGTCTGTCGGGAATTTGTAAACAATAAAGTGCAATCAAGTCAACTAGACGTAACTGAGAGTAAACGTCTTCGTGATTGTCTCGCCGCAACTAAATTAACTCAAGTGATCACTGTTATTTGTTTCACACACATGATCTTACAAATGATCGTGTAAAATTTATCAAAGCAGAATCTTTTTTTACATTTCAATCACCGAGTGAATTGTATGAGATTGATTTAAGGAGGTGAGATGCGGTCACTGGTTAAGGCAGTTTGTAAAACTTGAAAGGAAGTTGAATAAAAGCTGAAGGAGATAAAACAATGGTAAATAAAGTTATGATGGGTAACTTTAGACATGGTATGATGTAGCTTATTTTGTATTTATACTTTACGATGGAAGTTCTATTTAAGTACGAAATAAGAATTAAATATTAGACTACTGAAGTACCTTATTAAGAATTACTTGACACTTATGACTTTGTCTAGTTTAATAATTATATTAACAATATATTCTATTTCTAACTAAGAAATCAAATTCACCACACCGCTTGCCCCTCTTTTTCACACCAAAAACCACACATCGCATCGCATAAGAACATAGTTTCTCAAAACGTTAATAACTTTATATTAAAGAAAGATTTTGTGATAATTATCTTCTTAGATAAAGTCCTAGTATCCAAGAATTTAAATTAAAGAAAAAAGATTGTCTAATCTATCCTGTACTTTTTGATTGATAATTGCAGAACGAGTGGCCTATAATCATTTTATTTTTACACCACTTCAAAGGTTAAACCCTTGCAATATTCTAGGATATGATACTTTATGGTCACACTTAACAAATAAAATAATAATATCAAAACAAATACTAATAAACAATAAAGAGAACCTGAATTAAAGTTTGTCCTAAAACTTTTAAAAGTATGAGAATGATACTTTTAAACGTAAAAGAATGACGCCTAGGTTCAATGATCAAAATTAATGGGGCGCGTTTCAAGGTTAACTATAACTTAACTGCTTATCGTCGGAAAGCCACACAGTCGAACAAAGGGAAGAGGGGTACGAACCTAGGTGCGGGACGCGGCCCTGCGGCGTGATTTATACGCTTCCTGATCACCTGATACTGAGTGTATATCAGTTTTATGTTTCTCGAGCTAATTAGGTCAAATATTATGTACCAATTTTTTAACTGAATAGAACCAGAAACGACTAATCCCGTAAAAATATTGCCGGCGTCTAACCTAACATTCAGTACTAATAAATAAGAAGATAACGATTATGAATATGTAAAACTGAACATTGTTAATTAGTGGTATACCAATTCAATTAATACAGCTTCTTAACTCTGGTTCGGTAAACTTTTGTTTAACATTTTTGAGTATAAAATTTAATTTATATAAATAATTAAATTAATAAAACATAAAATTTAGCTGTGATAGAAAATTTTGTTCCGGTATATTATAATTGTAGATTTAGTTTTCGATTGTCGTCAGTTACCTGCGTAAATAAATGCGGAACAATAATACCGTGCTCGAAGTACTTTCTACATTTACAATGTGTAAATAAATATATGGCAAAGAAATATATCGTGTTGAAAGCACAGGATTGTTTAAGAATTTCTTCTAATACACTAATAACCAATCTCAAGTTAAAATCCCCGCACACCAGATTATGCACCCATCGGCAGCGGCTCAAGTCTAGGTTCGATCCCTCGGCAGGAAGCCCTTGAGTGCGTTACTAGCGCGATACAGTGACACATAAATTTACATCACTGCTACAACACTACACGATCACCCCCACACACGTGCACGTCTACACGCTTACACATAGAAGTGGAACGGTTTTATTTTTTTCCCTTATCGAACTGAAAAAACTCTAATTTTCCGATAAAAAATATATGGAGGGGTTGTTGAGGCGTGTATGCTTGGTACACATATGCGTCTCAACAACTCAAACATATATATAACTTCCTAGCCAATTTCGGCTACAGCGACCAAACTCAGGAGCTTAGCTCGTAGATGGCTGAAGTACCTAATTTTGGCTGTAAATTTACGAGCACAAAAAGGACATGTTAAGGCACTATTAACATAGTTATAGTTTATTTTTGAAGGCGGTTTACTTTTGAGGTGTTCGTGTTTATTGTCTAAGTCACGCCTTCTTTGATCCTCGAATGTATTTGTTCTCTCCTGAACAAGTTGCCTCCATTCATCACGCTTTTCAGCGAACGATTCCCAATGAGAAGGTTTAATGTTGCATCTTTTCATATGTCTCTTCTGAACATCTTTGAAACGTAAGAATTGTCCTCCACTCTTCCGTTTACCATACCGTACTCAAACATATATGAATAGTTACCTAGGTTAGCTAAGATAGGTCGCGAGTTTGCATGTAACAGGCAACAGCCAGATCGAGGTGTGCCGTGCACCCTTGAGCTAGTTGCCCAAATAAAATCGGCTGAGTGCCTTAAGCGCTCGCCTTAGTAGTTCGGTGAAGCTGTTAAGACCTTGCTAGGTCAATAGCGTAGACAGTTCGAGAAAAAAAAAATTAAGTTAAAATCTATCGCCAAGCATGGTTTAAGGTGGTAGAGCCACGCTGAAGCTATTATTAGTTTTAGCATGAATAGGTTGGCTCTCTCGGGGTAATACCACCCTCTCACAGAAAATCGACGTGAAGTAACAGTGCTTGCATTGTTGCGTTTCGTTCTGTCAGTGAGAGCGTCGGAGGCTCATTTCCCATCCTCTCACCTTCTCTCTGATAACACTTTGTTATTATTTTAAAATATTATCAATCACTTTTTTATCTGTAGGTACTAAATAAGTCGGTTTCAGGTAAATAAACTACTATTAACATAATATGCACTTTCAATACGAGTACGAAACCCAACATAATTCTTATTATTTTAGACCAATGGTAGAAAAAATCTACGTAAAAGTTGCTTTCTTCCTGCAACTGTTATGCTTTTAATCTGTGAATTTATTTTCTCAAAGCAAACAAATAAATTGTGGCCCGGTTATATGTTGAAAGACGAATTAGCTTTAACTAAATATGCGACAAACTACACAGTGTAGATTAAAACAGATAATCTGACTGTTATACAAAAAATACTACGTAGACCAGAGTCATGATACTATTCACTTATCCGTATGATAACTAACACTAGTTATATATAAGTAGGAATATTCCATATAACAAATCGTATGACTAGTTTGATCATTGAACTGCCCTAAGTAAACACAAGTTCATAACGCATTTTACATAACATAGTTGTTTTGTAATATATGTTACCTAACATTTCTTTATCTTGTGATAGTCGTTCAATATAATTAATTAATGTATGTAATACAACAACATTAAAAACTTACGTTTTCCGTCTATGTATTTATTATCGGTTGTAAAACCTTTAACAAAAAACTATTTTGAAATTGTAATTCAAAATTAAATCGTTAATAACCTTTTACAGTTTATATTAATGGCAACACTGTAAGCTTTTCTTATTCCCTTTGTAATGCTATTCCCATGCGTGCGTGTGTAGTCACGAAATTTTATCAACCGTCGCAATAAATGTAGGTGTAGGAAGACATTTATGCGTAACTTGCATTTACTTGTACAGTTGTATATAGTTGGATTTCTAATAAGATGTTTATGACAAAAATCCATTGTAAAGGAAGGTGCATTCGGTTATCACATTTCATTAGTATTACAAGCCTTCGTCAAGTAATGCAATCGCCATTCATATTGAACTTTTACGTACAATTTGTGATAATACTATGTAGTTAGCTTTAGACTGACGTGGTCATAGCAGACAGATGATCAGGCGACATAGTTGGCAAGCTAAACTTATAACTTGTGCCAAGGTAGACACTTCCTAATTTCTGAACTAATAAACATATTGTGAGCAAACAGATGCTACGACATATATTATAATATTACGTATTTATATGATTATGTTACTTATTACTTTGTATATAGGATATGCAAAACCATACACATATCAGATCGATGTGATAAAAATGAAAAAAAAATGTGTGTGTACTTATGTACACGCGTTAGAAGGTATACTTCTTTGGCTTAAAGAGATAAAAATCTTTTCAAAAATTTTATCTTTTGCCTTATTCTACGTTTGTACAAAAAACGACACTAACAATAGAAGGTATTTAATACATTGAAAGTTTTAATATAAAGAAATTCAAACAACAAATACAAAGACACAAAATGTTGTCTATAGCTAACTTCAGGGTGTCGGTTTTTCGAGACGGTGTGCGCGCACATCATAAAAATTTACTCTCATCATTTTTCTCTCACGCGCCAAAAGAAGTATAACTTGAAAAAAAAAGGAAATACTTAAATATAATTCTATTTTCCTTTTATAGCCACCAAAAGAGAAAGAGTTAGTATGTTAAACAGATTTATTCTCGAAGGAACTAATGGACGCGTGATGATCACTAATTCGAATTAGCTTGATACGATGATCATACGCAAATGTAAAAACCCTTTCTTGCTTGGAAAAGATCCAATAACAAAATTTTATATTCACCTATATATTTTATACTCGAAACAAAGGTTCTTTTTTCCTTTTCGTAATGCTATTAAATGCTTATAATTTAATTTATTAATGTGCTTATAAATTAATGCTTAATCGTACGAGTAACCTGAAAATTTTCAGACTCACCCCAATTAAAGAAAGTTCTTATATCAGATTGTGTAATTTTCGACTCCATGAACCTACCATACCTAATCTATTCGAGCTATTGTTAGCAATATACACTAGCATATAAAGCTTTCCAACTTAGTACTCCAGAAGTTTCTATCCTGAATGAAAGGACTGCGGTCCTTGTAAAAATAGTTTACGTAATATAGATTAAAGCGAAAGTAATATAGATTCTGAATATGCCTAACTCACGTTATTTGTTAGTAGAAAATATGACTGGGACTTGACATATTTAATTACCTGTATTTCTTTTGATATCATAAATTTCTAGTTGTGATGGAAAATTTTGTTTCGGTATATTGTAATTGTAGATTTATTTTTCGATTATCGTCGATTATCTGCGTAAATAAACGAGGAGCAATAATACCGTACTCGAAACACTTTCTAGATTTGACATGTGACTCAGCCTTATCTTATGGTAAAGAAATATATTGTGGTGAATGCACAGGATTGTTTAAGAATTTCTTCTAATACACTAATAAGAAATCTTAAGTTAAACAGGCATGGTTTAAGGTGGTAAAACCACGCTTAAGCTATTAATAGTTTTAGCACGAATGGGTCGGCTCGCTCGGGGTAGTACCACTCTCTCACAGAAAATCGACGTGAAGTAACACTGCTTGCATTGTTGCGTTTCGTTCGATCAATGAGAGCGTTGGAGGCCCATTTCCCATCCTCTCAACTCGCCTCTTCTCTCCCTCTTCCCTCTTCACTCTCCTATCCCCATCGCCCATTTGCCCCATCCCCCAAAACTTGGGCTGGCAACTCACTTGCGACTACTCTGGTGTTGCTAGTGTCTATGGACGGCGGTAATCGTTTAACATCAGGTGACCCGCCTGTTCGTTTGCCCCCTATACGGCATAAAAAAAAACCTTAGGTGTGTAGCATCTGCACTTGACAATCAGTCCCTCCCTAGCTTCACATGATTCAACCTTTGACATCGTCCCTTAACAATAAATACCGGGTGAGACAGAAATCATTCATGTACTATATTAAAAATCTATTATCTTGAATATAGTAATATCAACTTGAACCACAACTGGACGTAGCTAAACGAAAAGGATCCACCCCACACTCTGTTAGTTTTGAGATATTCAAATTTTAAACTCGGACCGTGTTTCGTCTTTGATTCTCCGCTTTAACTTTCTGGGGTTGAGTTCACTTAATTGTGATTTGTTTGGTATATTTTGGTAAATATTATTTTCTCAATGACGATCCAAGTAGCATGGAGCGATTTCAATTTTAAAAAACAATTACCCGCCATACATGTTGGTTGGTAAAGTATGGTTATTATAATTTGACGCGTTGGAATTTTACTTGGATTGTTTTTACTATATTAAAGTTTGAACTACAAAAAGTGTTTTGATATATATAACTCATTTTTGCCCATGATTTCCATTTATCGAAAATGCATAAATATTCAAGGTCATGCGTGCTATATAATAACGATAAAATAGAACCCACCTCTCAGTGTAGCGCGTGTGGCATGCCTGCAGGACTCCCAAGACGGCCACCTGCCATAAACATAACCTGTTTTAAATTTCCTCTAAAACTTCGTATAATATTAAATGCATAGTAATTTGTACTGGTATTCATAGAAAAATTACAAAACAGATGGTGGACATGAAATGTAGTACTAATACATACTTTTTGAAGTAATGATAAAAGCTTCTTGTTTTATGGAAACATAAGGGTTTCATTATTAGTTACATTATTTTGTAATGGTTTATAGATTTTGAGCATTTGACCATCTCATCTCGCCAAATCTAAAAAGTAAAATACCGGAATACACCAACAAATGCTTATCGGCAAGTTTTTAACTTGATGGTAGTAGCTAGCAAGGTGGGCTTAGTTTACGGCTAATTTTCTGGTAATTAAACATTCAATATCAAAATATTTTTTAAAATTTTGTTAGTTCAAATATATTACATTTTTCATATAAAACTTCGATTATAGTAATCAAAGATATAAAGTAATATTGAAAGTAAAAAAAATATATAAAAAAAAACTCCTTACATATTTCGCTATATAACAAAACCATAGAGTTTACCCACGTGTTAATATACCTATGTTATTATCCGCATTGTATAGAGTACTGCATTAATATTGTATGTTAGATTTTAAAAGAGCGTAAAATATGTCAACAGAGATTTGTAAATAACGGCCCCGACTCCTCGATCATACTGACAACAAAAGACAATCAGAGGAGAAAAAGGTATCATACTAAAATAAAATAAATTTATTAAAAATTTAAAAACTATAGTTAAATGGGGAGTTCCGTACATTGTTTCAGATATTCGTATGAGTCAGCCAATACGAAATCAAACATTTGATAAGAAACACATTGAAGAGCGCTTAGCATTCCAAAAGCGTATAAACCAATAGCCGTGCAAATACATTCTGTAATTGATTCTGTTGATTGCGATCGTAATCAACAAGTATCTGGACGACCGAGTCTGGCTCGGTTCTTAAAAAAAACATTTTTAAATTAAAACTAAAACTGTTAGGTTTGCCTTATAAAATTAACGTTTTCTTACAAAAAAAAAATTACAGGTGTCTTCGAATAAGTAATAAAATCATTTCATTATTTTTTAGAAATGTCTGTCTTTTTGTTTGAATACGCATCACTGCTAAAATTCTGTGTTCATGATAAAACCTCACCAACAAAATCATAAAACATCCTCGAGTAACATTAATCTTGGTTATATTAAAATCGGTTCACTCCATTAAAAGCTGTAATTCTAATGACGACGCGATTAAGTACGAGACAAAAATTAGATAAGTAAATGGACTTAACATATTCAGATGATTTTATTAGTAATTGTTTTTACGTTAGGTTTCACGAGGATGGAGTTGGGGCACAACTGGTTTAAAATAAAATGATTAATCTTCTTGAAAAAAATTATAATTAACTATCAATATTGTAAATACGACCCTGAATTTATTTGTTCACTACGGTTGCAAAACTAAGCATTCAACCGATGATCACAAATAAAGCCCGAACTAGGATATTTATGTACTTTGCACCCAGAAAAGTACTATTCCCGAGTGAGTAAGTGACCGATACAATAACTCAAGCGAAACCGTGAACAAAAGGTTGTCTACAATATTTGCAAAATACCCAATAAAACTTGAAATAATTGAAAAAAAAAAGAAGTAGATATAAAAATATCTATACATTAACGCACGAAGAAGGAACTTTATAACTCTTATTATGACTGAATTTCGATCATTGGACGCCATCAATTCCTTTTATAATATGTGCAATTCTTAATAAGCACTAAAATTTCGAAATGTTTTCATTTAAAACTACACTTATTCCGATTAAACATTTCCAAGCTAGACATAATAAAATGGTGGTAGTCATAACAATTGAGAGCCAGACAAAAACACCCCCTCAAAGATCAGTGAACTCGTATAAACTTTAAACATGCCATAAAACTAAAAATCGGCATTGTAATAAAAGTGAAACTTACTTTATCCATTTTTTATTCTTTAAAATAACCTCCCAATATGATTAAAAAATAATGTCCAATGAAATGTTTGCGTATGTCAACTTATTTTATTTTTGCGTTCAAAAGAATAAATCCTTATTACAACTGTGTTTAATTGGTTTATATATTATGGATATGAATTAATGACAACCATCATTCATAATTCGTAATATATATCGTTTAATTTCTCGTCGTATGTACCTCGTTCTTCTAAACTGCACAAGGGACTAGGCACGGTTTTCAATATAATTTCAAGAATTTCTTCCGGAAGATTTCTATTATATATTATTAAATAATTATGAATTTAAATTTGTATTTGTAAACGTTCCATATTTATAAATAATAAAGATTGCTCTGTATACGCGTGTATGTAGTTCTGGAGCAGCAGGGATGCACAACTTTTGATGTTAAACATCTATAGGTGCGGGTAAACCTGATTGTTGGCGTGGCGAGTGTGTGACACCTGGTGATGCGATACTAAGCGCAAGCGACTGTACGCAATCTCTCTAGCCGTGCTGAGCTCGCATACATATAGTGTAATTTGAGAATTCGAGAATTTGAGATTCATGCGATTCGTTCAATTTCGACGCCGCCCCGTGACGGTTCAATTTTTTGAGAGTAGGGGCCACCCTAACAGATTATTAGATTATAGGCCGCTAAAATTAAAACAACGTAATTAATGTGTAAAAAGAATTTAATAAAATTATTAATTTGGTTTAATTAATCCCAAACGCTATTATTTTTGCTTTTCTGACTTGTCAGACGGACCGCACCTACATCGACCAAGGATCGCGGATTGTGCACCCCTGTTTTAAAGTTTCCCCACTTTTGTATTGCCGCTCTTGTATTTTGCTGTATTGGAATGTTTTCTGGAGTACATATGTGATAAAAGATTTCATTAGAATTCCTATTCCATTTTATTAAGATAAAACTTAACTCCAACAATAATTCTAAAAAGCATAGTCGGTAAATATTGATATATAGGAAATAAATCGCTAATTGTTAGCGCTGGCTAAACCTTATGGCATACATAAAAAAGATTTAGTACGGAATTGCATGTTTTAAAAACATAAAAAAGTCTACGATTGTAGGTGCCCATATCTAAAAATAAACCACAGTAAACATTTTTACTTTTCATATATTATTAAAAAAGGAATGAATTATTTTTGAAGCTATTTTTAACTTATTTATATTTTTTCATCATACAATTAGTACGCTGAGAATTGTTCTACCTTTTTTGTTTTTAAAATGGCATGCAAGATTGTGGAATGGGAGTTTGAAGCTTCTTTGATTTTGGGGAGCTATCTGTATCAAAATACCAAAAAAAAATACGACGTCTTGAACAGTTATGACGTAATGCGTAGCCGGGGCAGGTCACTAATTTTATATTTAGTAGGTAAAAACGCAATATAAGTCTCTTTGTATTATCTGGTACATTCACTGATATTGTAACTAATTTTTGGGCGCACTATCAAATAAATGAACAGAATACTAATGTTTATAATTCCGGTTTAGGATCCGTAGAATAATTTCATTCTATCTGTATGGGCATTTGATGACTATCTAACCCAACGCTAAACTTTTTTATTTTATTGTTTTATATATCATAGGCGGCAAACGAACAGGTGGGTCACCAGATGTTAAGTGCTCACCACCGTTCATAGATATCAGCAACACCAAAGGAGTTGCAAGTGCGTTGCCAGCGTGTGTTGGTGGGGAAGGGGCGAAAGGAGTGGGGAAGGTGGGCCTCCGGCGCTCTCACTGACCGAACGAAACGCAACAATGCAAGCACTCTTACTTCGCGTCGGTTTTCTATGAGAGGGTACTACTCCGGGCGACCCGACTCATTCATACTGAAGCCACTTATAGCTTCAGCGTGGCTCTATCACCTACCAAAATGACGACATGGCTGAACAGGTCATCGCAAAGAGTTTTTACTAAAGGAAATAAATCTTCATTGTAGAAGGGTAATTCATCATCAAAGTGGGCATATAAAATTTGAAGGAAATGTGATTTTAAAAGATTGTTTCATTTACCGAACGCCCAGACTCATTGAATGATTCGAATCTACTTCAATAAACACAGTGTTTGAATACGCCTTCACTATGTCATCATTGCTTTAGAAAATAGTTAATTAGATAACATTTCATTTGATGAAATTTAGAGAATAACCTCTCTGTAACTTCTGTTTGCATTCCAAGATGCACATAATATTTTAGAATGCGTCCGCCTCCACTCTGTAAGTGGACCTCGTAAATACTGCGAATGAATTAAGAATGAATTCGAAATCTTATTTTTTTTTCTCGAACTGACTACGCTATTGACCTAACAAGGTCTTAACAGCTTCACCGGACTACGTATATCATCTGTATGTAATGCAGTCATGTATGGACATTTAGATCTTATATGCAAGATGTACAATATGGACACTGAACGTCGTATGGCAATTAGTCAAGTTTCTTTGACGAAAATATTAAATATTTCTAGGATTATATTTATATGAAAGAATATTTATTGAAGTACGTCATATTTTCCATAGTGTTAAGTAGTTTAATTTAACACAAACAATAGTAATACTAGAACAAAAAACACTTCTTCCAATAAAATGATTAGTAGGTATCCATTTCAAGATGAATTGCATCTTATAATAATACGATATAACGGCAAATCATAATATATAAAAAATCGAAGTTATAGAAATAGTTATACCACGGAGGTTTTGTTACATGTAAACTTTATACTTCTATGTTGTATGTAACTTATTTCACGAAAAGTAAGAAAATTAATATCAAAGTGCAAATTGTCAAATTCAAATACTTTATTTATTAAGAATCTACTTTCTACCTTACATTATGAGGAAAAAAAGTTACTACACTAAGAAGATGTGCAACGATTGTCTACGAGAGCCAATAAAACAAATTCTTCTACACTAAGTTATACAATAACACAATAAATTCATAATAATAACGTATATATATATGCATTAAATGGTCATTACCCCTAAGCAAGAGGTCAAGGTCATATCTCAATTTAGTCGGAACAATCGCTACTTATATTATATTGACAGTTTATAACAGAATATTAAATTGATACCGCAATTATTAATTACATAAAAAGTATTATTTTTATTAGGGATGCACAAATTTTACTATACATAACAAACCTGGTAAACGCTGTGCCGGTATATAAAAAATCCACTATTTAACAATTGCACATCACAACAACACAACACTGTAGTATTTTTTCTACTGCCAATAATTATTAGCACGACACGTGAGAAAGTGAAAGTGTATCGTTGTATTTATGATCTGTTTCTCGTATTTACATCTGTGGCGACACAGCGTAAGCCAGCGACTGACGGTAAGGACGCGGGAAGGTCGCTTACCACTGCCGCGCATGCGTAGTGATGGACGCGACGCCGCCAAACTATGCCAACCTTCCGACCTTTGCCAACTTTTCGATAATTAAAACGTTTAGAATTGATTAATCTCTTTATTAGTAGCTGTGCCCGCGACTCCGTCCACGTGATACATAATGTGAAAAAACAATGACTAACAAAATCAAGAACTTGCTAGGTCAATAGCGTAGTCAGTTCGAGAAAAAAAAATCTAAATAGCTTATCTACATTTCTCCCGTACATACTTAAGTCGCGTCGTCATTAAAATTACAATAATTTTTGATACAGTGAACCGATTTTAAAGAAATGAAGACTAAATGGTACTCGATATACTATATGATTTTCTTGGTGAGGTTTTATCCTGAACATAGTAATTTAGCAGTGATGCGTGTTGAAACAAATAGACAGACATAGAGACATTTCTAAAATTGATTGAAATGTATTTTTTTTAACTTTATTTTTGACAATCAATCTTTCTGATTATTACTGCCATTGTCACGTAGTCAATAATATTACAAGCATCGTGAGATCATTTCAATATTAAGCATCGTGTGAATAAATATTCTAACAAGATGATGGATCCCTTGCTAGAATCTTCCAGGGAGATTTTGTGGCTTCCTTCTGCGAGATGACGATCTTGCAGAAGAAGGCCACAGCAATTTACACGTCCTCGCTGCCTAGCATGGCCGAAACCACGCCCGACAGCGAGAGATCGTCCCCTACCGCCGCAACCAGGGTGCGGTGCTGATCGTCCCACGCGGCATACTCTGAGAGAGTGTGCTGCACGATATCCGTCTCAGCACCGAACTCATCGCATGTGGCGGTGGGCTCCCTGCGCGCTATCCGGTGCAAATACCAGCCGAAGCATCCGTGCCCAATCAGCACCTGCATCAGACGATACGTCAGGGGGCCCCAGCCCCTGTTTACCCAGGCCGACAGCGTCTATGGCAAATCTTCCGTAACGTTCTGCCACATCTGCCACATGCCTGCCCCACCTCTCTATTGAGCACCCACTCGATAAGCCTTCCTCGATAAATGAGCTATCTAAAACAGAAAGAATTTTTCCAATCGGACCAGTAGTTCCTGAGATTAACACGTTCAAGAAAACAAACTCTTCAGCTTTATAACATTAACTAGCTGTTACCCGCGACTTCGCACGCCTTTTTTTAATATATGAAATAAATGTAAAATTGTCATTAGATGTGTAAATTACAGAAATACTCTCTCAAAAATATTTGTAAGTAACAGTAACAGGTAACATGTACGTTATATATGTGAATACTAACAATTTGTCGAATGGGATGGGATTTATCATCAGCCACATACCTGGAACTACTATAACTTTAAACTACTATATACCATCCTCAATGCTCACTTACATTACCTATATAAAAAGTATTAAAAACATTAAGCTATACATTATCGAATTATATATGTTAAATCTTTTATTATATAGATATAATATGCCCATATTATCGATAAAATTCAGTTATTGATATACGTTGCTATAATTTAAATCACATATAAACATTTGACTTCCAATTATTTTATTCTTGGAGTCCAGTACCGCGCACGTCTCACTCGCATGTTTACAGTGAACAACATATTTTTGATCAATTTCACTTAACGAATGCACGGATAACAGTACATCACTACATAGTGTAAAACAAAGTCCTCTGCCACCTCTCTCTATATGACTGTTCGCAATAAGATCAAAATTTACAAAAGGGATCTTCATGCCGTTTTAACCAATATATAAAATGACTCTTGGGCAAGGTTTAGGTATAGTTTGTCTTATTATCAGGGCGGGCAACGTCTGCTGAACCCGCCGGCTTAAAATAAGACAGCTAATTAGTTAATTATTTGCCCGTAAAATTCCCGTTCAAATATTACTTGTAGTCCGGTAAAACTGTTAAGACCTTGCTAGGCCAAGCGTGGTCATTTCTAAGAGAAAAAACCGTTCAAATAGGTCCAGCCGTTTTGGAGATTACCCGGAACAGATAAACAAACAGACATATCGACAGATAAAAAAATATATATATGTTTGTGGCACCACAGATATATGTATTCACCAAAAAGTGTTTATTTTATTATTACATACACATACTTTATTTTTATAATACGTAATAGATCACAAATCAAAAATTGGGAACAAACTAACGTACAATAAAGTTTTTGGCGGGATTTCAGTCTGTCATGCAGTAGATTTTATATTTTATTCATAATCTCGTGTTACTTAACTCTATATTGTGTTAAATTGGTGGTGTTTTATGTTATATGGTTCGTTTATTGTGCATAAGTTAAATGAATGAAAAAGAATACCACGGAGTATAAACTCTGTGATCTTGAAAATTAAAAAGACAAAAATTTACGAAATACTATAAAGAGGAATTAGCGATTATACCTTTTCATTAACTTGGGCATAATATAAAACTGGGTAAAGAATACATAATAACTACCTATATTGACAACTTTAGAATTGGCAGTATGGATTAATTGCTTCGCCTGTGTTATTGGACGAATATTATTACTACTAAAGTTTTTATATAACAACACAAAATAAACTTTGGAAATGTTTGCGATATAAACGTACCACGTATAATGAAAAATTGGAAACAAAACTAACATAGAATAAACTTTTTGAATAGGAACATAAAATAAACCCTGAAAATATTTGCGAGAGAATGTTATCATGTTACCATGGCAACGTATATAATATTGACACGCATCGGAAGCAAAATCGGGCTATTTTGAGACATTCTTCATTAATGCTCCGGTCCTTCTGGTTTTAACGTGATGATATGTAGCCTAACCTCGATAAATGAGCTAGCTAACACTGAAATAAATCATAAAATCGGACCGGTAGTTCTTGAGATTAGCGCGTTCAACCATACAAGTAAATAAATAAACTCTACAGCTTTAAATACTAGTATAGATATTGATTAACAAAAACAAACAGTTTAAAAACAGAAAAATATGTTATACTTTAACTATAATCTTCCGTATTACGAAGAGATCTTAAACGGAAACTTTATTTCAAATTTCATATACTGATCAATGTAATACAAAATAACTATTGTTTTTAGAGAAAACCTTGCATTATTCAGTAGCTTCGCACGCGTTAATGTATATTTGACTTATCCCTCGGAAGCAGTTCTTTTTTCTAGATGAAAGGTATCCTACGCCCTTTCTGTATCCCGGACAATGGGTATACAAAATTTCATTATGATCGGTTAGGCGTGAAAGTATAATAGACACGCCAACTCACATTCTCACTTGTAATATTAATAAAAAAAATACGAACATCCTAAAATAAAATGTAATCTTTAACTGCATTTTTATCACTTTTAAATATGACACGTTCACAAGGGATGAATGCTTTGTCTCCAAGACTTTACAAATATACCACGAATAAACACACTGTATACCCAGACTTAAAACATTCATTTGTGGATCACACAAACAATTATCCAGTTTGAAAACAGTTTGTGAATTGCTAACAGGCGAGCACTAAAGTTGCCAACTTCTTTAATAATCTCGCTTTGGTCGCGGCTCTGTACGCGTATTATTATTTATTAGTAATATATATATATAATAGGGTGGGTCAAAAAAATCAACTATTTTTTTTTTACAATTAATACGGAAAAATGGGTTACTAGGCACCTTAAAAAAATTCTCACCAAATATGAACTCTTAATTTTAATAGGAAGATCCTCCGCATCGCAGTTTTTCATTTTTTTCTCAGTCCAATAGAAAAAAATTCATTCCTCATCATTAATTGGTCGTACAGAAAAAATTTTTTTAAGAATTTTGTAGGAAATTTAATGCTCTACAAAAAAAGTATCTTATGTTTTTTCCGTAAACCTCACCATTTCACTAATATTGAAGATTTAAGATTGATTATTTTAAGTCAAATGTCACTTTTGTTTATGAATTTTATAACTCGACAAGAAATGGCTATTATTGAATGGGCAATAGAAATTTTTGTAGCAAATTAACTGCTCTATAAAAATGGTATCTTATGTTTTGGCGATTAAATTAATCGTTCAAAAGATATTCATCATCAAACTTAAAAGTAATCAATTATTCGTAAAAAATCAAAAATTATCCTCTACACTTAAAATTGTATTTAAATAATACCTGTAAGTATCGCTTAATAAATGAAGATAGATTATTTTTTCATTCGTAATAATATTAGCAACAATACTATCTTCAACACCAGATTTATACTTCGTTTTATCGAATGTGTCCCAAAATTTTTTGAATCTGCCAAATATTGGAACATTTGGTCCGGATGATACTGGCCAATAGACTTCGAATGCACTCCTTAAAATGATCTCATAAATATGATGGCGACATGGTAACCAAATTAATTCTTTAATGAAATTTTCTCAAAACTGATTGATTAAATTGAAATTTTTCGATTATTTAATCAAAAACTCTTAAAATCGGTATACATGAAAGTTTGATGATGAATATCTTTTGAACGATTAATTTAATCGCCAAAACATAAGATACCATTTTTATAGAGCAGTTAATTTGCTACAAAAATTTCTATTGCCCATTCAATAATAGCCATTTCTTGTCGAGTTATAAAATTCATAAACAAAAGTGACATTTGACTTAAAATAATCAATCTTAAATCTTCAATATTAGTGAAATGGTGAGGTTTACGGAAAAAACATAAGATACCTTTTTTGTAGAGCATTAAATTTCCTACAAAATTCTTAAAAAAATTTTTTCTGTACGACCAATTAATGATGAGGAATGAATTTTTTTCTATTGGACTAAGAAAAAAATGAAAAACTGCGATGCGGAGGATCTTCCTATTACAATTAAGAGTTCATATTTGGTGAGAATTTTTTTAAGGTGCCTAGTAACCCATTTTTCCGTATTAATTGTAAAAAAAAAATAGTTGATTTTTTTGACCCACCCTAATATATAATGACTAATTAATTAATATAAAAATTAAAACAAAAGATACGTTATGTTAATACCTATATATCGTTTTCAAAACAAAGTTTTTTCAAACTCTGACTACACTATTAGCCTGACAAGCCTTTACAGCTGCACCGGAATACAAACACATACTATTTTCTATGACGTACAGATGAACTTATAACTTTAATGGATAGCAGCACCACCTACTGACGATTTATTGAAAACTGGATAGCGCGAAAATATTTTTTTCGTTCATATAATTATATAACAATTGCCATTACCATACAGAATGGCACATCAAACGCCTCTATACAAAAATCGATGTGCGATATTGCCATTTGGTGGCAAGTTATATTAAAATAAAGAATCGTTCTTACTAAAAATGAATACTAAGTTGTGCCAATTCTTACTGTGATCGGTTAATTTATCAATTTCATATACATATATATAATATTCGAAAAACAGGTTATTTTTATAATCTATCAGCAGACAGCAAAGGTCACAGAAAAACTCCAAGACATTATCGCTGTCTCTATACAAACTATTATAAAATAGGTATTCATTATTTACTCTTTCCCGAGTAATCATGTTGAGTAATAAAATAAATATAGAAAAAATCTCGGACGTGATACATATAAGCTTGCGCCATTATGTTTACAGGACCAGGAGATCATAAGTTCAAATTGTGTTTATACATGCATTAATTTTACTGACTTACAAAACTTAAAAGCGTATAAGTAATACTTGCCTTTTTTTACTAACGCGGAGAAATCCGTTATGGATACGGCATTCTCCTTGGGTTACGTCCGACTCGCACGGACTAAAACCACCGCATGGTAGGCACAACCAGGGATCGAACCTGCTGTCTTCCCTAAAAAATGGCCCCTGCGGCAGCCTGGCGATTGAACGCCAGGCTTCGTCGCACTGTAGAGAGACTACTGGGTACACAACCAGCTTCGTCAGCCTTCCCTGTGCAATGAGGAGATTGGCCTCCCGACCCATCCCCTCAGGTTCGGCTACGGTTGTGGGAGCAGACGAGCATGTCGCCTCGCCCTTCCCCTGCTCTTCTTTGACGAAGAGGGCCACTTCGCAGATCTACCTCCCGAGCCCTCTCCGCCGCCTCCTTCTGCGAGATGACGACCTCGCAGAAAGAGGCTACAGCAGTCCACACGTTCTCACTATCCAGCGTGGCTGCAACCACGCCCGACAGCGAGACATCGTCCCCTACCGCCGCAGCCAGGGCGCGGCGCTGAAAGTAATACTTGCCCAAGTATTTAAACGAATAAAATCCCTAATTATGTATTTAAAAATAATTACGTTATATTACAATTTATCTAAATAAAATAATAAATGTAGGTCGTTGTTCACATATCACGCAAAAAGTACTCTATGGATTACGATCTTTTTTTTAATTCTTAAACACTCGGGGCTCAGCTAAAAAAAATCTAGTTTAAAAAAAACTACAAAGCGTTCATCGATGTGCCTTTTCTTACCGTGGAAAAGTGGGGCAAGCAATATGGTGTGCACTCGCAGAAAATGGGGAGTAAACAAATAAGTTTGTTTACAAATAAATTTTCTAATCAAAGCAAATTTTTGCTTTATATTTTTGTTATGTTGATTCCTCTATACATAAATTATATCAGCTAGTAAAATATAAGTGTGCAACAAATAATTGTCCTATTTAAAATCGTATGAAAAAAGGATGTTGGATTATTGGGAAATATTCACCATATCTAATGTTTACCTTCACATAAAACAGAAATCACAGTGCTCACAGCATAATCTAATTAGTGAAATATCAGAGTCAGTCTGTGGACTGTGTGATAAACATGGGCCAGTATTATAATCAACTAGCAACCCGTCCTGGCTTCACATGCATGCAATGTACTAATACGGCGTCTTAAATGTCTAAAGATTTTAGGTCTATTATTTAGCGCTTTTGGTATCTATTTGTAATCAGTATTTTTGGACATAAGAATCTTCAGGTAAACAATTATTTTTGTTGCACATAATAATAAGTCTATGATATCCCTTAAGATATTCGTTGACATGTTATGCTGTAAATGCCCAGAGTGATTAAAAGTATTTAATTACATAAGGATTAATATGAAATTTCCAAAATAGTGTCGTAAATAATCAAGTGTTTTTAATAACATGTAGGAGATAAAAATTGTTACTGTGAGTTATTCTTCGAGATAGACATAGACGGTGTTATTACAACAAAGTTAAATACGTATTGAATACTTGCTTTAAAAAGGTTTCGTATTTAATGCACCGCGGTTTCTGAATGTCCGCCATCTTGCTCTTTTGTCTCGCTTTAGTTAGGTTAGGTTAGACTTGCAAAAAGGATAACGCGAACTTGCTGCGGGCTAGCGCTGTGCATTTGACTAACGTTATCAATGAGTGCGGAAATTCCTTACCACTTTCCTTTGAATACGTTTACCTATCCCTAATATATAAATGCAATATACATGTATTATACGAACCTTATACCAGATGAAATTTGCTGGATGACTATGAAAACCTCATACAAGGGCCGGCAACGTATCTGTGATTCCTCTGATATTACAGGTTTCCATGGACAGCGGTGATCATTTACCATCAGGTAACCCGCATGTTCTTTTGCCACCAATGGTATTAAAAAAAACAAATTCGTTACGTAGAAGAACTAAGGGGATAAACAGTTGTCTGTGTTAATACCCGGCTCTATATTATGATATTTATAGATTATAAGATATATGTATTAACACTTATTGGGATTTGTTACTAATATTTCTGCAGAAATGTATAACTTGTAAAAGAAAAATATGCAATACATCCTAAGGTTATTAGATAAACAAATAAACAATATTACTGAAAAAGTGTATACTTCATTTTTATTTCAGGAATACTAATTTCCAGTCTGCTATGAATTAGATCAAAAAGCAGCCCTGGACTATGGTCAATTAAAATTAATTTATCTTTGAGTTGCTACTAAGCCGTCACTTTATCGGACGATTAATTACGTTGAATAATATTCTAGTATTTACCTAAGTACCACTACTAGTTTGATTTAAAACAAAATTGTATGTCAAGTTGTTACAACTAGTGACATCTATTGGCACGGAGCTGAACTAAACTGTTCTATGGCTGTGTAAGCTTTAAAACCATGATTATAGAGTTTATTTATACGAAGAACAAAAAATACATTTATTATTTTAATTGATATCAACATATTATTTTTTTATAATTACTTATAAAATTAACACAAAAGTAATTTTCAAAAGAATTTTACTTACCTTTAATTATATGCTTATCTTATATCTTTCAAGTTATATGTGCAGCTTGAAAATTTTAGAAGTTGTAGTGTATTAAAGAGCATAGGAAATAAATTATACACATATTTACAAAAAATGCAATAACCGAGGAATCGTGAACTTTTCCGCAGTTAAAGCCGGCAGGCACACAACGGACTAAACACTATTGATAATAGGTTTCCAAGAGATGAATTAACTTTTTATCATGAGTAAATTAAAAATGTTTATATGAGTATTACAATCAAGTCAGTTATGTTATTAACTAAAAACCAAAGTACTATAAAGATAAATTCCTATACTTAAAAATTAAAACTTATGCTAACAGGTTTTAAATTTAGTTCATAGCACCGCTACGCATGGAATCACCCCTCTCAAGGGGTGTAATAACTGCAACTCAATAAATTATATGCCTTCAGGTGGAATTAAAAGAATAAGATTTTTTTTATTTATTCTCTACAGAAGTATAAAATTAAATTAGTTCTCAATTGTCTGTGTAATAATAATATAGAAGCCTAAAATGCTGAAGATGAGGAATTATTAATAATTCTTTTAATTTTGTGCTACACAACTTATTATTGAAGGCAATGTTAAATGAATTAAAAAATATGGTCTCACGCTAAGGGTAAAAAGAAAGCATTGCCTGCTCATGGCAGACGTGCTAGCAGAAGATAGAAAAAATTACATACTCGAAGAAAATTCAATACGAAATACCCCTCACTTGACTATAACTACATCACGATATTTTTCGTTACACAACGCTCGGGTTATTTATTTGTGATTTGACCCATAGAAAAAATTACCGTTGTCCCACTTTCTTCGCTACCACTGCTAATCCTCATTCATTCATGTATCTACCATAATTCACATAAACATAACACAAAATAACTATTCAGTTCGTTCCTACAATGTTCACTATTTATCGTATGTTATCTGAATAAATGCATACGTAACTTTGGTTCAGGAATTCTAAATCTTCATAGGTGTTAATATCACAACATTTCAGTAGAATCTATCAACACTAAAAAAGAAATAATCTACTTATACAAACATGGAGTAACGAAAATACGAGTAGTCAATGTAAGCGGTTCCATAATTCTATGTATACAAATCAAATGATAAAATTTTGCTGTTGAGCGCACATCACGCAGAAATTACTAGATAGATTTTGATATCCTTTTTTTAATTTTAATTCTTGAACCCTTGGAATTTATATAAAAGAAGTATAACGATATGTTCATTTAATATAAGGTTATTAAATTTATAAGAAACTATAATTTTTATAAGTAGCACAAAAGACTAAAAAAATTTGTAAGCAACATATATTTTTGCTTTAAATATTTTTTTTTTACTTCTATACATAAAATATATTGTTAAGAAATAACGAAGGCCAAATCGCGGGTATCACCTAGGCTGTTATAAAATGATGTGTTGCCTCAAATATATACCGATCTCTGATCATATCATATTTTCTTGTTCAAGACACATAAATCAGTTCCAGTTAACGCTTCATATAAATTGTACTTACATAATGTAATCTCATATTTAAAATTTGCTGTATATACAATAAGATGTGTTTCTAGTTCTACCTCGTAACAAACATTCCTAGATTATACAATTCCGAGATACGTATAACAATTTTTATGTCAAGCGCCGAATATTTTACGCCTTGTGCACTAATGTTATTTAAATTTCAATTTATACTTTCATATTTAACGTATAAGTAGGTATATGGCAAAGAGTGGAAAGTAGGTAGTCGAGGTAGTTTGCTTGACACTATACTGCTAACAAAATTGAAGGTAATGATACTCTTTAACATACGTGGATGATCTAATTATAGAAAAATACAACTTCTGGAATAATTAGTGTACTACATACATTACGTGGTAATGTCACCTGAACAGTGATAATATAAATAATATAACTACAAACCACATAGTAGACTAGACAGCGGTGTTCAGGTTACCGTGACGTGATGTATCTCATGTAACATGTATAACACAATAAGCCTGTCAGCTACTTCTTCACAATAATATTTCCGGCCTTGCCTAAGTCGCTATGTATAGCTTATAGTATGAGTTTGTTGACTACAAATAATATTACATTAGTAGGTTATATAGTAAACCATGAAGTAATTTACTACTCTCAGGTGTTTACAAATTTTGATTATTACTAATACAATATAAAAAAATAAGTGGTTTTCACAATTTATTTATTTCTGTAAATTTGCAGATATAATAATAATTATTACAAATTATGGTCACGTAAAATGGGTTCTAGGATAAATATAATATTACTATCAGCTGGTTTAGGTCACTGTCATAAGACGCCTCCAAATATGACGATACCCAGCCATTGTTAAAATTTAGATGACTCATCAAAATATAAAAAGGCAGTCTCTGAGGTGTGGCGTTACAATTACTGTCTTATACCTAATGTTTACATTATGAGATTTTTATTGTGATAGTGATAAAACACGAAACTTAAACTATGTGGCCATACTACATCTTGAATGACTACAGTATGCATGCACAACTTTATTACATTAGGTACCTCTTTCTAATTTATATTAATTTTAGTGCAGAGCTATATCATTATCTCAACTAATAAATTCCTAGACAGTTAATGTGATAAAACCTATATTGTCTACACATCATACATCACAATTTTTCCTAAAACTATCTGTACAGTTCGGGTAATTTAGGATGTATAAATGCCAATTATATACATTATGTCCAGTTTATAACAAAATGGTGTGACAATCTTGAGCAGCAATTGTATTATATACTATGCTACTTTTACAATATAGAGGACCTATGTATTCAGCATTATCTCGACATGATTTGACAGTAGCTTTAAAACATTATGAAAAGCTGTTTTGAAACAAACATCTAAGTAAATACAAATTAAATTATTCACAAAGAAATCCATAAATAAACTTTTATTAAAATATATATGACTGAAATACTTTTAATGCTGACACTACTGATTTCAAGAATGCTAGACCATATATTTCAGAGAGCAATACATCATTCTTCAGACTCATTTTGTTCTGGTATCATTAATTTTAACCATGGGTGCTGAAGGCACTCGTATGCTGTTGCACGTCTATTAGGGTCAAAATCCAACATAGGCTTCAAGAAATCTGCAAACTCTTCTGCATCTACTTGACTCCACTCATACTTTTCTGTGAGAACGGAGACTAAGCCCCATGGCTTTAAACCAGTTATGTTCCTTAGCTCACCTTTTTTGTTAAAGAACACTTTTGAATATTTGCCTGATGCAGCGATTCTTTTAGGGATGTCTCCAAGTAGTTCAATTATATGAGCTAAATGATCTTCATCTCTAGTGTAACCATCACCTGAATGAGGTTCAAATAGGTAATCTCCTGTAGCTAGTTCAAAAGCCATGCAGGCTGTGCTCCATATGTCAGCAGATGTCCCATAACCAGCACTCAGTAACACTTCCAGTGATCGATATTGTCTAGTTTGAATATCCTCAGTGAAGTGTCGATGTACCCAGCATGCATTACCTAAATCTGCTATCTTCACTTCAATGTCGCAAACATCGAAGGCAGGATCGGGATTTTTGTCCATGGATTTGCCTTTCGTAGATTGCGAGTTGAAGGATGGTGGAGTGTCTGTCATTTCACCTTCAGACATAGGTGTGCCTGTATCATCTCCACAACCATACTGTTTATTTCTTATCTGAACTCCATCAGTGTCAAAGTCGTCTTCTGTTCTTCCTGTGTCACTACACCCATTTAAGTTATTATCATTTTCAGAGCGAGTTATATCAATGACACTTTCTTCCTCAGGAGTCTGAGGAGAGTCATCATTGTCTTGTGACATGGGGGCCATATCACTATTTTGTACTACTTTTTTCTGTTCTTCCATTTCCTCAATTTGCTCCATTTGTTTTTTTAACAACATTGACTGTCTCTTAGCTTTCTTTTTTAATTTTTTCTTTTTATTTCTACTCATTTTAGCAGTCACTACCTGTTCTTGAAATTCTTTTGGAGCGGTACTGATAAGGGAATGGGGCAGCCGCAGTCCCAGGGAATGTAGTTCTGTCGCTTCGGCTGCCAATTTACGAATATAGGGCTCATCTACACATACTAATACATTCTCAGGTTTAATATCAGTATGAATAATCTTACATTTAGTATGTAGGTAATCTAAACCTTCGAGTACTTGCCGTATTATGGTTTTCACGTTTTCTCGAGGTATACCTCTATAATTAGATTTGAGTATTAATTTAAGAAGATGGTGTCCCAGAACTTCAAACACCATGCACACATGAGTGCCATTCACACCAGTAATTTTAAAGTCATTAAGTAGTTGTACGGTCTTATTTCTCTTAGGATCGGCAGGATCGCTGTCACGGACAGCTTTCAATATTTTAATTTCATCTAAAGCAGTCTCCGTGAAATGTGGCGCTGATTTCACTACTTTCAACGCAACGAAACGTTTGTCGACGAGATCCCAGCACAACCACACGGTGGAGAAATGGCCCCAACCTAATTTCCTAGTGACGTGGTAGCGATTCAGGAACAGATCTCCGATTTTCACAGGATGGTATCCACCCTTGCAATAGTCGGCACTGTCCTCTTGCTCTTCGTCATCACTTGCGTACTGCTCATCTTCATCCTCCTCGATGGTCTCATTGGAAGAACTATGGGTTGGTTCCAAGCGATTCTGGTTCTGGTTACGCAGACCGTTTCCTTGTCCAACAGCCCCGTGATCTTCTTCACGATTTTTCTTTTTGGCAAGTTTATGACGTTTCTTTTTCGCCTGGATGGCGAGTACTCTCCGATTTACATCTGATTTAGAACTCATTTAGTAAATTAAAACACTTTCAACAACTGCTAATAGATACAAAATTTATTTTTTCATCTCAATCTTTTTGTTTGAGTATGGCGGCCGGTCGCAGAACAAAATGCGCTCGAAGTTGCAAAATGTTGCTACAAAAAAAAAGTCATAGATTAAACTTGTTTCCATTATTTCAACAAAACGTGTTTCTATAAAAATTAATACAATTCTACAATCTCTGGTTTATAATAAACTATGTACAACTATATAATAAATATAAGAAAAAAAAATGCTAAGTAAAACTAAAACCATTAGATAGATTATATGTACGTCCATCCAATGCAATTTTATTTGACGAATTACATACATTCGATAATAAAATAAATTCAAATGACGCACGATATAGTAATATTTATTTGCATCACCTATTATATATACATATTACATAACATGCACTAAATACTTTTATCTACAATATACTTTATTAAAAAAATATAACAATTTAAATATTAATATAATTCAAAGTTTAGGGTTGCCATATCACAAACGTAATTTTACCGAATTCTACTATCATTTAAATATTATCTGAAGATGTAGCCAAGATATAACATTATTAATAAGGAGCATGAAGAACAAATCTTAAATTTATGTTATATTTATCATGTTATTGTCGAACCTTTTTGATATTTTGATTTTCAACATTACAATGTAATCGAAGTTAGATGTTTAATTTTGACAAAGCAAAAAAACTGGAGTTTTAGAATTTGCTTGACAGCGGACATGGTCGTTGATTTGCTTTACAAAATAAATTTAAAAGGAGAATAACGTAAAATGCATGGTTGAAAATAAAATATACGAAAATTTATAATTAGTTATGAGGATATGTATTTGTATGTATTGTATAAAAATGTTTTATTGGCTTATTTGCGATTGTCAGAATATCTTAAAAGATAGTTGAACTATTAATTTTATATAGTTATATTAGATTAAAAAACATATAGGTACTGAATTGTTTATTTATATTGTAATTACTAAACCACTTTTCTCTCTCTTTCCTGTTATTAAACACATCTTAACACGTTACCACTAGTCTCACAACGTCAAAGCATGTTACAAAATTGCAAATAGTATAAGTTGTGATTGTGTATGAGAGTGATAGTATTTTTGTAGCGGATTACACTTCTATTAGATTATTTTTTATGTTATATTGAGATATGAAAATATATATCATTTAGCTAATTCTGGAAGTTGTGCTATTAGAACTAATATAAAAACTTTATGAATCATAGAGATGATACGACTTCATAGAATAATGCAAGCAAATACCTAAACTTCTATATATGCTTCTATGTATTCCACGTGTTTGCTCTACACAGTCACATCACTTTATAGTGACGTACATTTAACACTGAGACAGATGTTTTTTTTTTTTTAAATAGTAACTCGGCACACCACTCATTGAAATTGTGCTACCCTATTACTACCATACGCTCCATGGTAGCTACCCATGAAATGAATTATAATGCTACAATGCATATACTGTACTTCTTGAAAGTAGATTAAATAATCCGAAAATCCTATAAATTCTTGTTTGATCAATTTTTGCACAATTTTCTAGATATATACAAAAAACCGTAACTTCAGTTTACAATGAGTTGACTCAAAGTATGTACTACGTTCTCTAGCTCATTTTAAATTATATAAGATTTATTAGTTTTAGTCTTTTGTGTCATTTAAAATAGTCAAACATGATATTAAATTCATTGACTAATTTTAACTAAGTAAAAATGATATAAAATTCTAATAGTTTGCGTATTATTTTAAACAAGTAACATACACAGAGTTTTTACACATTATATTAAGAGGAAAACCTTAAAATACATAATTAAATTAATTTACAGGTGATTGATTACGCATTTTAATTTTTTTATCTTCTTTAACAACCATGTATTTGACTGGCAGGAGACAGAGTCCACTTAGTGTTATAAAAAAGCCTGCTATATAAAATGCAATAGAATATCCAAATTTATTCTTAACAACACTTGCTATTGGAGTACTAATTAAGGAACCTAAACCTTGAAACACTAACATCATCCCAGTGGCATTCGTTAATTTATCAAGACCATATAAATTCACAATTACCATACTTCGAAGACATGCTATGCTTGCAATAAAAAAACCAAAAATTACACAATACGCGTATTGATAATATAAATTGAATGATAAATTAGACGCCATTGTACAAATTCCAGAAACTACACAAGAAATCACGAAAATTATCATAGGATCTATTTTACAAGCTAACGCGCCTAACGTTAGTCTACCAACAGCGTTTGAAAAACCAATTAGACTCACGAATAATGTACAATACTCAGGCTTCATACCTGCACTTTCATTTCTGTCATGTAAAAATACATAAGGAACTAAATAACCCAAATATGTTAAAAAACCACTAGTACTTAGAAATATGAATGAACACCTTTTTAAAAGTTTAGGATCCATCATTGTTGCCAATATTCTTCTGGCAGCGGTAGTAAAAACACCTCTGTGCTCAAGTAAATCTATAGTAGTCACTGCACGGGATACTGCCAACTGGTATTCAAGACCTGTTCTATCATCTGGCGAAGTATCTAATACACTTTTTTGGTAAATGGGTAGTTTTTTTAATCTTCCATCGTAAAAAGCATCATCTCGATACATTGGACGAGACTCTGGCACATGTGATTCCCAATGACATATACGAGCCCAACAGCTACGCTTTGTTGGCTGATCTACGTGAACGGGGAACTCAACATTATTTTTTGTTTTGTCAGACACAGTGGTTTTTGAAATGATTGCCTGAACTTGTTTAAGTTGTTGACGACTAATTCCGCCGTGTGGACTGTGGGCCTTTATAGTTAGTTTTGAAACAGGAGAAGTTGATGGGCCTGAGGAAGTTGAAGGACTAGACATTTTTTTAGAATCAATAACGCCTTCATCAACAACAGCTGCCGCTGTAGGAAAATTTATATTGGAAACTGCACTAAATAAACGTTCTGTAGCAGTAGGTGCAAGTTCTTCAACTGTTATACACCTAGACGCTTGTCGAAGAGCAGTTGTTGATAAATTTGGTAAATACGTTACAGTACGAGTTGGATCATCTGTAGTCTTCATAACAGTCAACGAAAGTAAAGGACGAAATGACATACCTAAAAAGAAAATTAAGCTAAATAATCCAGAATGTAAAAGTGTTGTTACCCGCCAGCCACCGAGTCTAACTAAATATGTATTAACAGGGAACATAACCATAATACCAAAACTTGATCCTGTGGTGGCTATTGCCAAAGCTAAAGATCGTAACCTCTCAAAATAGAATCCAACTACCAAACTACTTGACATGTTAATAAAACAATATCCAAAACCCGCAAAAACTCCATAGAATACACATAGTGACCCATAACTTGTAGTAAAATATGAACAAAATAGAGAAAAGGAACACACTATAGAACCAAACATACTACAGGCTCTAAATCCAAAACGATTTATAAACGCAGATGCCAATGGTCCTGCTATAAAGTAAATTGCGATGGCTACGGAATTTATAAGAGCTACTAAAGAATCTGATACACCCATATCATCCGTAATGTCACGAAGAACGGTGCCAAATGATAAAACGACGCCATCCAAAATAAATATACTCCAGAACGCAGCTATGACGACAATCCATCCCCATACTCCTTCTGGCGGAACTGATATCTGTGCAATAATTTCAGTTTCTTCACCGCCTCGTAATTCATCAGATCTACTTATGACTCTGCTGGGCACCACCAATATACTTTTTGTAGGTTCATTCGGTTTAAGTTCAGGATTAGTTACGGGTTTAGATTGCATTTCTTATTTTTGATGATTATCAGTTTCCATCAATAATCATTTCCATAAATATTGTTTCGATGTTATGTACATTTGATTACTGGTTTTTCTTATAGATTTGATAACTCATAAATTCTTTCATGTATAATGGTATATTTATATTGAAAACAGAATAAAAATGACCTTAAGTACATACAAAAACATTTATGAAACTTATGTCTTATAGATGTCATTACACTTTATGTAAAAAAGATAAATAATTCTACAAATGAACTTACATACTCTATGAATTATTCTTAATTTCCAAAGAGTAATACACATATATATATAACTAGCTGTTACCCGCGGCTTCGCACGTGTTTTTTTTAAATATTAAATAGATATTAAATTGTGATTAGATGTGTTTATTACAGAAATACTCTCTCAAAAATATTTATAAGTACGACATCATATACTATAACAGGTAACATGTACATTCTATATATCGATACTAACAGTGTCTCGAATGAGATGGGATTTATCATCAGCCACATACCTGAAATTTTAAACTACTATATACCATCCTCAGTGCTCACGTACACTATATATAAAAGTATTAAAAATATTAAGCTATACATTATTGAACAATATGTGTTAAATATTTTATTATATAGGTATAATATGCCTATATTGTCGATGTAATTAAGTTATTGATATATAAATATTTGACTTTCAATTATATTTATTCTTGGTGTTCATTACAGAGCACGTCTCATGCACATGTTTACAGTGAACAACATATTTTTGATCAATTTCACACGGACGAATGCACGGGTAACAGTTCATCACTACATAGTGTAAAACAATGTCTTCTGCCACGGCTGTCTATATGTCTGTTTGCAATAAGATAAAAACTACAGAACGCATCTTCGTGCCGTTTTCACCAATATATAAAATGATTCTTGGCCAAGGTTTAGGTACCTATAGTTTGTCTTATTATCAGGGCATGCACGTCTGCTGAACCCCCTAGCTTAAAATAAAACAGCTAATTAGTTGGTTATTTGCCCGTAAAATTCCCGTTCAAATATTACTTCAAGTCCGGTGAAGCTGTTAAGACCTTGCTAGGTCAATAGCGTAGTCATGTCTAAGAAAAAAAAACCGTTCAAATAGGTCCAGCCGTTTCGGAGAATACCCGGAATAAATAAACAAACAGACATATCGACAGAATTAAAAGAAAATGTTGATATTTGTAGCACCACAGATATATGTATTCACCAAAAAGTATTTATTTTGATATTACATACACACTCTTTATTTTTATAATACATAATATATCACATAAAAAAATTGGGAACAAAACTAACGTACAATAAACTTTTTGAGGAGTTTTTGGTGGGATTTCAGTCTCTGATGTAGTGGATTTTATATTTTATTATCTTTTGTTAATTGACTTTTTTTTCTCGAACTGACTACGCTATTGGCCTTTACAGCTTCACCGGACTACGGTAACGTGTTACTTGACTCTGTATTTTGTTCAATTGGTGGCATTTTATGTAATATGGTTCTTTATTGTGTATAAGTGAAATGAATTAAAAATAATACCACGGAGCATGAATTCTGTGATCGTGAAAATTAAGAAGATAAAAATTTACGAAATATTGATTTCCAGGAAAGAGGGATATTTCCACCACGGAATACAATTATATTAACAATATATAAATAATAGGAAAGTGTATAATCACTGGCATTAACAAAAAATGAATAAGGTATGCCGTCTCTACCAGGAGATGAATCTTTCACATGGCTTAAAACAGTTTTCAATTCGGATAGAGAGAAAGAATCATTGAATTCAAGAACGTTATATGAAATGAAAGGAGAGATGAGATTATCAAACGAAATATTTGATTGGACATAGGGAGGAGTTAAGTGATTTAAAAATTTATTAGACATATTCAGTGGCATGGGAGGATTGGAGTCAGATAAAACAGATCTAAATCGTTTTATATTTCGCCAGACAACAGAAGATTTAGTGTTAGGAGTAATGGAAAGACAAAATTTTCTCCAGCCCTCAATCTTTTTTCTTTTAAACAATTTATCTTTAGTCGCCTTGATAAGTTCTGTTAATTTATTATAGTTTTCTATTGACATATTATTGTTATAATTTTTTTCAGCTTCCTTCCGTTTCACTCTTCCCAATGTGCAATCTCTATCCTACCACGGGGGCGACGCTATTTTACCTTTATGACTGTTTTTGACAGAAAACGTTGCATTAGCTGCTTTTATCATAGCACTACTTAAAGCTTCACGAGTAGGCGATCCTGTATTAAGTACGCAAAGATCAGACTTATCAAATATTTCAAGAAGTTTCTCTCCATAATAAGTAGAAACAGAGCTGCCCCATGTCACATGCTATGAATTAGTCTCCTAGTATCAGGCATGACTTTGGAAGAGTAGAAATGATATTTTGAATTTCAGAAAAAAATACATTTAAAGGATGAGGAATGTAAGGAGAAACAAAACAAATATTATTTATATTAGCAGCTATGATAGAAAAATTATTACTACTAGAAGGAAGAGTAATTCTCGAAAAGGGTAGGCCATGTTTAATTAACATGGCAACACCGCCAAATCCGACAAATCTATCTTGTCGAATTACAAATAACCTAAAATTTTAAAAGAAAATTCAGGTTTCAGCCACGTCTCAGAGAGACAGACTACGATAGGTTCAAAATTGTTTAAAACGTGTATTAAGTCTGCTTTTTTATTAATTATGCTTGCGACAGTTCCACTGTACTATTTTCGAATGAGTCATAATTGGTTGACAGAATATTTTTCAGCATATTGACTATAAAGACTACGTTGGACGGTAAATCAGGAGATTGGGATAATAAGTCGATTAATAAAGCTATGATATCATTGAAAGATTTTTCTTTATTATTTGGAGCTATTGCACAACCATTGGCAGGAGATGGAATACTGTACTCCTGTACCAAAGCATTATGTGCTGTACGGTCGTAGCCTTTTTGCAATTTGAGAGGAGAGCGTGGTTTTAATTCAATAGTTTTTTTGTGTGATGTTTTTATATTTGTGTTAGACATAGAAGATTGAAGATTTTTGTAATTCAGCAGAAGCAAACGAGTCTACATATGACTTAGTAACTGGTTTATACATCTTTGCTGCCTCAGAATATGATACACAGTTTTGCGTCATATATAATTTAATATCTTGCTGGCGCTTCAGCTCCGGGCACATTTTGCTTGTAGCCTAATGGTACCCAGAACACAAGCAACAACAAGCATTACTTTCTTCTTGAGAGCAAGTCTCACTACTGTGACTATTGCCACATTTATAACACCGTGGAAGAAATCTACACTGAACTTTGTTGTGCCCAAAACAACAACAATTGTAACACTGTATTGTGGGGTAGATATATAGGTCTACTGGTAGGGAGTTATACAAATATCTGTTTCGGAAGTATCTGACCATCAAAAGTGAGAACAACTGTCTGTGAAGATTTATAAGTCAATTTACCATCTGCTATTAATTTAAAATTTAATCTTCTAACCTTTATGATATTCCCGCAGACAATAGGAACTGATATATTATTTTTAATTTCCTCTAATGTCCAATCTGTTGGAACTCCTCTCACTAGACCCATACGAGTAATGTTAAAAGATGTAATGAATGCTTTTAAATTTTTTTCCTTTAACAATGTATGTGACAAAAACAAATTGGCATCTAATTAATCGGAAAAACTTAAAGCAATTCTATTTCTTCCAATTCGTTTCATACTGCCATTGATGATATTATTAATATTGTTTTTTCAAAAGATTGCCGAAGGAAAGAGGGTGAAATGTGGAGCCATCATTAGGGTTCAATTCTTCTCTTTGCACATGAATTAAATAGGGAGATAAATCTGTGGATTGATAGGAATTTCGACCAATTCTGACAAATGTAGACTCTATTTTTTCAGTATGTGTCTGTGGAAGTGATATTAATGAATTATTATTAGTATTATTATGACCATTAGACACAGATTCACCTAAATTTTCATCACTTTCACATGCACAACCTCCTCTAGAATTGTTATTAGTCTTTCTAACTTTTTTATTGCAATTTTTGCATACCTTATGAATCCGAATTCTTTTGCGATTTTTGGACTGACTTTGTGACCCCTCTGTATCCATACCGGATTCAGAGGTTATTGTTACATAGTTACTTGCTGGAGGAACAAAGCCCCCAGGGTCTGGGGGCTCCTCCATTCTCTGATTCACCCTATGCACTACAGGTTTTAAACTATTTTACAATGTTTAAAAAAACTTACCTATAAAGAACAAATATACACTAATTAGACAAGTAATAAACTATAAATTATCTAAAATACATACAAACTAATGAAAACCTTTTATCCAAATGAAAAAATTAAAATTTCAAATAGAAAAAAAAACCGCCAAACTTTATGCTTCCCGCACTCCGTCTCCGGCTGATTTATTAGCTTTATGAGTGTATAGAGTAGGACTGTTGATAAAATATTGAAATATCAATATTTTTATCTTAAAATATTGATATTTTTTATTAATATTTTTTGGGTGATATATCGATATTTTGATATTATAATTTGGATATCGGCGGTCAATATTTTTTTTATTCATAATCATTTTCTTAGTCTTATTCCACCTAGATTGACTCGATACATTATGTTTTTCTTTTCCAGTCCCCTCAGTCAGATATAGTCTCAGAATTCACACCTATTACATATGTTATTTTTACATACTTTATCCATAGTTTTTTCGGTTTCCTCTACTTTTATATCTATTCACCTTCATACTTAAAACTATTCTAGTTATAAGTCTCTCATCTCTCTTTATGACATGCCTGTATCATGCTAACCTATTATTTCTCAACTTTTCTGTCACTGGTGATGTTTTCAATCTTTATTTGATACGTTTTTATTCTATCACTTCTAGTTACACCATACATCTTAACAATCGCAGCTCTGCCGCGTACAGTTTTTTCTCATCCGTTTCTTTTGTAACCTAGCACTCAGATGCATGCAGTATGACTGTCGTATAACAATTTTATACGCCTTCCCCGTGAGTTTCAAGGGCATTCGTGGATCGCATAACCTGCACATCTTTCTCCATTTCGTGCATCCTGCATTTATCCTATTCCTTCCGTTATTGTCTACACTGCCACGTCTGCCACGTTTTGAATCAATGAATATGAAGCAGGCTAGTAGTAATCGTAATACCTAGTGAAACAGCTGAACATATGAAGTAAATAGTATTTTTAAAATCTCTTGCTGAAAAATATTCATTACCATCAGCCTGTAAGAGAGCCACTGCAGGGCTGCAGACCTTTTCCTGAAAGAAGGTATAGACATAATCACCACACTAGCCCACGGCGTATTGGCAATTTCATACTCTGAGAAAACCACAATTGTACGTTTTCTCACATATAATACTACCAGAACATTTCTCAAGCTCAGCTTTTCTCACGGGGTTTTGCTTGACCGTCAGACGATACTGTTACCAATTTAAATTAGTAAGTGCACGCGACTTTTGTAAAATTCATTATTACACACTGGGGTTCGAACCAGCAGACATCGAAATATTATTCTACTAGTGAAACTAGTAGACTACCACTATTTAAAAACCTTGGTAAGTGATGGACTGAAAAATATTGGTACACATAATTATCTTTTTTAGATAAAACAATAATGATGACGATTATCAATATGATTGAATGACGTTTGTGGCTCTTAGAACTGTAAAGTGTAATGTTATATTTTAAAACATATATGGTATAAACTGTACAAATATACTAAATTAAAAACTGTAAATCAATGTTAAGCAGAATTACATTTTTTTTAACGTAGCCGATATATATCGATATTTTTTCCAATATATCGAGGTCCGATATTGATATTTTCATAAATATCGATATATCCAAAATCCGATATTTTCAAAAATATCAATAGTCCTAGTATAGAGTATTCATTGTATAGACAATACTGTAGACTAACCAAAGTCATGTAACTTCAACCTTTTAAGGAGTTTGTCGCTAAATCAAGAGTTGTTATATAAAGTTTACCCTGATTTGCTGATATTCTGTATCTTTTTAAAATCTTAATGAGTGAACATTTAATCAGAAGATGTTTTCTTATTTAGCAATTTTTAAATATAATTTATAATTCATAAAACAAAGTATCTTACCATGTCTGTCAGTCTGTTTGTTCATGATAACTCAAAGCTGCCGAACGAATTTTCATGCAGTATATAAAGTGATTCACGAGGAATGTTTAGGTGTATAATTTATCAATATTTTTTTTCACCAGGGCGGAAAAATGTCCACTGGGCCTGATAGTAATTATTAATAAATAATTTAATTTAATTTTTACAACTGATATTTTTTCTAAAATATATAATACTTTTTGATTTGATTCCTTACTTTACAATATTTTCATCAAAACAATGACAGAAAATAAAAAAAATCAAATTACAAAGAGACAGAATGATATGTACAAATATCTAGATTTATTAGTTAGAATAGTGATTCAGTTTAACAATATAAAAGTTTATTCGCTGTAGAGCAAACTAGTAGTGTAGGACAAACTAGGTATTATAAGACATAATTTCCATGATAAAAACAAGCATGTCAACTTTCTTTATAATCTGTCAAATGGTGCTTAGAGTTTATTGATCTCCAATATGCCAACACCTTCTATTTTATTTATGTATATAAAACCAAAGATATATATAACACATGATACACCAGTCACTCATCACTCCCAAGCTGAAGGTTCAATATTATGAGTGCAAGAAAAACAAATCATAGTTCTCATGTTATATTATAAATAAAAATGTTGTTACCTGTACAATAATTTGTTTATACAGATGTTTATATGAATAATGCAAATGGACTTCGAAATATTTAAAACTACACATAAACATATAGATCTCTTCAGTCGCTGAGTAGTAGATCATATTCAGGCTTTACTCCTAAAGTATAAGCATTCTGAAACTTCTTTAAGACATCCAATGGCACCAAGTATTGGCTCACTGCTGGGTCTTTCAACATCTTTTCTATATACTCCACCTTAATTAAAAAATGTTTATTTATTTGATATACAGTTTGATGTATATAATATGTTGTCTTTAGCAAAACATGAATAGCATTTCAATAATTATGCACCATAGTACTTTTAAAAATAATTTTTCTGTTTGAAGTGTTATTAAGTATCCAAATTGCAATCAAATGGGCATAGCATATAATTGGGTCTCATCATAAAAGAATTCATACATACATACATATTTAGTTTAAAATTTACGATCTTTTTAGCTAGCAACTGCCCGTGGTTCCGCGAACATTATTAGTGTAGTGCTTGTTTTTAACTCTTAACTTTGCTAAAATATGAATGTATTTATGACTTCTAAAATTATCATTGATAATTTTTATAGAGAAATTGTAGCAATTATTTATGTCTATTATAGTAGTTGTTATTTTTGGATATCTCGTCTACAGTCGAAGGGTTCAATCTGTGCAATGTGTTGGTCCTTATGGTGTAGAAAAATTTTTAACAAAACTATAGGTCTATTAAGGTCATCTACCACAGTTGGCATCCACTAGATACAGCCTTAAGTTGCCTTGAAAAGATGTAGCTTCAGTAGCCACAATTGACCGCAAGCTCTCTGCAGCCAGGTAAAAACAGGAAATATTTTGTAAAACTTATATGTTCATGATGTATATTCATTATTTACATAATATTATGATTAAAATTAATTTAATTTCTTTGTATGATGGAAAACAATAGTTTATGTAAAAGAGCTAGTAAATTGGGGTTACTATCTGTTAAAGATATCTTACAAGTGAAGTGGTTTGTAATGTTTTAAAAACAGGAGATAATTTTTTTTTTCAATATCACTTAATAGTATTTTGATGATTTTCTAACAAAAATATATTCGCTCATATATATTAGAATGAGGTTATAGGAAACTATATGAACATATCTTGCTCACTGTTTAACCAACCATTGGATGCCAAAATTAGCATCACTGCAGCTAAAGAGCAGAAAGAAATGTGGTCTCTCACATAGCAACATCACCTTTGCAATTCGTAATTCTACCGTCAAAATTTAATTCAGTGACCAATTTTAACACTTACATAGAGCTTCCTTGTGCCTTTAAATAAAATAACTATTACATAATGAATAAAAATATCTTACCAATATCTTATATTTTTGTCCATCAATCTTCACCTTGTCGTCGTTTTCAAATGCCCTTAGCCTTTCAAACCACGGCCAGATCATGTAATCAGCATAACCAGGCTCATTACCACCAAGGAAATCAGTTCCCCGACTTATCAGTTGATTCTGTATGAACTCGAGGGCTTTATAATAAGCATTGATTTTTTCTTCTGTTATAGAGTCAGGAAATTTCAAAAGAGATATAAACATCGAATGTATCTGTAATATACAAATTGATCATTGTAAACATATATTCTAGAGGATTATTATAAACCAAATGATTACACAGGCTGAAAGTTTAGACAGTAGCGATATTTATGAAGGATACTCTGTACTCAAGTCTTCGTCTAAATCAATTTAAAAAAAGATGCTTAATATTTGACCTAATTATCTAGAAAAATAAAAAAATTATACGCAATTCCCTACGCGTCTATGTTAAGCACAGTTTCAATGACTTGAAAGTGAATGTGGAAACTGCAAGAACATAACAAAAGGGTTTATTGACTTTTTATTATCGAAGGTTATTAACTCCTAGTCGCCCCTTGTAGCTTCCGGCACCGTTCATTGTACCTAGATCTATTACGTCTGTGTTTATACTTTTGTAAGTCTTAGAACAATCTTTAACTTGGGTTCTCTTTGTTGTTTATTAGTTTTTTTATTGATATTATTTTATATTTTAAATATGACCATGAACTATCATCTCTTAGAATAATATAAGCGATTAACCTAATATATTATGAGCGCCAACACGTGGTATAAAGTAATGCCTGGGAATAAATTGTCTAGGTAGTGTACTAGCATACCCCTTGCCTCAAGCTAGTAATTATTAAGTTATTTCGTACGCCTTGTGAACTGTCATATTTGAGACTTTTAATTATTATTACGATATTGATATACATAGTAACTGCATACTTAACATCGGTGACTTTGACATGACTAATATTAATAAAGTATTTAGTAAAGTAATAATAATATTAGTACAATTTGTTACAATACAACTTGGTTGATCATTCGTTAAACAAGTCTTATATGTATGCAAAAGTGTACTAAATAATAGAAACAACTATTAGTAATACCTCGAACCCGACGAAATTGTAACCGATATACATGGAAATTCCATCATAGTGTCTGATCCAATAATTTTTTTAATAACTTTGATTATCGCAGATCGAAATGACAATTGTTACTGTTTCCTTCTATGATTTTATTGAGTACTCAAGACATTTTCGAAACTGCACTATAAACCTAATTGGTTATGAAATAAATTCTTGATCGAGTAAAATAAATTTACCGAGAGAATTGAAACCAAGTTATATCGTAAAACTTACAGGTCCTGCGGCTTCCACGATAATTTTATCAAACGCTTTTTTCACTGGATCCTTCGGTAACAAAGGCCTTTCTGGGTAGACGTCGTCTAAGTATTCAACTGTTACCAAACTCTCGTAAATGGATACACCATCAGCGATTTCTATCGCAGGGACTTTTGCTGTAAAGTTAATAAAACATATTATTATTTAGTTATTATTATAACTATTACAACAAAGCTCTTATAATTTTACAATTATATTTAATAACAACTATAATTAATAGAACCTAAAACATTACAGTCTTCGTCAATCACTTTGACCGCTCTGATTATAACCCAAGTTCGGGGTAACGCAGAAAGTAATCAGCATGTTAATTTAAGCAAGGTTAAAATATTCTTATGGGAATCTAAATTGGCAATTATTTATCATTAAGTTGTCTCAATTTATAGACACATGTAATGAATACGTTTTGATATGTCTCTGAGCATACATGGCGGTCAAAATGTTTGGCGAAAAATGTACATTATGTCTTAACAATAAGTAGTGAAATAATTGTTACAGAGACCTTTTCAAAAATTCTATATAAATATAACTGGTAGATTCTCCGGTATAAAAGTCTTGAGATTAGCCTCTTCAAACATAAAACATACTTCAGTTTCATAGAACACTTTTAAGACATTTCTAAGGCAAACGAACAGGCGGGTCATTTGATGGCGATTGATCACCGCCGTTCATAGATACTAACAACACCAGGGGAGTCGCAAATGCGTTGCCAGCCTGTTTTTGGAGGAATGCGGAGAGAGGGAAAAGGACCTCCGGCGCTCTCACTGACCGAACTTAACGCAACAATGCAAGC
>JACEII010000001.1:8003643-8015065 GCA_014332785.1 Antheraea mylitta
TGAAGACGCAGACCAATAGAGCTATGATGCGATCAGGAAGGAGTTTCAGAACCTCGTTCCTGATCCCATCGGGACCTGGGGACTTCCTAGGCTTGAGACGCTTGATTGCGTCTGCAACTTCATCGAAAGTGATCGCGGTTAGGGTATCCGCCGGAGGAGACGCGAGTACATGCTCCGCAGCTGATTCGATTAATCCGTTATGGAAAGGGTCAGTGTTATCAGTGTTTGGCGAACACTGTTCCTCTAAGCTTGCGGCAAGACATTCCGCTTTATCTATGTTATCGAACGCGGGAGGCAACCCGGGGCCTCTGTCGAGAGGAGGCATTGGAGTGACCATATCTGATTTGAGAGTTCGCGCTAGAGTCCAGTACGACAGGTGAGACGGCTGGAGACCCTCCAGGAGTCTGTCCCACCTGTCACCCCGGATCTCAGAAATACGAGACTTGACTGCTTTTCGTAACAAACGTAAACGATCGCGATTCTCTACAGACGGTAAGCGTCGTAAGCTCGAGTCGCGGCGTTCTTTTCCGTGATCAATGCTCTCACGTCGTCAGGGAGTATAAAACGGCGATCGTTCGCCGCTTGTACCTCTTTCGAGGTAACCCTGACGGCGGTCTGAGATAATCAACCAGGGAATCGATGGCCGAATCCGCGTCGGCTTTAGACACCAACACGTCCGGAATCCTATCTAAACTACTAGACGATGGATTTTCTTTAAAATATTGAACGAGTTTCGCGTAATCCGCCACCCTAACCGACGGCGGGGTGAAGTCTGAATTGTGACCTAACTGTACAAAAACCGGGCGATGATCTGAATCAAGTTCGTGTACGACTTGTATGAGTGCAGATCATGGTGCATGATTAGGGCTACTACACATATCACCTGCACACACGTGCACGCACACATGCTTACACATGAAAGTGGAAGGGTTTTATTTTATCCCTTATCGAACTGAAATAGTTTAGAGAAATTATCCGACACAAAATACAGTATACCTGGGCGACCGAGCCTAGCTCGGTTCTTTAAAAAACACTTTTAAATGAAAATAAACTGTTAGGTTTGCCTTAACAAAATTATCATTTTTGACAAAAAATAAAACATATATACACTCGGATTCGAACTGGGGTTACACGAATTTTCGAAGCAAGCAATTTCCAACTGAGCTATTTTTGTTTTGACAGCGGCGGTGAAATTTACCTTCATATTCTAGCTATATTTTTCATTGCCTGAAATCTCAGTTAAAAAAAGTTTTATATGAATAAAATCTAGCTAGATCAATTTATCGTCCCCGTAACTACCTACATAGTAAGTTTCACGGAAATAGATGACGCCGTTTCCAAGATACTGAATACATACAAATATAAAAATATACAAGAATTGCTCGTTTAAAAGTATTAGAAGATTAGATATAAGAATATGCTTGGTACACATATATGTTTAGATAACTCATATAAGTATGAATATGTAGTTTAGCTAAGGTTAGCTCAGATAGGTCGCGAATTGCATGTATCAGGCCCCTGCCAAAGCCGAGGTGTGCCGTGGCATCCTTGAGCTAGTTGCACAAATAACATCGGCTGAGTGCCGCAAGCGCTCGCCTTAGTAGTCCGGTGAAGCTGTTAAGACCTTGCTGGGTCAATAGCGTAATCATTTCGAAAAAAAAAAACCAAGACCGTGTCTTTCCTATTATCCTCATAAAACTAACGGAGAGCTTCTAACGATCAGGTTGTATGTTTCGTTCAATGGTGAACGATAGAATATTTTGTTTAAAATCGGTTTCCTTTGTAAAATTTTTGTTATTATGGGTATTTAATTTAAACATTTTTTAAGGCAAACTGGTTTTTATCTCTATTATAATGTAGATAGTAGTAGTGTGCAAAATCAGATTTATAAGCCTGTTACAGTATTGACTCTGTAGTCTGTGGTATTGTGTCAATAGTCTTGTGTCACTCTAATTCACAGAATAATATTACTCCTAGCGGAGCTTTAATATTATTTTATAAAACTGTACCTACATTCCTTGTTACCATTCATAGAATTTAGCTTTCACAACTTTTATCTACATATTGAAGTACAATCACCGTGTATACTTATATATTTATAGGCGAGTTCAAAAGTAAATAAATTCAAAATGTCTGAGAAGCATTTGCAAACCGGTAAGTCCAGAAAAATAAAATATCTGCCATACTATAATAATAATATTATAGGCAAGATTATTATATCTCAATAAATTCCAACTTATTTATTCCAGGTGATGTTTTGCCCCCATATAATAACGATAAACTGCGTCTATTTGCTATGAGGTTTTGCCCTTATGCTGAGAGAACAGTGCTAGTATTGAACGCGAAGAACTTGCAGTATGATACAGTATTCATCAATTTGGATCAAAAACCTGAGTGGATTTTTAATTTTAGTCCCAAAGGTTAGTATTTTTTAATAAACTATCAGTCAGTTCAAGGAATTTATAACATATATTTTATTTCTGTCAACCAAGCTTCTAGTAAATTATTACTGCCATTGTTGAGTAAGTAAGGAGTTTTTGGCTGGATCTTAGTCTGTCATGTAGTGGAATTTATTTTTTATTCATAATCTTGTTTTATTTGACTCTATATTTTGTAAATTGGGTGGTGTTTTATGTAATATAGTTAGTTTATTGTGCATAACTGGAGTGAATGGAAAATAATACCATGAAGCATGAAATTCTGAGGTGACACAAAAACTCCATGTTCCATGGTATAATTTCCCATCCACTTGTGCACAATAACCAAACCATGTTATGTCAAACATCACCAATATTATAAAATATAAAGCCAGATTATGAATAAAATATAAAATCCACTATATGATGTTACAGATTTTGCCAAGTGAATAGATAGATATTATTTTACTGGTACTAAATCTTGGTTTAATTAAAGATTATTATTTGATTTGCATTAAAATTTTATTTTTATTTATCTAATCCCAAATTTCTGAAGTCTATTTAGGATAATAAGATCCCTTATTATAAATTTTGTGTAAACATGATTATACAATGTATACTGATATTATAAAGAGGTATTGAGTATATGAATTTGCAAGTTTGTGACATGAGACTGGTCCGACTTGAAAAATTCTTTCAGTTTTATATAGCTCATTTATCGAGGAAGGTTATAAACTATATATCATCACGCTAAGACATATAGGAGCAGAGCACCAATGAATAATGTTTCAAAATCGTTTTTTTTCCTCTTGAAAGCTTCTGCTGCATGTTAGTATTAGCCCAAAATATCTATTACTACACAGACAAAGTCATGGGCAGGGGCTAATTTTTTATAAGACAAAATTCTTATTGAGTGAGAGGCAAAGGGTTATTTTTGTGTTCAGTTATCATAGTTTTCAAGTGGTAATACCATACCATGAAATGCGTAGTAATAGTTTTACAAAGACTAAAAAAAATTTTGGAAGTAAATTCACAGTTCTTAATTTTTAGGTACTGTGCCAGCTTTAGAGTATGAATCCGGTAAAGCGATATATGATAGTAATATCATAAATGTATACCTTGATGAGAAGTACCCTGAAGTGCCTTTACAGGCTTCAGATCCTCTCCGCAGGGCTCAGGACAAGCTGTTCGTAGAGTCATTTTCTGCAGTAAGTCTATTATATTTTAATACATAATCATAGAATATTCTAGTAAACTGATGCTTAGTAACTCTGTGAAATTTATTCTCCATCTGTGTTATTACAGAAAAGTTAAATATGTAAAGAGTATTTGCTTTACAAAAGTTTGGGTTCTCTCATATTAAATGCACCGCACTCACCAACTGCTGCCGAGGCAAGTTCACATTATCCTTTTTCACAACCCTAACCTAACCTAAGCAAAGCAAGATAAAAGAGCAAGATATTGAAAGTTCGGTAAGCGTGGTGCATTTAATACGAAAGTACCTGAATCTTTTTAAGGCAAGTATTCAATACTTGTCTAACTTTCTTGTAATAATACCGCTTGACTTTTAAGTCGTTGTATTACATCTTAGTTAAGTGTGAACAATATAAGGATTGGTAATGGTATATTATTTATGTATGCTTCAAGGATTATAGTTTGATAATATATACATATTTAAGAATAGATATTGTGGCATTATAAATGTAATATAATGCTTCATAGCTTTGACTATTCAATGAAATGAGTCCTAAAAGGAACCAATAAAATAGAGACAGGCATAGGACTCCTTTATAAGAGAATAAAATATATATGCTCAGTAAAATAGACAGGCACCTTTATGTATAAAGGAATGATTCTGTCGAAGCTTCACTTATAGTACTGTTAGTGGGTACAGCGGACATTATCCCGCCCGATAATAAAAAACCTCGACAAATTATATACTTAAACCTTCCTCATGAATCACTTTATCTTCTGGTGAAAACCACATGACAATCCATTCAGTAGTTTTTGAGTTTATTGTGACCAGACAGACGTAATAGAGGACTTTGTTTTATAATATGTAGTGACTGATCTAAAGTAATTATATATATGCAGTATATTTATTCATAATTATTGATTACTATGAGATTTATTCATGAAATGGTGAACCTATTTGATTTTATAGAAGTATAGTAAATTGTATAGTAGAAAAAAAAACAACTATATAATATAGAATATACAGAAAAATTCTTTTAAATTAATAGAATTGTAATGGGAGTGAGTTATCCTCCTTGATATCAGAGTTTGGTGGGAGATTACATTAAACTGAACAAAACTTTGTAAAAACTCATGTAATTAATGAAACATGGCCTTCATAATTTTATTTATTTAGGCCCAATCAGCATTCTACACTGCCGCATTCAATGCTCAAGTTCTCCAACCTACAACGGCGGAAACTTACCACAAAGGTCTTGAAAGTCTACAAAAGGAACTTGAGAACCGTGGCACTAAATATTTACATGGTGATCAGCCTGGCTGGATAGATTACACACTATGGCCATTTTTGGAGCGTTTTGAAGCATTGCCACTGATCGGAAGAACTGAATTTGCCATTGACAAGACCAAATATGAGACTCTGGTAAGTCACCAGATATAATAAGAATATAAATTTAATGTTTCTGTATTTTTGTAATTTTGTAAAAAAAAATAATGCAGATTTCTAGGAATCTATACTTATATTATAAATAGGTAAAGTTTGTGATGTTGTGACATAGCAGGGGGGTAAGCTCAGGAACTACTGGTCCGATTTGAATAATTCTTTCAATGTTATATAGGTCATTCATCGAGAATGGTTATAGGCTATATATCATTACGCTAAGACCAATAGGAACGAGGCACATATGAAAAATGTTTCAAAATCGGGATGTTTTTTCCTTTTGAGAAATGCTGCATGTTAGTTATAGTGTATCTAAGCCACGCGAACGAAGTCGCGGACATAGGCTAGTAAACAATAAAATACATTTACCAATCATTTTTACAAACGTCTGTCTGTCAGTTTGTATGAATACGCATTGCTTCTAAAATACATTATTCACAATAAAACTTCAGCAAGAAAATCATAAAGCTTATCCTCGGGAGTACTAATTTTTTTTTTTCATTAAAATTGGTCTACTCTATCAAAAGTAAATTGAATGACGACTGAAGTTAAGTATGAGGGAAGAGTAGTGATCTATACTAATATTATAAAGTTGGAGAGTTTGTTTGTTTAGTAGGTTGAATGCGTTCAGGAACTATTGCTTAGATTTTAAAAATTATTTCAGTGTTAAATCATTTATCAAAGAAGGCTAAACACGCTGCGTGTTAGCGTTAGCCTGAAGTAACAATTCCACGCGAACGAAGTCGCGGACGGAAGCTAGTAAGATATATAGAGGATTAGTATTATATACTGAATCACCAAATAATAGAACTCTATAATGACAGTATAAATATAATACAACTATTTAAAAATATTTCAGTAAGTGTTATTGAGCTGCAATATAGAAGTATTCGGACCGTTGCAGATAATTCAAGGTTAAGTAATTATCGAAAGTTAAGTGTTTCGCAATCAAAACTTACGCAAACATCGCATTGTGACTGTTTTATCAGCAACATAGTCAATCCGAGATGTTGCAAGTTCGATCTTAGGGGTAATTCATTAATTATTTAAGGAATTTGAGAGTGGGAGTTAAAAAATCTCTGCATGCATCTTTGGGTATAACCCATTGTTACGGAATACTAGTTATGTCTGCGACTTAGTCGTTTTATATAAAATATATACATATAAAATCATCTGGATGTGCTTATTATGGTAATTTACTTTCCTTCCGTATTTAATTCGCGTCGTCATTAAAATTATAATAACTTTTGATAGAGTGAACCGATTTTAATAAAACCAAGACTAAATGTTACTCGAGGACGTACTTTATGATTTTTTATACTAATAATATAAATGTGAATATGAGTTTGTTTGTTACCCTTTCACGCCTTAACAATCGATAAAATTTTGCACATGTATTGTATGGGTATAGAAAAAGATATAGGATTCAGTTCATCCAGAAAAAATACTATTCCTGAGGGATTAGCCTAATCTACATTAAAGTGAACGAGACCTCGAACAAAGCTAGTTGTTTGTATAATAATTAATTCCTAAAGACTTGAAGGAAATATTTCTTACTTGTTTGGTGCTTGTGCCCCGCAATAGATTCTAAATTCACCCTTGAATATAAGTATAATCCTATAGTCGCAGTTTAAAAAATACTGTATATCTATACAAATATTATAAAGCTGAAGAGTTTGTTTGTTTGGTTGAACGCGCTAATCTCAAGAACTACCGGTCCGATTTGAAAGTTTCTTTTAGTGTTAGATATCTTTAGATAGATTTATCGAGGATGGCTATAGGCTACACATCATCACGTTAAAACCAACAGGAGTTGAGCACTATGAAGAATGTCAAAAAAAACGGGCTATTTTTTAAGCTTCCGCCACGTGTTAATGTCAGTATTATATGCGTTGCCATGGTAACGCGATAACATTCTATTGGAAATATTTTCATGGTTTATTTTGTGTTCCTACTCAAAAAGTTTGTTCTACGTTAATTTTGTTTTCAATTTTTAATTATACGTGGTACGTTTGTATCGGAAACATTTGTAAAGTTTATTTTGTGTTGTTATTCAAATAGTTTAGTAGTAATAATATTCGTCCAATAAGACTGGCGAAGGAATTGATCCATACTGCCAATTCTGAAGTTGTCAATTTAGGTAATTGTTATTTATTCTTTAGCCAATTTTCTTTTATGTCTAAGTTAATGAAAAGGTATAAGCGCTAAATCCTCTATATAATATTTCGTAAATTTTTATCTTCTTAATTTTCAAAACCAATTCATTTCACTTACGCACAATAAACAAACATTAAATTACATAAAACGCTGCCAATTTAACATAATATAGAGTCAAGTAACACAAAATTATGAATAAAATGTAAAATCCACTGCATGACAGAATAAAATTCCCCCAAAAACTCCTCAAAAAGTTTATTGTACGTTAGTTTTGTTTCCAATTTTTGATTTGTGATATATTACGTATTATAAAAATAAAGTGTGTGTGTATGTAATATTAAAATAAATACTTTTTGGTGAATACATATATCTGTGGTGCTAAAAATATCAATTTTTTTTATTCTGTCGATATGTCTGTTTGTTTATATGTTCCGAGTAATCTCCAAAACAGCTGGACCTATTTACACCTATTTACCTATTTACATATCTAATAACAATTTTTAATATTTTTTTAATAAATTCAAAAAACACGGGCGGAGCCGCGGCTAACAGCTAGTGCAAAGAATAAATCAAATTGAAATAAAAAATGATTCAACTTAGGCCCTGAGAAGAGGCTCATGAACGTCAAAACTACCACCGGTTCGGAAAACAAATCAGTCATTAAGAATAACAGGCAAGAAGATCTGTTTTTTTTTGTCTTATTTCTTATACTTGATAGTTTACAATTGTAACGGATGCAGAGAGATTGATGTTATTTCCAGACATCACACATATTAATTTAACCCTATTAAACATCTATGATGTTATTACCAAAAAGTTAAATGCGTATTAAATACTTATTTCAAAGAGGTTTCGTACTAAATGCACAACGCTCGCCCGAGGCAAGTTCGCGTTATCCATTTTTCGCAAGTCATACCTAACCGAACTAAAGCGAGACAAAAGAGCAAGATGGCGAACATTCAGCGACCGTGTGCATTTAAAACGTAACCTTTTTAAAGCAAGTATACGTATTTTTTTGTAATAACACCGCAAAGCTTTTAGATTTAAAATATTGACGAAACCAGTCTGTATAGATGTGTTTTTTATTTTAATAGGTAAACTATATAGAAGCAATGAAGGTAGTCCCAGCTGTAAAATCATATTATCTGTCGGCTGAAACTCACGCTAAATTCATGGAGTCTCGTGCTAAAGGCGATGCTAACTACAACATGCTTGATACTAGCGCTGTCTGCTGCATGCGTCCTAGGAAGAAGAAGGAATAAAATGATACTGTATTCTTTAAATTTGTTTTAATGTGATAATAATAAAGTACAAGTCGTGAATGAGTGTTGTTGGTTTATTTGTGTTTTTGTATACGGTCAATGGAGTGACCTATGTGAAAACAGTTGCTAGTGGTCTATAGACTTCAATAAAATTTATTTTCTCGAACGACTACGCTATTGGCCTTGCAAGGCCTTTACAGCTTCACCGGATTACTAAGGCGAGCGCTTAAGATACTCAACCGATTTTATTCAGGTAAACATACTCAAGGGTGCACGAACACCTCGATTTGGGCTGTTACCGAAGTAACCCAAATCAAACTTAGTTAAACTATTCTAAGCTATTCATACATATATTCGTTTGTGAGTCATGCAATTTTAATTCACAAACGCTTACATGTATAACGGAAATTGAATAAAATTGTAATTTTTCGCCATATACCATAAAATGTAAAGATATATATATTAAACTATATGTATGCTATCAGTAAAAATTACATGGTCGTTTCGTAACCAAACCTCGAATACAAGTCGCACTCTTATCTGAGACATGTTATCATGCAATTGATTAATACTTTTTTTATATTTGTTTGATTGTCCCGTATAACTATATAAACGTAGAATTATATAAACTGCATTACTATTCGCCTTACATAGAATCGTTAAGAAAAAGAATGCTAAACCTAGCAATAATAATAGCTCGTACGTTTATTATGTAAATTTTATTCTCACTCGTCACGGTCAAAGTTAATTCAATTGGCTGCTTGTGAGCGCGTAATTTTATTGCGTTACCTCGAAAATCACGGTATTACTATTTTTTCAAAATTATCAATATCATTTAAATTAACTTTGTGCTATTTTCAAGGTGAATTCAATGAAATTATATTGATACAACCCTGAAATATCTCCTGGGTTGATACATATATCTTTGGCTATATATAACTAGTGTCTTAAAAGTTGATTCACCTTCAAATCACTTATTGGGTACTCAAAAAGCTTCTATATTACTACTATTGTCGTTCTTAACAAGAACGATAAAACATACATTCCAAACTGACTTCACATAACACAAATAATACTATATACCTATAGTTTTTAAAAGTATGTAGGTACTATGAAAAGTCAAAAATCATCATTTGAATGATAAAAAACTGCTAAGTACTGAATGTAATGATATATAAGTTTTAGTAAATTTATTGCTTATCATATTGAAATTGCGGTTTTATCATTTAGAACCGAATATAAAAATAGTCGCGGTTGTGGCCAAACATGATTAGATATCTTACTGCCTATGAATTCGATGTTAAAAATTATTTCGTAATATAACTATCTACGATATTATACTCTTGAGCGAATGGAGAAATGTGGCTGATATGATAAGCTTACTGAAAAATAACAGAAATATTTGCTTACATAATACAATAATTTCATACATAAAGATAAATGATGTCATGACTGCAAATATAGGTTTAAGGAGATGTGTCAAGATTTTTAGTCATTGTGTGTAAAATTTTATTCACAACTAGTTGATACCCGTGACTTCATCTGCTCTTTGTTGTTTATTACTTTGTATATTTTATGTTCAGAAACAAAAACGTGAAAAAAAAAACATTTTGCTTACAAAATTGATTTGTAAACAATGTTAATATCCTCTTTACTTACTCTCTTTTGCAGATGCGTACCACACCTGCGTACCACACCTCTTGCCTCACTTCGTAATGGCAAGAAAACGCACAGGGCTTTAAAATCGTAGTTTTTTTTTAACTTTCTCAGTATAAATACTATTCTATAGTTTATGGTGTAGTATAATATATTATTGTCTTTTATTAAATAAGGAAGTAAAATTTTTAAATATTAATAGAAATCTAACAAGGAGTTTTTACGTGATGTACGTACAACAATACATTTCTATCATTTTATGTATATAGATATTATCGCATCATTTTGTTATATCCTTAATATGCATTTCCATTGTTTAGTAGTCCGGTGAAGGTGTTAAGACCTTGCTAGGTCAATAGCGTAGTCAGTTCGAGAAAAACAAAGTACCTATCTTACTAGATATTATACTCGACTCTACCAAAAGACTTAAGATAATATTCAACAAAGCTCATACTTACGGTCCCAAAATTACGTTAATTCACTTTAAGCTAAAGTCAAAAAGAAACTTAAAAATTAATTTCGTCTATCATATACCAAAAAAAATCCAATGAAATGACATCTCTACTAACAACGATCTATCAGAGGAGACGTAATCTTTTTAAATAATGGATATTTATCAGACGTGAATGATTATTTGAATATGCATTACTAGTTATCTATACCACTAATACTTAGATTCAAAACACGCTTTTCGATACAAAGATTGTTTTATTACATAGTTTTATAAAAGTGATCACATATATATATTATTTTATTATTCTCATCCTTATAACTAGAATCCTGTGTCGTTTCGCAGTAACGGTCTTTAGTTACCTATATAAATTGGTTGTATCGACTACTTAATCTCATGCGGATTCCTACTTACTTTATAGCATGAAATTGGGGAAACGTATTATCCGATAAGAAATATATGTAAGAGTTGTTGATGTATGCATACTTGGTACACATATATGTTTCAACAACTCATACATATATGAATATTTAGTTAGCTTAGATTAGCTAAGAAACGTAAAACATTTGGTGAAAGCTAACAGAAGCTATCAAATCTAACGTGTCGAAACCGCTTTCTGACAGACATGTAGTAGAAATAGTCAGTCACCGGCTTTAAATAACTAGTTTTTTTTGCTATATCGAAGCCCTACTGGTATTTGTGATAAGGTTTTTAATAATTGGTAAATAATCTTCATTTTTCTTTTTAAATACTTTATTTAAATATTTCTGTTCTCATTTTAAAACTCTTGAAATACGTAATTTTTGGACCCTGCTATATATCTGATAAGGTCTATAAAATTTCT
>JACEII010000001.1:8015075-8026696 GCA_014332785.1 Antheraea mylitta
CTGAAAAATGTTATGATTCCGATCCAAAGTTTTGAGATTGACAAGAACAGCAGACCAACACTGTATATATGATAAAATCTCAAATACTTTAAAGTAAAGTTGATTTACAATTACGTTAGGTTTTTTTAGGTTCAATAATACAACAGAGATGTAAAATAAATTTTATATTTCATAAACATTGATATTATATCTACACTGTCTTAAGGTCACAGCATTATGAGTAAACACTATCAACCTATGTATTATAATATGTGTTTTTATAATTTGAACATTTAGGTTAATAAACTACATTATATTCTATTTAACAACAAATTTCTAATTAAAAGCCGTTACAATTTATTACTTTTAACTGAATTATAAATAAACTTTTGATATTCTCGTTTGAAATGTAAACATTTTTGGGGATGTACCTACTTAGTTTAATAAATATAGTTGCAATAATGTCAGCTCTATGTTTTATATTAATATAAGATACTTTTTTAACATTTGGATTTAAAATATTTTTACTCATTATCAGAAATCTGAATTAGTTCTATTAGTAGGAATCATTTCACATAATTAAAACTAAACTAAACTCAAAATACACACAGATTTATGTTCAGCTTACAAAGTATTAATGAGATTCTATAATTAATACAGATTTTGCAAAAACCGACTTAATATTCATTAAAGTAAAATATTTTTTTATAAAATACACATCTAATTAATAAATACTATATTATCTACATTTGTTGAGTTTTTTTTTTCTTTATTTTGAGTACTATACTTTAGAGTTGAATAATAAGGATATATTTTATATTTATAACTTCGCGGTAGAAGCACCTACGGACTTTTAGTTGTAAGGTTCGTTCACCGTAGCCAACATAAAAATAGTACGTGGAGTTCCTCCGCGCGGAAGAAGTGAAACTTCGCAATGTGGAAATGAAAACATGAAGAGGTAGAAATTGATTTTTAGTGAAATAATATTGTTTCCTTTAAGACAAACTTTATTAACATTGCTTACAGTTCACACTTGATCGCATCTTTTAATTATCATTTTCGAGTGGAGAAATCCAAATGTATAACATTTACAATGGGATTATGACAACTAAGTAAGATACGAAATGTTTTATTATTTTTCTCGCTCTGTATTTTTCTATTCCCTCTCCCCTGGAGCGTTGAACATTTAACGCAACAGTGCTTTCATACCCCCTCCATGGTAGCGTTAAACGGTTAACGCAACCTTGTTGGAAGTCGCATTACAAGTTTCACTTCAAAACTCTATGACACGCTAGAATTTATTAATAAAACGTATGTTATGTACTAGTTAACTTTGTCCATTAATATTATCAACCGACTGAAATATTAGAATACTATATTGTATGGCGCCTTAATATGGTACGCTTTAAAATAAAAAATATATTAATACTGTTGTTTTGTTGGAATATAAAAAGTAATACTTAACAATTATGCAACAGTACTAATATTTCTACCACGCATTTGTGTTTTTTTACTGCACTAATAATTATACCCTAAATTATTACATTGTCAAAGTAATTAATATACAGTAAATTAAAACATATGATAATAATTTTACAGAACGACATTATTAAAAAATAGCTTTTCATTTGAAAATTACAAAGGACGGATATTACATTTAATGCGGATAGTGCTGGAATAGAACCCGGCAGTACGACTGCTGCTGTTATGCAAAGGAATGATGTATATTTGTTGCACAATATCAACTACTGACTAAAAATATAATTTCTAATCATTTATATAAAAATATTAACTAAATTGTTCATATAACGAATTTAAAAGAAATCCTAATTGATCTATATAAAAATTTAAGTAATTAGATCGAGTATTTTAAGTAAACCAATTTTAATATAAAACTTACATAATTAAAACTTAGTAAATAGTTATTCACACGGTACAATACTGCTAGTGAACATAAATCACTCAGTAAACATATTAATCTTCCTATGACATCACACACAGATCATATCTGTCAAAATGACATAAGTACGATACACATATATGTTTTTTTTTCTCGTTATAACTACGCTATTGACCTAGCAAGGTCTTAACAGCTTCACCGGACTATTAAGACGAGCGCTTAGGGCACTCAGCCGATTTTATTTGACAACTGGCTCAAGGGTGCACGGCACAACCTCGGCTTGGTCTGATACATGCAATTCGCGACCTATGTGAGCTAAGCTAAGCTAACTATTCATATATTTATGAGTTGTTGGAACATATATGTGTAATTAGCACACATACCTCAATAACTCTTATATATATTTCGTATCGGATAATTTTCTAAACTATTTCAGTTTGATAAGAGAAAAAAATTAGACCCTTCCACTTTCATGTTGTGATGTCAAATTAAGGGCATATATTGTACTGTATATATAAGTATAAACAACACAAAGGAAGCACCAATATATAATAATTTAAACAAATTATTTTCCATGAAATGGAAGACATCCCATTGTTTTTTTTTTGAGAATAATCACCTTCAAACAATTTTTGATAATACTAAAAAAATATTTGACATTCCAACTGAAAACAACTTGTGAAGATAAAAGATTTCCAAATAAAAAATACATTAGAGTAATTAAAAGACTATTTTTTTTCGTTATTTAAATATATAAAATGAGTACATGGAAAAATATAAAAACAATATTTTTTTTAAATTATGTACCTGTTGAGTGCAACGCAATTTGACAAATCAATATATTAATTTATTATTTTACTTTTGTTTTCTTACAAAATATATTAAGTACATTTTATTTTAAATGTTAATTGTAACATACTTACTACAGGACGCAGTTTATTTAAATACTTTACATGAATTGAGTGCTACACAGTTGAATAAAGCAATTAATTTACTTAATTATGAAATACATTAAGCGTATATTACTATTAAAAATTTCTTTGTAAAAAACAACCATCATAGGAGCTAAATATTAATGGAAGCAGTATTATAAAAAATAAATTGAAAAGAGTATTATTCACTAACAAAGAATCTACATGAATATTTAACAAAAAGTCTACCAACTTTGATTACAAACGTTGCTTTAATTTGTTATGATATACAAAGCAATATAACATATATTTGAAATAAAACGTTTAAACAAGAATAGTTAGTGAAAAAGTGATTTAAAAAAATTAAATCGATTTTAAAATGCACCAAAACACGTCCATTTTCACAGTTAACTGAACCTATCTAGTATTATAATGTCGATAACGTATCAATATCTCAATTACTATATTGATTCGATTCGATTTTGAGCCCAATTATAATAGAAATTAAAATGGAAACATTGTGAAAATAAATTAAAAAAAAAACCGTTGAAATGAGAAGCTTCTCCTTTTTGAAATCATTTGATATAAAAATAGAACATTATCACTTAAATAATACAAATCAACACAACTTAAAAAGTGCAAAAACTACATAACTCTTATATAATTTCATTTCAATTTTAATATTTATGTTGTCTAGATTACGATTTTTGTTGATAACATCCAACCACCAACAATATATATTCATCAACTGTCAAATATCAATTTATATTTTGTCCTAAATATTCAGTACTTTCCTAAATAATAAAGAGAAATTAAGTCCCATGCACACCCATTAATATTTCCAAAATAATAACGTCGATAGGAATGCATTTTAAGTACATTTTTTTGTTAACTTTTCAGTCCACAGGGTTCAATTTATCACATTTTTTAAAACAAGTATAATCATTCATTTTCTAACATTATTCTTGTCTTTTTAAAAATAAAACGACATCAGAAAAATAAAAAAGAAATCATATTCTTGTCAATGTGTTTGTAATTATTGACATTTTATTTATCCATCAAAACTAGAGAGGGTAGGTAGGTAAGGACAACTGTCTCATGGAGCGACATACCGAAATAGTGTCCAGCTTTAAGCACTAAATAATAGCTCCAAGACCCTTCAAAATATTGCTAGCATAGATAAAGGTTATGGACAGTTCGAAATAATCTTGTAAATATAATCTAAAATAGCTTCTGTAAGAAAACCTGAACCTTAATAATACGTTTAATGATTTGAGTGTTTATTTTTATTTTGTTGAAAGAATTGAACAATAATGAACCCTGTTGCTACTGTAGCGCCTCCCTAATTTAACGCATTTTAGCGGACAATTTTTTTATAGATGGCTCTCTTGACCTTTACACTCGATAATTAAGACTTTATAAAGTGTTGTATCCATCGTGCAATGTGCCTCAAATTTATCAAGTGAACCGATGCCACCAGTACCCTAATCCTAAAGTTCTATGAATGTGTTTCATATTTAAGGTAAATCTATAAAAAGCCCGTAACGGAGGCTAAACTTCAAAACCGGTTTTCGCAGAGTAGTTAAAGAGTGAAAGAGTAAGAAACTAACAAACAATCTTATCAAGCTTCTTTCACGTGAAGATCCAAGCAAAGATTTTGTGGCAACTTGAAATTTCAATTTTGTGCTATATCTCTCATAAGATTAATTTAAATTTGTGAATTTTTAATTACTAATTACTATCCTCTCCCCGCGGCGTCCTTCGCATTAATATAGGTTTACAATATCCCTCGGGAACAGTACTTGTCTTGGATGAAAGAAGGTACCCTAAATCCTTTTTTATATTCCTGACAACACCTGTGCAAAAGTACCTGATGATAACGGTAGATTAGTTCAGGCGTGAAAGCGTAACAAACAAGCCCACTCTCGTATTTATAATATTAGTTATGATTATTATTACTAATGTAGATAGTAAATATCTGAGTAAATTTACATAATGTTACGATGATAAAAAATAATACAAGTTTCTGAATTTAAAATAATATTTGATCAATCACGCAATATTAATGAATTAGACAGAAAAGCAACTGTGTCTAGAAGTTAAAAGAAAAACAATGTAAAGGTAACCTATTTCAATTCATAATCAGTTAAATACATTTTCGGGTACACTGCAGACAGGTTATTATTGAGTCAGTATACGCAATAAAACGCAACATTTGTTCATATTTACACCAATATTTGACGTTGTAGTCACGTTTCGAATCTGATATATTCACACTTAAATGTCAGGGTATCATTGTTTCAAATTGTAAAAAAAAAAGTTAACGCTCCGGTCACCAATGACCATCGTAGCCGGTTATATATGACCAAAGTGGCAGTCAGACAATATTAATGAAAATTAAAAAATGCAACATTTATTCATATTTATATCGACATTTAACGACGTAGGCACATTCGAATCCGACATATTCACACTTAAATATTAAGGTATCATTGTTTCAGATTGTAAAAAATAGATAGCGCTCCGGTCACCAATGACCACCGTGGCCGGTCATATATGACAAAAGTGGCAGTCATAATGGTAATGAAAATAAAGAAACGAAGCGTTTATTCATATTTATATCGATATTTGACGATGCAGCCACAATTCAAATCCGACATATTCATACTTAAATATGAAGGTATCATCTTTTCATATTGTAAAAAATTAGCACTCCGATCACCAATGACTACCATAGGCAGTCATATATAACCAACGCGGCAGTCACAGTATTAATGAAAATTGGAAAACATATTTACATCGACATTTGACGATGCAACCAACCACATTTCGAATCCGACATATTCATACTTAAATAATAGGTCTTTACCTATGAAATTGCCGTTCTGCAGTACTGGCCATTTCAAATCAAAATAATTTTTGTTTGGCTAAGAATTCTAATTTCAAATAAATCTTCTTTTAAAACATGGAATTCGTTTTCCAAAAGTAGTCATTTGTTTATTGATTAGTGTTACATTTTTATCGCATTTCAACCTTTTTTGTCATCATGGATGCGTTAAAAATTCGAGTAATTATGGAATATGAGTAACGTCGTGGCAGCAACGTTTACGGAGCTAAAACTACAAACCAACGCACCACCTGTTATTTGTTTGCTTGCTTCCGTTCTGGGAATTTCGACCTGAAAAATTAACCTCGCGGTCGTCCGAAGACTTTGGTCGACAATGACGAATTAAAGCCGATTGTGGAAGCTGATGATACACAATCTACGGCTGAATCAGCAGCAGCTTTCGATGTTAGCGTCAAAACAATATTGGCCCATTTGCGTCAAATTGGCAAGGTAAAAAAGCTTGACAAATGGGTGCCTCACGAACTCAATGATCCCCAGCGCGAAGTACGTGTCGAGACGTGCCTTGCACTGCTCAACAGACACACAAATGAAGGAATTTTGAACCGCATTGTTGTTACCTGCGATGAAAACTGGATTCTGTCTGATAACCGCAAGCGCTCAGCAAGTTGGTTGGATCCTGGTTCAGCACCTAAACAATGCCCTAAACCAAAAATTAACCCTTAGAAATGCTATGGTCACTGTTTGGTGGTCTAGCGCCGATGTGATTCTCACCAAACGGGTGAGCATTACTGCAGTTTACTGTGAAGAACTGAACACAATGATGGAGAAGCTGGTACATCTTCAACCAGCATTGGTTAATCACTCGTCTCTGCTGCTCCTGCACGACACCGCCGACCTCATACTGCACAGCAAACGGTCTCCAAGTTGCAAAAACTGGGGCTGTAAGTTCTCCGTCATCCGCCCTACTCACCAGACCTTGCGCCTATAGACTACTACTTTTTCCAGAATTTGGATAACTCCTTGGCGGGAAAAAAATTCAATACCCGAGAGGCAGTACAAAATGCCTCTGAAGAATTTGTTGCATCCTGTCCAGCTGATTTCTTTAAGAAGGGCATCAATGAACTGCCACTGCGTTGGCGAAGATGCGTTGATTGCATGGGTGATTACTTCGGTTAATACAAATAAAAAATACATGAAAAAAATTCGTTTAAATTTTTTCATACAAAACGGCAATTTCATAGGTAAAGACCTAATATTAAGGTATCATCTTTTCATATTGTAAAAAATTGTCAAACCGGTCACCAATGACTAACATAGGCAGCCATATAGGACCAACGTGGCAGTCATAGTGGTAATGAAAATAAAGAAACGAAGCATTTATTTATATTTATATCGACATTTGTCGATGTAGGCACATTTCGAATCCGACATATTCACACTTAAATATTAAGGTAATCAAACAATAAAATAACCGATATGCTAAAGCTATACTGACGAAAACCGACCAGCTACGTTTTCTTCTTAAATATGTTCTGTAAATTCATATTCGTTTTGGACTGTTGGAATATCTGTGTGACCCGCCTACCCACCTCGTGTGCGGCGTGAAGGTTCGTCGCGGTTCGCTGCGGCGGTTCCCGCGATATATCCGGTACACTTGCACCGATTATTGTATGAAGTAAAGCTTCTATTGCTGGTTTGTACTGAACTAATGAGGGCGCTTGGACGCTTTCCTCCAATTTTCTATAAATAAAATAATTATATAAGACATTCAGGAAAAGTACAGTTCAGTTTCATGTGTTGAAGGTACCCTATGTCCCTTTTTGTACTCCTGGACAATGTGTATAAATAAAATTTCATAATGAATGTTTGAGTACTTAAAACGTGAAAGACTAACGAAAAAAAGTTTGTATTTACGGCTCTACTCGAAATTAGTTTTTGCTAGCGGCTCCGCTCAAAACTAGTTTTTGCTCGCGGATCCGCTTGAAACTAGTTTTTGCTCGTGACTCAGCTCGTGTTAATATAGATTTAGTAGGCCAAAAAATCTAGGAATTAAAGGATCAGGAACTGTACTTTTTCGTGTGCTAAAGGTACCCTATGTCCCTTTTTGTACTCCTGGACAATGTGTCTAAATAAAATTTCATAATGAATGTTTGAGTACTTAAAACGTGAAAGACTAACAAAAAAAATTTTTTATTTGCGGCTCTACTCGAAATTAGTTTTTGCTAGCGGCTCCGCTCAAAACTAGTTTTTGCTCGCGGATCCGCTTGAAACTAGTTTTTGCTCGTGACTCAGCTCGCGTTAATATAGATTTTGTAGGCCAAATCTAAAATCTAGGAATTAAAGGCACAGGAACTGTACTTTTTCGTGTGCTAAAGGTACCCTATGTCCCTTTTTGTACTCCTGGAAAATATGTCTAAATAAAATTTCATAATGAATGTTTGAGTACTTAAAACGTGAAAGAGTAACAAAAAAACGTAATAACACCGTAGCTGTTTACAGTCTGTTCAGGTCTACATTAGTATGTATTTAGCTTTAACCCTTATAATTTTAAACAGTCCAGAGGTTAAAAAAAGTAAATATAGTTTGTAGACTAAAAAAATCATTTTTTTTTGTCTATGCCTATTTATTGCTTATTAAATACAATTTATAATAAAAAAATACCTTAATGCTGGCAACAATGCGGGGTGATGCCTAGAGTGATGGACGGCTAGCTGCAGGCCCGGGGAGAGGGCGGCTACCCACTCACTCGATACACCGCTGTGATGGCACAGAGTGCACAGTGACGTCACCGCTGTAACATACAAACAAAATCTATACTTATAATAAGAATGTAAATGTAATGTGTCTGTACTTTTAAGATTATCGTAAAAAAAATGTTGCAGTTATCTGGGAATATGTATTACATACATTTCAATCATTTTTAGAAATCGAAAAGAGAAAAAGAGCTTTTCTAGTATTAATTATAGACTTGGCATATCCCTTATTATATTTAATTAAGAGTATTTTCTTTTCTGAATAAAAGGTAATTATGTTTTCTGTAACTGTGAGAATGTGTCATTGCCAAAAATGTAAGTACCACAAAACTTTATAGATGGCGTTATACGACATATGCTCTAACAATTCGTAATATCTTTTTTTTGCGTAAAACCAGATTTTTTGAAAGAGATATATATCGATAAATTTATAAAGCTAAACTTTATAGATCCAAATCATTAGAACCGATTCTGAGTGATATAGCGCCATCTCACAACATTGTATGGCACCAGTAGGTTACCATCCATCAGCAACAATGTAATTAGGAAGAATATTTATAAGAAGGCGCTATATGATATACGCTATAATATTTTTTTTTTTACGTATAGCTGCATTTTTTCATAGTTGACACGTATATCGATAATTTTGAAAAGTAATACCTTATAGAAATACAACGTTTAATCCAAATCGTTAGAGCCGTTTTCGAGATACACGAAATAAATTTGTATATCATCGATTACGCACACATAACTGTCTGGGTCTTAAGTGATAATCAGCACTGGAATGCTCCCTTCAGTACATATGGTAACTCAAACCCATTTCTTACACACAGATACAAATCCTGAATTTTTATCCAGATTTCAAAAAGCAGAAGTTTACTACGTTCGGTTGTATCTATTAATTACTTATGTAAATATAATTATATCCAGGGTGTATTACAAATAAATGTGTTTTCTTTCTTTTTCTATATATGTCGTTATACTTCAAAATAAGCTAAATCTAATTTTGGCCGTTCCTAATATTTTACGCTATTTTTAAAAAAGACAAAAAGGGTACATGTAAAATATGACAATCATGACAAAAAACTGAAAACTTTATGAACGGCAAAATTAGAAGTTTGTTTTCGGTGAAAAAAAAAAATGGAAATCTCAAAAAAAAATGTTTCATGAATAATTAAAACTGGATTTGGCTCATTTTTAAATTTTGTATAGATACATATACATTGTATATGCATAAGATGCCAATTTCAAGTTATAAGATAAACATAACAAACCTTTATCAGAGACTGCATGACTATCAGCGGTGGGCAGTACGAGCAGTGTTAGTGCCTCGGCCGCTCGAGCACCTTCCCTGAGGCTAAGTGTCCGAGTGCCTCCCAGCAGATCCTCAACTGGAGGCCAACAATCACTCTCGCATTTCAACCCACGGATCAAACACGTCCGAGTCAAGCTGCCCCACGACGTTATCGCTACTTCTCTTACGGACCTATAAATTATTCTACCTATACTAATATCGACGGGAGAAAGCGGAACTGTCCTAACTTGCTTTTTGGGCTAAATTACTTTTTACCATATCCATACTAATATAATAAAGAGGTAAAGTTTGTGAGTTTGTGACGTTGTGGGGGGTAATCTGAGGAACTCCTGCTCCGATTAGAAAATTTCAATGTTATATAGCTCATTTATAGAGGATGGTTATAGGATATATACATCACACTAAAACCAATAGAAGCGGAACAACAATGAAGAATGTTTCAAAATCGGTTTCTTTTTTAAGGTATACTTCTTTTGGTGCGTTACGGAAAAATTATGAAAGTAAATTTTACGACGCGCGCGCACACCGTCACGAAAAATCGACACCATGAAGTTAGCTATAGTCAACATTTTGTTTCTTTATATTTGTTGTTCGTATTTCTTTGTATTAAAACTTTGTAAACAATGTAGTAAATACCTTTTGTCTATTGTTAGTGTCGTTCTTTCTACAAACGTAGAATAAGGCGAAAGATTTTTTTTTTTTAATAAAAGACTTTTATCTTGTTACGCCGAAGAAGTATAACTTCTAACGCGTGTACATACACATCTTTTTGCCTTTTGAGAACTTTCGCTGCGTGTTAGAGTTAGCCCAAAGTGACTATTCCACGCGAGCGAAGCCGCGGAGTGTAGCTTGTAAATATTATTCCGTGTCTGCACTAAACATTTTTTGGAAGAGCCAGAGTGAAGGAGTGAAATAATAGACCACTGCTCTGTACCCTTAACAAATTATGAACTTTTCAATCAAATATCAAAATTACATTACAATAAGAAAAATGCGGTTATTGAATCAATTCAAAACAATACTAAATTGTGTATGTGAATGGTAACTCACACATCATCATCATGCAATAGAGCCATCACCGCCGGCAACAATTGTCTTTCAATGCATTTCTCACTTATTTCAACAATATTCAATAACTCAGTGATCAGTGTCCCGATGTAAATACGAATCGAACTGCCATTTGTACTTTCGCAACTGCTCGCCGCCACTGAAAATTAAGTATTAAAATTTAAGTAAAAAAATGTACAAATTGTAGTTAAATTTAATTAAAATCGATTATATTAATATCCTTTGAAAATTTAATACATTTTTAATTTTAAGTATTTATTTTACATTTTATGTAAATCATATTCATAACCTTTATAACGTATAATTTTGTCTATAAAATTTGATAACAACAAGTACACGCATTAGAATTTATACATCTTTGGAGTAACAAGATAAAAATCTTTTAAATTTAAATCTATTTATCTATTTTTTTTCTATCTATTTTATCTTCTTTTTACATTTTTTGATCCAAAATTTTTTATCTTTCGCTTTATTCTATGTTTGTAAAAAAAAACTACACTAACAGTAGAAAAAGGGTATTTAATACATTAAAAGTTTTAATACAAAGAAATACAAACAACAAATACAAAGAAACAAAATATTGATTATAGCTAACTTCAGGGTGTCGGTTTTTCGTGACGGTGCATGCACCGTTATAACTTCAGGGTATCGGTTTTTTGTGACGGTCCACGCGCATTGTAATAACTCCAGGGTGTTGGTTTCTCGTGACGGTGTGCGCGCACATCGAAATAACATCAGGGTGTCGGTTTTTCGTGACTGTGTGCGCGCGCATTATAATAACTTCAGGGTGTAGGTTTATCGTGACCGTGTGCGCGCAACTCGAAATAACATCAGGGTGTCGGTTTTT
>JACEII010000001.1:8027317-8081842 GCA_014332785.1 Antheraea mylitta
GTGTGCGCGCGCATTGTAATAACTTCAGGGTGTAGGTTTATCGTGACGGTGTGCGCGCAACTCGAAATAACATCAGGGTGTCGGTTTTTCGTGATGGCGCGCGCGCGCGAATCGTTATAATTTTAGGGTGTCGGTTTTTCGTGGATCGTAAAATTTACTCTCATCATTTTTCCCTAACGCGCCAAAAGAAGTATAACTTCAAAAATTAAGTCACAGTTGTGATCTTTATAAGAGATTTTTATTTGTTACATTTCGAAAAAAAAAAATGTGTAGACTAAACTACAAATTTATTAAAATTGATTAAGATGACAAGTACATTTAAAAAATCAGTTCAGAAAGTTTGTCAGAAAGTTAATAAATAGAGATATACTGTAATGCGTTTGAATTAATTTATTGCACCATTCAAATGTAGGTAACGTCGAAGCGTGGTCCTGTTTAATTAAATGTTCTTATGACAGGTTATACATCAATATTATGCCATTAACCGAGTAATACTCACACTCTCTAAGATGTTGAAGGTAAAAATCGAGCGTCTCCGGTTTGTAATTAGACACCCATTTCAGTGGAATCGAAAAAACTTTCACTGGAAGAACTCGAATACTGCTATACATCACCCATCTAAAAATAAAGTATACTATTTCATGTCAAGGAGAATTACTTCACCTATATAGACGAAGCGAACCTGTTTTAGTGTTTTCTCTGAGCAAGTACGAACAGATTCACCTTTCTAGAGGACCTGGCACTTAACAGAACAGTAAAATATGTGTCATAGATCCAGTTCAACGGCCGTTTATATGTGTTATATATAAGGAAATGGTATAGTGCCCGCGTTTCTAGAAAGCCGCTCCTAGCAGAGAAGTAACATATGTGAGGGAAATGCAATTGAGCTGTCTATTATCTAATACTTTTAAAGGAGCAATTCTTGTATATTTTTATGTTATTATATATTTAGGATCTCGGAAACGACGTCAGCTATTTCCCTGAAACTCATTATGTAGGTGATTTCGGGGACGATAAATCGATCTAGCTAGATTTCATTCATAGAAAACTTTTTATCTGAGTTTTCAGGCAATGAAAAAATTAGCTAGAATATAAAGGTAAATTTATTTCGTCGCCGCTGTCAAAACAAAAATAGCTCAGATGGAAATCAGCTGCTTCAAAAATCCGTCTAACCCCAGTTCGAATCCGAGTGACATCAAAAGAGATGTTTTTTTGGTTTTTGTAAGTCAAACCTAACAGTTTAAGCAAAAGAGATGTCTTATTTAAAAAAATTTTTTTGGGCAAAAAATGTCACTTTGTAAATGAAACCTAACAATTTATTTCTATTAAAAAATATTTTATTATATATATATATGTATATATTTTAATATATTCTTTCTGATAAAAATGTTAATTTTGTGAGGCAAACCTAATAGTTTATTTTAATTTAAAAATGCTTATTAAAGAACCGAGCTGGGCTTGGTCGTTCTGGTACTATAAGTAAACCTTTTTTTCTTGCTGCACCTAGAGAATGGTTAGAACTTCGTATATGTTGTTGATAAAATTTTAACATATAAGCCAATATAATATACAACTGCATATATTCAAATGTATTCAATTATTCAATAAAGATGCAGTAGCTTTAATATCGACAGTCACTCTAAAATATCTGAAGTATCAAAACTATCGATGTTACCATTCGATACATCAAATAGTAATAATCATTTTGTAAAGCAATCGATATTCGATGTATTTTTATCCGATACATCTAATGAACCAATCGAGATAACTACGATCAATTTATACCTACAGTCGTAGGAATGTACTATCTCGGGCTGTCAGAATATTCGACACTGAATGCGGTAATACTTCCTAAGTCATAGATATTTAAAATATCATTGTCTATAACATTGAAAGAAGTTAAAATGAACGCAATATTTACTATAGAAAAATACTATACATTTATTTACACACATACAAATATTAATTGAATAAAAATATCTATTGAATAAAAACAATTAAAATTGGTTACTGAAATCGTTGAACAATGTTTTTTATACTTATAAAATTGTACTCACTTTTGCAAAAACTCTCCATGTTGTGTTCTGTCCTCTAAAGCTGGCAACACAGTAACCAAATATATTCCAACAACTACTGTACTTTCAACGCTCACTGTATGTAACTTCTCCATTTTCTGTTCAAGTTCCACAATAATATCGATAAATATAGGTTTTAATATATACACAGTGAAGTTAACACTAAAATTCTCTATATAACTACTGAATAACGTTATAAGAAGTTCATAAACCGAGTGATGATTAAGGACTTTTGAGTTTGTTGCCACTTCTAGAATTTTTTTGATGCTGCAACATAAAAAAAACATAACTTAAAACTATACGAGTACATTTCAAATTAAAAAAATATATTTATTCTTTTATCTTGTACTATTTATCCGACTGTGATCAAATTTTAGAGATGCCTTCTTCATTTTTGTAGTGGTAGAGCCACGCTGAAGTTATTACTGGTTTCAGCATGACTGAGTCAACTCGAACGGGGTAGTACCACCCTCTTGCAGAAAACCGACGTGAAGTAACAGTGCTTGCATTGTTGCGTTTCGTTCGGTCAGTGAGAGCGCCGGAGGCCCACCTCTCCTCACCTTCTCCTTCTCATTTTCCCTTCCTCCCCAAACACAGGCTGGCAACGCACTTGCGACTCCCCTGGTGTTGCTGGTGTCTATGGACGGTGGTGATCACTTAACGTCAAGTGACCCACCTGTTCGTTTGCCTCCTATGATATATATTATTGTTATTATTTTTATATCAATGGAGGCAAACGAACAGGCGGATCACCTGATGTTAAATGATCGCCGCCGTCTATAGACACTAGCAACACCAGAGGAGTCGCAAGTGCGTTGCCAGCCCCTGTTGGTGGGGAAGAGGGAAGGAGGGAGGGTAGGGATAGGGGGAGGTAGACCTCCGGCATTCTCACTAACCGAACGAAACGCAACAATGCAAGCACTGTTACTTCACGTCGGTTTTCTATGATTCAAGTGGTAGTACCCCAGGAAAGCCGACCCATTCAGGGTGGCTCTACCACCTTATATATTAATCCTTATCCAATTTAATATTTTAATTACTTCGAGCATATCAACTTAAAGTATATTCTAGAAGATATCTGATTTATCAATACGATCTAGAGAAAGGTACTTATGTAACTTTTATGACTGTGATGAGCTGTTAGTATCATTGTTACAAAAAGTTTACCCAAATTGTTACACACTTATGGCGTCATTCATTGCAATATAGTGTCGAAAAAAAAATGTATACTCACAAGTCTATAAGCCATGATAGTTCTGTCCATATGACGTCGGGTTTCTCTTTGAGAAGATTGTTCATAGCGATTAAGAGCACTCTCATATCGATACCGTCGGTAACATAACATTGTAAATCTATAAAATTATCCTGATCCTCCAATGGCACCTCGTGTAATTTAATCGTCTCCATATCACAGTTTCTCGAGGTAAAGTCCCTAACGATTTGTACATTGACTACATAAGCTATCTGCCCTAGAACTAACACTTTCAATACTTCCAAATATAAAACTACAGTTTTCCATTCACCATCAACGCAGGATTTCGTGAAATTCTTAAGGGTTTTCACGCATAAATCTGTAACGAATTTGCCTGAAAAAAATGAATAAATATATTTATTATACCAGTGCTTATCCAAATATAACTATAAATATGTACTTGAAAAAATACATATTTTTCTTAAAAAGCGAGCCCAAAAGTATAAATAAGGATGTGTCTGTTTTTTTAAAGGCGATGCGAATACTTGGATAAGTGTCTCTTAAGACCACAAAATGTAGATTTTTACCATGCCCACTTTCTTTAACACGAACTATGAAACGTTAAAAATTGGCCTATTTTAAGAGCGGAGCACCATAAAATATAAATAATAGCACCATATAAATATAAAATTCCCATTTGATTTTAAGGCAAATTTAAAATTATGAATGAGTATATTAGAAGCAGTTTGAAAATAGACCACCATTGACAGAGAAGTTGAGGCGTAATAGGTTAGCATGGTAATGGGCATGTCATGAGGAGAGATGACAACTATGTAACTAGTAAAGTGATGAGTATGATAGTGGACGGATATACGAGTAGAGGAAGACCGAAAAAGGTATGGATGGACTATGTGAAAAATGATATGTCCGTAAAAGGTGTGAATACTGAGATGACATCTGACAGGAAAGAATGGAAAAGGAAAACATGTTGTGTCGACCCTACTTAAGTGGGATAAGGGTAATGATGATGATTTATTTTTAAAGCAAACCACAAAAAGTTATTTTAAAGGTAGCATATCAAAATGTTTTGATAAAACAATACCTGTTTATTTTTTTATTATCCTAAAATCTCATGAACCTCAATTTATACAAAAACAAAAAGTATTTAGAACACAGTTTACCTTCGTTTCAGATTAGTGAACGAGTGCAATAATAAATAAATCTCAGTTAATTACCTGCGGTTAAAGCACTTCTGGTTAAAATCGGTAGAAATTTATTAACAGTGTCTTTCGCGAGCTTTTCAACCGGATCCTTTAAGAAATTGAACATAAGATTCTCTAGCTGCGAGTACTTGTGCTCTGCTACAGGACATATCAGACAGGCGGATTTCAACCCGAGACATCTGATCTCCGGTTCATTGGATTCACTCATCAGAACAACTAAGCTGAGAAGTAACGAAGTGCACAGCTCTATGGGTACGTAAGGTGCAATCGCTACACATATTTGGCTCGCAAATATTCTTCGCTCCGTTGACCTTGAAGCAAGAAGTTCTGCTATTGACGATAAAACTTCTCCACTCCCTCCCCATTTTACTATGAAACATGCCGCTGAAAATTCGATAGAATAATATACTTTTATAAGATACTTCAATCGTAATTCTAATTTTTAGTAGGTTGTAGAGCCACGCTAAAACTATTACTGATTTCAAATGAGTCGGCTCGTCTGGGGTACTACCACCCTCTCACAGAAAAACAACGTAAAGTAGCAGTGCTTGCATTGTTTCGTTTCGTCCGGTTAGTAAAAGTGCCGGAGAAACCAACTTTCCTCCCCATCCCCTCCCCGCCCCCTCCTTACCCTCCTCTCCCACCCCTACCTGCCTCCCCAAACAAGGGTTGGCAAAGCACTTGCGACTACCCTGGTGTTGCTAGTGTCTATGGATGGTGGTGATCACTTCACATCAGGTGACCCACCTGTTCGTTTGTCGTCTATGATATAAAAAAACAATATAACAAAAAAGCTTTAGATACGTAATAACCTCTTCGACAGCGCCTTGTTAAAACTTGGCCAACTTGCTTAGTTTTGATGGGTGCCTCTTCAATCCGCCCGTATCTAAGAAACATGTAACTATTTCTTTTTCACCACTTATATTGAGAATATGCCATCTTAATGCCACATTTTATCTAAGACAGCGTGACGTTACAATATTACTTAACGTATGTGTGCGTCGTGCCATCTGTTTTGTGAAAATGTCATGTAGGTAAGGTGAATCTAAGCCATTCTTGAACCCACCTGAACACACAAACACTTTCATCAAAATCGATCCAGTGATTTAGGACAAGTTCTGTCACATACACACGTACAGAATAATTATATATGCGCATAGAGATAATTATAACGAAAGCAAATTTCAGTTTATTTACATAAAGAAAGTAAACTTCGGAGTCACTGCCCCATTTTTGTTTTAACTATTTGAAAGATACACAATTCCAGATGGACATAGGCAGGTTCAAACGTCAACCAAGTAACTCGTTTAATGTTCTTTTTATTGTTTTAGTTACTAGTTTTTTTTTTTTCAAACTGATTACGCTATTGACCTCTTAAAGCCTTAACAGCTTCACCGGACTAATTTTAATTACTAGTATTTTGCTCTCTCTCTTTATTATTAGTTTCAGATGTTGCTTTGTCAGGTATACTCGGACAAATAAAATCAATGGTTTTTTGCACAGTGAGACTTGATAGCGACAAATCTATTCCAGACGGAAGAGCAATGTAACATCCCCTATAATATTTAATGATGGATTTCCGCAAAGTAACACTCTCTTTAATAAAATATCTGATAGTACACAAAGAAAACTTACCTTCACATATAGCCCTTGTGTCCGGAGGGTCAGGCTTCTTAACCAATGTAAGGAGAGAATGCAGAGTTCGTGCACGACGAGAATCACCAGCTGGGAGCAGAGCTACACTGGCTGCTAATAGAGCCACAGCTTCACAACGACGAGCCACGAGCATGTGAGGGATTATCTATATCATACAACAAAACCGGTTAACGTAGATCACCTAAACCAGTGGTACTCAACCTTTTTCTAAACGGATCACAAACACGTATCACTCGTGGTGTCGTGAGCCGAAAACTACAAATATTTAGGTATTAAATAGCAAAAATGTAATTTCAAATTAACACGTATTAATGTAGTGAAGAAATGGTTGTCCAATAATACAACCTTGGTATAATCCTTATATCATAAGAAACGCACTGCGGTCGGGTTATCTAGAAGCGTTTCGTACGGTCAGTGAGAGCGCTGGAGGCCCATTTCCCATCCTCTCCCCTCCCCTCTTCTCTCCCCCTTCCCCTTCCTATTTCCTCCATCCTCCAAAACACGGGCTGGCAACGCACTTGCGACTCCCCTGGTGTTGCTAGTGTCTATGGACGGCGGTGATCACTTAACATCAGGTGACACGCATGTTCGTTTGCCTCCTATATGACATAAAAAAAATGTATAATCGGGTGGACTAACTACAAAGACTCTGCGGGCCGCAGGTTGAGTATAGCTGATCTAAACCAATGATATTAACTGAAGATATCGCACACATAGGTAAAGTAATATTGTAACGCCACACTGTCTTAGATAAAATACGGAAATAAGATGGCATATTCTCAACATCGGTGGTGAAAAAGAAAGAGTTATACAGTGCGTAGATATGGGCGGATTGACGAGGCAACCGTCAAAAATAAACTCGCCAAGTTTTAACAAGGCGCTGTCGAAGCGCTTATGACGTGTCTATATACTTATAACATCACAGCATCTAAACAGTTAGAAACCAATATTCTCAATAGTTATTATTATTCAGCGAGAGGATGGCTAGTCTATTATTCTAAGATATGGGATAGTACGTTAGTTTCTCTATACCATAAGCTCCAAGCCCGATAAAACGCCATTACAGAACGTAAAGGAGTTTTTGACAACATCTTAGTCTCTTAGATAGTGGATTCTATATTTTATTCATAATCTTGTGTTATTGGACTCGATATTAATTAATATTCGTTATGTTTTACGTCATCTAGCTATTGTGCACAGGTGAAGTGGATGGGAAATAATATCGCGAAGCATGGATTCTGATAGGCCACAAAAACTCCCTGGAAATTTCTAACAAGAGAGCCACCATTTTGTTATAACATGGAAATGATCACAGGTTCATAATATTATTACTTACTGCCATTATCGGCAGGAATAATCTACTAGAAAATTGGTTGCCAATAAAAAAGAATACATTAAGTCAAGACGCCCATTTTTAAGTGGCCACATAAATGACTAATCACGTTGCTTAAGACGCTGTCATTATGATGATTACGATCCTCAAAAATTATGTAGTTTACTTCCCTTGTCTTGGTAAAAATAAAAATTAATCACATGAAATAAAGAGTTTAGAGTATTTTTACACCAATTCTAACCCATAAAATGGCAATAAAACCTATAGATGGAACCTTAAATGCTACTTTCATTCTATGTTAATATCTTCACTCTTTATTCAAATTTTAACCGAACATAGTAAAAGTGCATGTTAATTAAATAAAAACATAACGTCAGAAAAGTGACAAAGATTTTTTATTTATTTATTTATTTACTAGTTGATCCGGCCAAGCGTTTCTGTGGCTCAGTTATTATATCATTACATATTGATAAGAATTCATAATATGACCAATAAACATCACTTAACGGACTAACAGGCAGCGGAAGCTCTCGAAAGTAATAAAAAAAAACAATATCGAAGCATTCTTCATTAGTGCTCCGTTCCTATTGGTCTTGGCATGATTATATACACTAGCCTTTCTCGATAAATGAGCTCTCTAACACTGAAAGAATTTTTCAAATCTGACCTGTACTTCTACACATTACCCTCTACAAGGTCACAAGCTCACAAACTTTAGCTTTTTTAGTGTTAGTATAGATAATCTTTATTGCAAACCATTATACACTATTATATAACATTTCTAGTTATATTATTAGTCGGTCGGCCTTATAGTTAATAGCAATCTCTTCCAGGCAACCTTTGGATGGATATGTTCTATGGAGTAGAATCGGAGGTATTTAGAGTGTACAAGTAAAACAATAACCAGTTAATACCAAATATATTAGCGGCACGTACATTGTTATTATGTAGAGTACTTATATCTAGTACTTACTCTAGGTAATGTGTCAGCCACAAGTGTTAATAATCCGGCTAACGCGACTGGTTTATCGCTGTTCACTAACTCCGCTAGGAGATCATTGTTCAGTGGTTCATTTATATTCAAAGTTTCACAGCACCAATTTAGAATTGATACTTTGAGATTATTCGGTAGATTACTGAAATTGTTTATTATTGTTATATTAGACCTTGTGGAAAACACAAGTAGTTTGTGTTGACGATCGATCTAACTTGGAAACAATAAAAAGACACGGATGGAAATGACAATAAGAACGGAAGTGACGAGTAGAACGGAAGTTATGAACAGAACAGAAGTCATAAACGGAACGTAAGGTTATACGAACAGCTACGAAGGTAATACGCGCTTATAAAAAAAAGTCTTCTTTATAGCAAGAGTATACACGAATGTAATTAACAATATATTATACAAGTATTTATTCTAATTTGTAATGAAAAATCGAAAGAAAGTTGAAGCTATGATGGCTCAGTCGTTGTGTACGAAAACTAGGTCTATTGATATAATTTCTAATTATTGCAACGAATCAGAGCTTTCGGTGAAAGGTAAAGCTAAAGGTACTAAAGATTAGACAAGGGGTCAAAGGCTTAAACGCGTAAAGTGTAGTTGTTTAAATATAAAATGTAACTCTTTGAAAGTAAAGCACAATTGTTTGAAAGTAAAGCACAATTGTTTGAAAGTAAAGTATAATTGTTTGTAGGTGAAATGTAATTGATTGAAAGTAAATTATAATTGTTTTTAGGTGAAATGTAATTATTTGAGAGTAAAGTGTAATTGTTTGAAAGTGAAGTGTAATTGTTTGTCTCGTTATTTGAAATCAATTTCATGTTTAAATATTTATTATAATTACCTATCAATCCACATCTCTTTACTCGATGTTTCTATGCTGTTGTAGTCGTATTGCACTCGAGTCCATTCCCCAGCGTCGTTTATACTGAGCGTTTCGTCAAGAGTGGTGACGCTTCCGTGACGTAATGGAGACCCTCTTACACTATTCTCGCCAGCTATGGTCACTTCTAAAGAACTAAGATTAGATTCTTCTTTTCTTGTTCTACAATGGTAATTTTTTTTTATTGATTACGACACGTATTGATTACCGTTTTACAAGTAATTAATGGCATTGAGGCCTGACTGAATATATATTTGCGATGAAGAAATACACCATGGTTAACCTCAAACTGGAAATCTGTCGTAAGCAGCTTTAAATGTGTTCCGGAAACTGTACTTTGAGAAGCAGGCTCCTCTAGATTTCGCGTGTTTATCATCTTGGACTACACATCATTTAACATGAGATCAGACAGTGATCAAACGTTTAAACATTATGTAATAAAAAAATTAAGCCATCACGGGACGCCTGGCAGATGTGAAACATCGAAATTGTTTTGTAGAGTTATTTGCCTATAAGAACAGATTACGACAGGAATCAGCTATCGCATAATGAAAAGATAAAGCATTACATATTTGTTCCATAAAATAATGACTGTTTATTTATTTTATTAGATAAATATTCATTTTTACTATATACAAAAATTCAACTAGGTGCAGGCACGGTGTGTTTGGCGGCATTTATCGAAGGGTGCTAGGTCGTCAGCGCGTGCCGCGTAACACTAGTAGAACGAGTGGCCGACAAAACAATTTTAATCCTATGTCTGTACAGATAGGGTTGTAAATGTTTTTAAGTATTTCTTTAATAGTGCAAAGTTCGTGTTTTGCGATACCACGCCAACAATCAGGTTTATTCCTCGCCCATAGATGTTTCACATCAAAAAATGTAGCTAAGCCTGTGCCTGGTTCCAGTATTAAATTCATTTTGCATTTGAGAGCCAGGGTCTCGTAGTTTTACGTATATACAACAAAAATAAATATTTTACCTTATATTACGGTAAATGCTTAACTTATAATCAAAAGAAGATATATTGATTTTAAAATAAAAATGTGTACTTACGTGACATTATTCTTTTCATTATCAATTATCTCGAATTGTTCCGGTGTGGCGCTATGAGTCGAATTTCCACTGCCATAGTGATTCTCAGAAGCTGTACAAGTTATAGGTCTAGTATCCAGCGGTTGTTGGACCGATAATAACTTTTCCTCTGGCATATGAAGGTCAAGCACTTTGTTCTCTGACGTGGGACTCGTAAGACTATTCAAACTAACAATAGCAGCGTCGTATAACTTTTGAAAATTTAACTTTTCCGTTTCCAATGCAATTATTTTCTGTTTAAGCAGTTCTATCTCTGCAGCCTGTATAAGAAGCTGTAAGGCATTATCGTAAAATAGTTTTTTGTCGCTAAAATCAAAATCAAAGATACTTCAATCTAGGCCCTAAGAGGACGCTTACGAACATTAAAACTACTGCTGGTAATAAAAGATAGCCACTTGTTCGGCAAGTGGACAAGGCCACCAGCAAGTGTTATTTCAAGAATAAACTAAACAAAAGCAAAATCTATACAAAAATCAACGACTTAACCTTTTCATCGTGAGTAGAAAATAAATGAAAATTTAATGAAACCGTAGGCATGGTAATAGCCTATTAATTAGTGCCCACTTGGATAACTAACATTTTGTTAAATTGACAATTTGTCGCAAAATATCAGTAGGTGTGTCAGCAACTATACTTGAGCCACTAGACTTAGAATTACATCAGGCCACCTAGTCACCTACCATCAGATGGAATTGTGGTCAAAGGCTAAAACGTGAGAATGAGAACGTCCTAAAACAATAAAAAAATGGAAACTTAAAATGTAATGTTTTGCAATACTATAGACAATTGCTATCATCAGCCTTACTTATGAATAACGTGAAGGTGATACGATAATAATATAAGATCAATCAAAGCAAGTCAGTTAACTTTAATTATTGACAATATTATAATTGGGATAAACAACCAACTCATAACAATGTATTTAACTATACAAACGATTTAAACCTCTATACATATAATAAGAATGTAAATCCAACATGTCTGTACTTTTTAGAATTTTGTGAAAAAAAAATTGTTGCTGGAGTCTTGTAATATGTAATAAAATATATTTCATTCATTTTTAGAAACGTCTGTCTGTCTGCTTGTTTGAACACACATCACTGCTAAAGAATGCGTTCACGATAAAACCTCACCAAGAACATCATAAAGCATATCCTAGAGTGACATTAGTCTTCATTCATTAAAATCGATTAGGTCTATCAAAAGTTATTGTAATTTTAATGACGACGCGACTTAAGTACGAGAGAAATATAGACAAGTAAATGGACTTAATGTATCTAGATAATTTTATTAGTAACTGTTTCTTACATAAAAGTCCACGAGGACTGGGTCGCAGGCACAGATAGTAAGTATAACCTAAATTGGATTATACGTATACTGAATCAAGTGCTTTCCCTTTCACGCCTATTGATGGTTGCAAATATGATCAACAATTTTCAATAACAATAATGGTTAATCGACAGCAAAATGATTATAAAAATTCATAATAAAAAAAATCTACTGCAGCGCCACCTACTGGGTCCAATTGTGAATTTGAACCATTCTCGGATCTACTGGAACACGCACACAAAGTTTCATCAAAATCGGTCCAGCCGTTTAGGAAAAGTTCAGTGACATACACATGTAGAGAAGAAATTTATATATAAAGATAATAAATAATTTGTACATTATTTTCGGTTGTAATAATTAGTAAAATAGTTACTAACCTCATGACTCCAGTCTGTATCATTATCAAAAGATGTCTGGCAGCTTGCACAGTCGTTACCCTCGTCCAATATTTCAGTCTGACACTCTTTATTTTCTAACCGCCAATCAGTTTCTGTTGTCACATCGGCCTTGGGAACACTTAATGTCGTAGTTCCCCGAAATAACGATACTAGTCCCGCTGGTCGCGGTATGTTTAGGCCTACATCATCCCAATCTTCAAACTCCTATTAGATTGTTTATTAAAATTAAATACAATATCTAGTGTGTATAATAATGTTATATATTTTAAGATGCCAATTATATAAATGTAAAAAGGGTTTATTTTTATATGTTGTCTGCAGGGTTTTTTTGTGGGAGTACGCGGAGGAAAGCAGTGCTCTTAAAAGAAATATCGTAAATTAGTAACAAGAACAAAAAAAATTGAATTTGATAAAAAAAGAAGAAAAAATTAATCTTGGTAAATTTTATAATAAATTTTTTTTTAGTAGGTCAAAGTTATGAGCTTATAAAATCTAATCTATCTTTCTTGAAACGTGTCGCCCAATAGTTTGTCTCTGTAGTAGGGGTCATAAAAAAATATACTTATAATTTTCGAAAATTAGCGTGCCCCAAAAAAGAAGTGACGAAAAAAACATTAAACTAATATGAATAATACCAATTGTATGGAAATCATTAAATATTTTGAATAAGAAATCTGGGAACAATTCACTCTTTATTTTAAAACAATTAAGATATTCACATAATTAACTTAATAGATTAAATACATTGTTATTACTTTGTTGAAAATCTTAGTTATATGAGTTTTGTCATAGCTATTTTAAAATATGACAACGCCATAACATACAAAAACAATATCACATTGTAAGCAGTTAGTCAACATTGATGTAAAAGAATTGTTAAGTTATGCATCTGATTTATATTCAATTTTCTAACATAAAGAATCACAGTCAATAATTAATATACAAATCAATACCTGATCAGGATTTTCGTCAGAAAATGTGATAGACGTAAGTTTATAATCTTGCAACAGTAGGTATTCATTTATTAAAAAATTAAGAGCTCTCTTTTCATGGGGTTTCAAGGACCGCTGGTCTGTCAAATCTTTTGTACTTTTTTCTAATGTAGATTCATCTAAAATTATATTTTAAAATAAACATAGGTTTCAGTTGTATACATATAAGCAGGACCAGGTTTAGAAGTAGGCAATAAAGTATTCAACTTCATGACTTTCACATGATAGGAGTCACCACTATATAAGTGGTTATTTTTTATAATAATAAATAATACTACATCCACACTGTCAAAGGAAAATTCACATATATAAAACTCTTTTTCAAACACCTTAGGACAAGTGCATAATTTTTAAAATTATTTCAAAATATTTAAAATTATTCAGCCTGCTGTAACAGGGTCTTTAAATGTGACTCTTTATTATTATTTTTTTATATCATAGAAGGCAAACAAACAGGTGGGTCACTTAATATTAAGTTACCTGCAAACTGCGTAAGATTAGCTCTTAAGGCATTAATCGTTTCCCGTGCTTTTCGTAACTCAAATTCTAAAACAGCTAAGTCACCCCCACTACCTCCACGGTCTCCACCTCCATCTTCAGAATATCGAGCAGTATCAAGTGAATCTAATGTGGCTTGACTTGGTGTACGATCTACAAAGAAAGTTCAAGATAACTATTTAGACATTGTTACTAATCAAAGTTCCTTAGGTTCATATATGCGAGTATCAAATATATCTTAGAATTTTGACTCCAAATGGCACAAATATGTAATTTTTTCCAACAGTAATATACCTGCTTCAATTTCATCTGTCACTTCTTATTGAAATAACTAGCAATAAGACATTACTAAAGTATCAAAACAAATGACATCGCTATCCAGAGCTAAATCATCTTTCAGGGTAAAGGTACACTATCAATGCTCCCTTTAAACATAAGGTATCTTTAAATGTATTAATTTATTCATTGTTCAGACTGTATCTTCATCACATCACCAGTTGTTGTGACTTTTACTGACTATTTACTACTAAGTATGAGTAGTTGAGTGGAGTGGATGAGTAGATTTTCAACGTATTAGGTTCTAAATCTCCCATTGGTGTTACAGACTACTTTTTGAGAAGATGCATAGTTATATTTAGATACTTTTTTTTAGTTTAGCTGTATTAGTGTACTGGTACTTGAAAATGTAAGGGAATCAATACTATTATCTGTTTTAAATGTATTTGTTTCTTCACTATGTTTTCTTTTACTATTCCCTAATAAAATTATTAATTCATTTTGATATCAGTAAATACATTACAAATAACTCATTGGTAGCCCACTGACCTTAACCACTGAGCCAACATAAAACAAGATAACACTGCACGTGATAGTGAAAGTAACCTAAATATTTATGTTACTCAAGGTTGTGCCTGTTTAAATGAATTGGGTGTGATTTAAATTAAAATTGAAATGAAAATTAAATAAACTGTTAGAATAGAGTCTGATTATCAAACAGTATTAAAAAAAACCGAAAATACAACTGAATATTTAGCTGATCTTATAACTTCTTCAAAACTTTAAAACAAATCTTAAACCAACCAAAACCGAAACTTATATTATTAAGTGACTAAATTCAGTTAAATTATCTTTATACTCATGAAATAGAAATGCACTACTAATAGAAGTAACAAACCTCAAACTTTACAAGTCATGTTTTTTTTATTAGCAAGTTTAATGTAGTTGTTTGCCCATTTAATCTACAGGTACAAGAAAACATCAATCAGGAGGAATATTTTAGTTTTCAGTTGCCTCAAAATACATTTTAGTATATCTTTGTGTATATCAATATGGATAATTAGGAGTGTTGATATTGTGTCCTCATTACAGTCAGAAACTGATTGTGTTTAAATCTACAATAAAACTTAACAAATTTATAAAAACTCTGAGGTTTTCAAAACTTTCATGATGCTTATGTTAGAACTAAAGGATAGGTTACCCAGCACAGGACGTCACTGGGACTATAAAATGGGTCACATCAAAAAGGAACTAAGATGAGCTTTGCAAATTTTGTAACCTTCTTGTGGTTGTATACACAGTACCTACTATACATACTACAGCACAGGACTTCCCTGGAGCTATAATATGGGACACATCAAAAAGGGACTAAAATGGGCTTTACAAATTTTGTAACCTTCTTGTTGTATACATTACTACTATATATATTACAGCACAGGACTCCTCTTGGGCTATAATATGGGACACATCAAAAGGGACTAAAATGTGCTTTACAAATTTTGTAACCTTCTTACTGTATACATTACTACCATATATACTACAGCACAGGACTCCTCTGGGGTTATAATATGGGTCACATCGAAAAGGGACTAAAATGAGCTTTACAAATGTTGTAACCTTCTTGTAGTATAACATTACAACTATATTTACTACAGTACTCATACACAGTGCTAACCATTTCCAATCAGGTAGGCTGTTAGATATTTTAGTGGCCTTTTATATGCATAGAAGAAAGAAACCTGATTTCCTTATGATGACTCTGAAGATGGTATATATTAAAAAAAATGCTATAGTTACACTGTAAAATAAGTAATAGAAAACAATAAGCTCATCCAAAACACATAATAAAATAAATTATTTGTAAGTAATGACAGGAAATATAACATTTTCTTAGTCACACAACTATATAACACAAGGAAATTCTTAGATACCTCTGATAAAGGAGATGTCTCATCAATATTAATGCAAAAAAAGAGGTTATGAAAAAAAATAAACTGGAGATTTTAATGTAAAGTATTATAGTAGTATTTTTAGTATTTAAAGACATACTATTTTGTTTTGGAACATTTTAATTGTACGATCCTTTTATTTGTAATATAGTTTTTTTTTTTCAATTCATGTAACAGTCCATATGTATACAGGTTTAAAAATAGTGTTTTTTTTTTCAGGAAATTTTAGCTATAAGTCTGTAAAATTAATATTCTAAATTATAAACATTTCTTACGCATAGAAATAAATTCTGAGGGCTTGGATACATGTTGCTCAAAGTTTCCAGGGTTCGAAAAGAATTCTCGTAGTTGAGGTAATTCTCTTCCACTCTCAACAAGTTCAGTGTGCAGTTCTAAAGCAGTCAAGAAGTAGTGGTCCTTCAATAGTTTCGTCGCTATATCCTCATACGCCAAATGAATAGAAGTAGAAAAAGAGTTTTCTTCAATATCCTTATACGGATTCATTGTTTATGAAAATAAAAATTCATGTTACTTCAATAGCAAATCACTGTAGTTTTCCCACCAATTTCAATAATTTTATGGACTATTCGATATATTAAAGTACCGAAAACATACAATAAAAAAAATCTAAACAGTCAACAATAAAAATAAATGTAACTTCACTCAAACTTCACTTGACATCACTGACAGCAGTAATCTTGGATTCTTGATAGCAGTGCTGCCGTTTAAGAAATGAAAAAGTCTCCAGGCGTCATTTAAAAAACCGCTAGATTTTGAAAAATACGTTATTAAAAAATCCGCCAAAAGTTGCTAAATCTTTCATAATATTTCATGGTAAAAATATGGTGAATATACTATATTGCAAATATTTCACTGTGACAAAACGAACAAAAGGCTTTAGTTGGATTAGTTATAACAACTTTTTGTCACGTTATAACTCTTCTTGCTGTTTTCATTCTGGTCGACCCCGACATCGAACGTCATTCTGGTAGGAATATTCCAAGAAAAGCATCAGCAATCCTTGTTCTACATACAATTAAATTAGTACCAAAATACTTAAATACTTTCAATATTCAATTAGTCGCTAGAAGTTTTTTTTAGTGGCTAGATTGAAAACAAAATGTTGATTATAGCGAATTTCAGGGTGTGGGTTTTTCGTGACGGTGTGAGCGCGCATCGTAATAACTTTAGGGTGTCGGTTTTTCGTAACGGCACGCGCACGCATCCTAAAATCTAGTCTCATCATTTTTCTCTAATGCGCCAAAAGAATTATAACTTCAAAAAGTTTTTTATGAATGAAATCAAGCCCGATAGATTTATCGTCCACGAAACTACCTATTCCTAGATCCTGAATATATAACAATATAAAAATATACAAAAATTGCTCGCTTAAAGGTATTAGATATATTATATAATATAATACACAGACATTCTAGCAAATTAAGTAATATCAATAATTGTGAGTCGGTTTTTCTTTTACTTTCAGAATTGTAACATCACTCAAAGACGATTTTAATATGGAAATGGTATTTTTATCGAACTGACTACGCTGTTGGTCTAGTAAGGCCTTCACAGCGTCACAGGACTACATGGAAATGGCCTAAATTTCTTTCTTTTCCTTATGAATTATATTCTTAGTAGCGTACTTCACATTTCAACATCAATAATCACATTAATAGAATCTTTAAAATTCCTTTTTGTATCAACTAGAATATTATTGTTCTAGTAATGATTTTTCTCGCCATAATCTATTTTTAAATCGATCCGAATTGTGTTCCTAGAAATCGATCAATGAAAAATTCGGGGTCCAAAAGGTCGATCTGAATTAGTGATGATGATTGATGAAAATTCATCTTGGATTAAGTTATTTTTTTTAGCTTGTAGCTTGCTGGCCATTAAAATTGTCTCTGGCCTTTTAGAAAAATAGAGCGACATATTCGTTGTCATGAGAGATACAAATTTTTCCTCGACAGAAGTGGACATTAAAAATTTCGGTTGCAAAGACAGTGTTTGATTTTATAATAATAACACATTGAACACGCCCCAAAAAGCTTTTATTTGTATAAAAATAACTCACAGTAATCAATGTTTCATTATTTCTAATTTTAATAACTTCATAAAAAATATATATTTTCCCGTCATTTTGTGAAAAAAAAGTGGAGGGATTTGCTTAAAAAACATTTATAATTGAATATTATATAGTGTATAATATATAGTTCTCAATACATAAGATAACACCAATCTAAAACAAAACGCAACGCTATAAAATTAATATATATTACAGACAATGATGACAATCCTATCGTTAAATTGAGCCGTGACAGGACGCCTGGCAGATATGAAACATCAAATTTTTTTTTTTTTTTAAATGACTTCACTATTGACCCAGCAAGGTCTTAACAACTTCACCGGACTACGAAAGAAAATTGTTTTGTATAAGTTATATGCATAAAAGAACAAATTACGACAGGAATCAGTTATGGCATAATGAAAAGATAAATCAAAAAAATACAAATTAGTTCCATAAAATAATGATGGTTTATTTATTTTACTACATAAATATTCCCTGGTATAAGTTTTTGGTCGTCTGTGATAAAACTTATCTTGGGATAAAACCATCATAGGAATTAGGATTGAGACAAATGAATTTTGACACTGGCAAATGCTTCTGCGGAACCAAAATAAGAAAAAAGAAGAGAAGACAAATAAATTTGTATTTATGTTAGTATTTTGTAGATATCATTCATCTACTTATTTCATGATTTACCCAAAATAAACGTACCAAGAAAATGTTGACGATACAGTGTATTTATAACCGTTCTAAGTAGCGTTAAATGTACTTTTTATGAAACATCCAAATAATTATATTGGTTAAACTTAACGAACATGAGTGAAGCTTATTTCAATTTGAAACATAAACTAGAAGAGCTTGGCTATAATAATATATTACCATTAGAAGCAGTGCCGTTAGTAGAATGCATACTAGCAGATCTGCTTCAAACTACACGCAGTTTGCAACATTATATGGAACTGTCCAAAGAAGCATTAATGCAACGTGACTCTTTGATGCTTGAAGCGGAACCATATAAATGCGATAATGCGAAACTTATACAAGAGAACAATCAAATGCATAAAGAAATCATACAGTTAAAAGAAGAAAGTCTTAGAGTTACTAGAGAAACTAAAAGGAAAATGAAGTTGATGTCTGAAGAAATGATTAAGAAAGACACAATTATTAACAAATTGCAACATGATGTTAGAGATTTAAGTCTTAGAGGATTATGTGCAGAGACTCAGAGTAGTCGTAATAGAAGTAAAAGAAAAGAAGTAGAAGACACCATACACAAAGTATGTTTGTGTCATGACAGAAAGACATCAAATTCAGAACATAATATAACAGAGTTAACACAAAAAGTAATTTCCTTAGAAGAAAAGAATGATGCATTATCTGATGAAATAATGATCCTTAAAAGCCAAGTGGAACATAGAGACAATGAAATTATTAGATTAAATATTCTGTTAGAAGGTGGAAGGCCTTTAACTGCAATTAGGAAAGATTGTTGTAATATAAATGTAGATAGCAAATTACATAATTTAATTCAAGATCTTCAGGAAATGGAAGCTGTAAATGATAAATTAAAAAAAGATTTTGAAAGCAGTTTGGAGAAGCAACATGAAGCAATGCTTAGAGCCCTTAGTTTGGCAGATAAAAATAAGAATTTACAAGCAGAATTACAAAAAGTGGATACTTTAGCACTTAAAGTTGAAGATGATGCCAATAAAAGGTTATCTGCAATGATGAATGAAATTAACTTTTTACAAATAAGAATAGAAAGCTTAATTTCAAAAAATGCTGAATTAGAAAAAGAACTTTCAGTTAACCAGATAAAAGAAAGTTCAGTAAAGTATCAAAAACTTCAAGAATCTCTTAATGTAGCATTAAAAGAAAATAATACATTGCGTAATGAAATCAGAGACTTAATGGATCTTAACAATAGTTTACAAGACAAGATCATAGCTTTATCTAATGTGAGTAATACATTTCAGAATAGTAATGAGCATGACCATATTAACACAAAAAAATGCCCAACTAAAGATGAATTACAGATTCTTCTGGATGATGAGCGAAAAAAATATGAAAGGTACATCAAGGATGTACAAGAAAGATTATTGGACACAATGAGTGACTTTAATAAACATTTACAGAAAAGTAAGACCAATAATTCACTAAAACAAACGGAGACTCCTCATGAAATAGCTTTTATCAGAGATCTTCATGCCAAACTGTGTGAGAGTGAACAAAAGGTTTTATTACTAAAAAAAGAGAATGATGAATTTAGAACTAAACTGGCTACATGGGAGGAGAATAATAAACTCAATTATAAAGACATAATTAGCCAACTTAATCTAGAGAATAGTGAATTATCTAAAGAAAATATTACACTTAGCCAACAACTTAGTTATTACAAAAATTTGAATACTTTAAATTGTAATGATAAAGAGAATACTTGGCAAAAGGAGAAACAAAAACAAATTCAAAAACTTAAAGCAAAAGTAGAGGAAATGACACAGGAAATATTTTTATTAAAAAAAGATAAACAGGAATATAATTTACGTTATAAGGATGCAATGAATTTGATAGATAAATTAAAACAAAATTTAGTTATGAAACAAAAAGAAATAGAGCATTTAGAGGAAGAAAATTGTTCATATAAGCAAAGTAATAGAACAGGTCAAGCGTCCACTGAACAGCTGAAAGATGAATGCAACTTTTTAAGAGAACAAATAAAGAAAATCCAGAGTGATGTCATTAAAGAAAAAACATTATCAAGTCAAATAAAAAACATACAGTTGCAAACAGAACGAAATACTACTGAATTTCAAAATGAATTATTGTGTACTCAGAAGAAACTGAGCGTATCTAAAGATACTATTGACATGTTGGAAAGAAAATGTAAAGAGTTACAAACAGAACTTATAACTTTAAAAAATGATAAATGTAACTTAATAGAAAATATAAGAAAATTAGACCAGGAACGGGATAAACTAGTCATAGAACTTGATCATAAGGTTGAAAGCAATAGTTCCTTAGAACAAAAGTTAAAGTCACAGACATATGAAATTAAAAAGCTGGAAAATGAGTTATCAGAACTTAATAGAAAACTAAATGTAAATAAAGTTTCTGAACATAAAATTGTAGATTATGAGGCACAAATACATTTTTTAAATGGTGAAATATCAAAGCTTACACAACAATTTGATAATATGGTTATTGAGAATAAGCATTTACAAAACAGTTTAGCCGATGCAAATGGGAAACTTAAAATAACAAAGATTGAATATGAAAAATCTAGAAAAGAAGTTGAAGGTTTAAAGCAACAATTACAACATTATGTATCTGAAGTAAGAAGAATTGAAGAATTGCTATCACAAAAGGAAGCTGAAAGATCTGATATGCTGGAACAATTTGCAAGTCTTTCTGTTGAAGCGAATATATTAGAAAATACAAATCATTCATTAGAAAATGAATCAGCTTCCAAATCAGTTCAATTACAAACATATGTTGGTAAAATTCAAAGCATTGAAGCAATGCTTTTAGACAAAGATACTGTTATTGATAATCAATCATCAACTATAGCTTCTATGAGGTGTAAAATAACAGCTTTAGAAAGAGAAGTCAAACTTATAAATGAAGCAAAATCCATACTAGAACAAAATGTATCTTACTTGAAACAAATGTGTAATAATTTACAAAGGGATCACAATACTGCCATGAGTACAAGTCTAAAAGATAGTGACTCAGAGTTAAAATTATATGAAAATAGGATTAAAAGCTTAAATAAAACAAAAGAAAACTTGGAAATAGAAAAAGACGAACTAAGAGATAAATTATCAACTACAGAAAAATTATTGTCAAATGCAAGAAAAGAAGTTGTGGAACTTAAATTGGCTCTTCAAGATGCCACTTCTGAGACTAAATTATTACAAGATAGTGTTCATAGATTAAGTACAAGAGAATCCGAAAATCATGAGGTAACATAAATCAGTACTTCATTTTTTTTTTTTTAATTATAAGTGGGAATATTCATTCTTTTTTATTTTGCAGACAACATTCACAAGACAGGAGTTTGAGCTTCCTCTTACACTTGAAGAGATTCATGAATTAAGCCACGAAGATGAGGAAGGTACCCATTATAGTGCAATCAATAAAAGATTTTCAAAGTTCACCAATAGTAGCACTTGGTGAAGACTTTATATTTGATGAAATTGTTACAAAGGATCGAAATTGTAGAATTAGTTTGTTGTATTATGTAACTGGGATCAATTTAAAGTCTTTTACTATTTATTATGTTAAATATTTATATTTGTTAGCAAGTCAAGTACTTGAAATGTACTGTTTTATTATACTTATCTGGACTCTTTATGTTCTGTGTTAGAATAACTTTGCAACACCGCTTTTTGAAATTAAATTGTATATATAAATTAATTTAGCTGAACATGTAAAGCATCATAAGTTTCAACAAGTTGCTGTATCATACAGACCTGTATAGAGTTTAATTTTAATAATTTCATGTGAATTTTATTTTTGTGACAACATTCTTTTATTGTTTGAGGAATGCATTTATAATAAAAATAATTTTTTTGATTACTCCCATTTATTTTTTTATACATATACAAAATCATATATTTTATGGTACAAAATTTTCCTACTATAAAGCATTGCTTTGAATATAATTTTTACATCCATAAATCATGGAGAGATCATTTAAATTATGAATACTTAATTTATCTAATTCACTTTGAATCTTGTGAAATTAACTAATGGCCATGAGCTTAGTTGGGGATATATTTTTCTGTGTCTTTATAGTAATCATACTTTCCCAGTGCCCAGACTACATCCATGTCAAATGTTACTGTAATTAGTTCCTAGGTTTAATCATAACAAAGTAAAAATACAGACTTATGCACTTTCATATTTATATTATACCAAAGATTTACTTAATATACCATACAGTTATGGTGTTAAAAATTATCATTAACATAATTTTTTTTATACACAAAATTGTAGTGGTATTTCCTGGTTAACATTATTATGATACCTATCTTAATGTGAAGAGTACAATGAGAAATGAATTAAAATGTTAAAGTACTGAGGTGCCGTTCAAGTATTACGTAAGCAGAATTTTTGTAATTTCTGACCGGCTGCTCCCACTGGTCAGCAAAAGTAAGCAAAGCTCTAAACGCCCCCATGCTTATGTAAAGACTTATACGAGTTTTTTTTTCTTGTTAAATAAATATTGCTAACGTAATTACCATCTAAACCCCCATCACATATGTTATCAAAAAGAAACAAATAAAGGATCCCCAACCCCTCTCAGTGTTTACGTAATACGTAACTGCTTGAATGACCCCTGATGCAAGCCATTGTTAATTTTCATCCCTGTACTACCACTCTTCTAATTAAATTAAGTTATACTGAACAAAAAGTAAGCATAATTAGCAACATGCTAAGCAGTAAAATTCTAAATTTCAATCGAGGCTAAAGTTTACATGAGTTATACAAATTCCACCTAGTGTATATACGAAATTAATATAATTATATCGGTGGGTATATTACTAAATAAAGCAATGTTATAATTATATCTTATATGTTTAAAAGGATTTCATGGAATGCTTATAAATATGATAGAAAAAGTATCTAACATATGAATAATAACAATTACTCATGAGTATGTGATTATATTTTTTATCAAATCTTCAGTCATATTATTTTTAGGTAAGAAATTATATAATTACATATTTACAATTTAGAATTCTAGCATAATTTCAAATAACATTTACTATTGTAATGAAGTTTACAACCAATAATTACTATGTGGTTAAATTAATTATAGTAACATTTTAGTTAATGTAAATTTAAATGAATTCAAAATGTTAATTACTTGGTAAATATTTTAATAACAATATTAATGACTATCTTTTCATGACAATGCAATTAAATATTCTTTATTTATAACATACAATAATAATTCTGTGAAATTATTTATACACGGTTTTAGGTAACTTACAACGATGTATATGTAGGTTGCAAGTATCTATACTGATTATAATTTTAGTTAATACATAAACAATGCATGAATTCAGCACCTTATTATCTTTATAACATTATAATAACTATGATAATTGACTTTGAATACATTTAAACTACAATCACACTACTTATGATCAATTATACAGGAATAATTAGCTAATTACAGACTATTGAAGATTACAAAGTAGCCAAGATCCTTGTGAAGCCCATTCCCGCTCCCAACAGAGTTTGTCCTATGCCCCATATCATTGCATGAATAGGTGGCATTGATAAATTTGCTGCGCGATAAATGAATGCAACAGCAGCACTACTCGCTACACCTGAAGTTACTGGGCCTACAACACCCATAACAATAAGAAGAACTGGAAAGAATTTTCCATATTTGTGTTTTCTCAACGTTCCAAAAGCAACTAGCGCCGCACAAGTATGCACGAATACTGAAGAACACAGAGACCACAAAAACACTGGATACCACATTTCACCAAACGTATCTAACGGATCACCAGGAGTTAATCTTAATATATCCACAAAAGAGTCGAATTCAGATACTCGAAATTCAGACAACATGTCATACATGTTGTCTTACGTTTTCTTAGGCCCTCAGGCATCGGGGCGGTTTCTAAAAAAATGTTCATACGATACAACTACTAAGTGCACAACACATAGACTGTTTGTTCCAATTCGAAGTCTTCGATTGCTTTTTGTATAATATTCTTAGTACATAGCTTTACAATTAAAACTTTATCACTTCATTGAAAAGATATTAACAACAAAAGGTTCACGCACAGAGGCTCAGGTCTGAGAAATTATCTTCAACAGTTTTATTTCAATAAGTATAGTATAAGTATCGATATTATGATTTGACAAGTGCGGGGCTGCCAGTGCAGGTAATTTACTTTATACTATTGGTAGCCCAGAATATACAACATCTATGATTAACGATATTTCTTATCTAATTTTGTATTAGTAATATTACCAAAAAGAAGCAATGTTTTACTATCCATTAGGTTTTATTAATTGCTCAATTGTTAAATTCCATAATACAGGATAATCTTCTATCTTAAGATCACCAAATCTTATATAATTTGTTCGACTGGGCAACTTTACACATATGACATTTTTGACTTTGACAACTATTAAAACAATGGAGACTTTTCTTTTGCCTTTTAAGACAAAGGTATCACACCGTGCCACCAAGCAGAAGTAATTCGTATTGCTTGTTTTTCAAGGAGTGTCTTGTGATAACATTAATGTTCTAACAAGATGGTGGCCCCTTGTTAACAACTTTGGAACTTTTGAGGTACCTCAGAATTCATATTCTGTTATTTTTTTCCTATCCACTTCACTTTTAGAAAACAATCGAACTATACCACTTAATCTAATATCACGGAGCATGGGTTCTGACTTGTTACAAAAACTCCGTGGAAAGTTCTAACTTGACTACTTGACAATGGCAGTAATAACCTACTAGAAGAATGGCTCCTGAAAAAAATAATTGTGTAGTCTGAAGTATGTCACAAAATAAGGAACGATATGATGAAGGATTGTACTATGCAATGCAACGTAGGGATGGAAAAGGTTACGAAAACATTGAATCTTTCAAAAATAAATATTAGAAAATGTTATACTGGTGTAAATAAAAAATGTGAACGTTATTCATGTATGACTAATAGCTCACGTTTTATTATTTCATACTAAAAGAATAAGGGAAGAAAAATAAAGAGACAAATAAATAATTAGAAATAAAATCATCATTAGGACACAATTAGGCCTTGAATAATTGATTTTTTATTACTCGATATTTTTTATTTAAATTTTACTGGATCATAATTCTTTACAGAGGTAGTAAGTACTTGCCTGACTTTGAAAAGAGAATGTAGGTGGTAATCAAACCACCATAATTAAATTTAATATTGATGATGTATTTGGTCGATTGCTAATATGATGCAGAAATATTTTGTTTCTTTTAAATAATAATTATCCATGTGATTTTATCGTTTAAGATTGAATAATATTAATCTAAGATTAGGTCGATATATCGATGGATAAAATCAATGTATATCAGACATCTCTAGTGCAACAGTGCTGGGTGGATATAGAATAAAAAAACACATATAACTGATCAATAAACCGTAGTACGGTAAATACATAAAGTATCGACTAGAATCAGTAGAAGTTTGTATGATTACAGAAAAAGCTATTATATTCAAAATTTACTAAAGCTAGTACTACTATAACAATTGTAAGTAATGAATTTTATGTATTGTGTTGTTTTTGGTCGATGTGAAGTTAGTGTCGTTTCATTTGACACAAATGTGAGAGTAAAGATAACCTCTTCACGTAGTAATTCTGTTTATCCGTAAACCGCGTGATATTGTAATAATACGGTTTGTTCTTTTGTTTTTACAAACTAGTTGTATATACACAATGGGTAAAGTTAGATCTGCCCCGGGCGCGCCCCGAAAGCAGGGCTTTAACAAATCTGGACACTCTATGAATCCTGACAGACCTACAGAAGGACTAAAAGGAGTTGGAAATCCAAGGACAAAGGGAACCATCAAGAGATTGCAGATGTATAGGAATTTTAAAGCTAAAAGGGATAAAAGTGGTAAAATTTTGACTCCTGCACCATTTCAAGGTTGGTTACCTTCAGGGACGCAAGCGCGGGTGGAGCCAAATCAAAAATGGTTTGGCAATTCTAGAGTGATATCACAAAACGCCTTACAGAAGTTTCAAGAAGAGTTTGGTGCAGCCGTTAAAAATCCATACCAAGTTATTATGAAACCCACAAATTTGCCAATTACATTACTAAATGAAAAAGCAAAGAATGCTAGAGTCCATTTGTTAGATACTGAAGGTTTTGATAAAACATTTGGACCAAAGCGACAAAGGAAGAGAGTTAACTTAAAGTTCAATGATTTAGGAGCTATGCACAAAGCTGTTACAGAACATACAGAAAAATATGATGAAAACAAAGATGTTGACAGAGTTAGAGAAGATACAGGGATTAAAGATGGTCAAAGGGACTGGGTGTTTGGTGCAGGCATGAGTAGGAGAATATGGAATGAATTATATAAAGTTATTGACTCTTCAGATGTATTGTTACAAGTTCTTGATGCTAGAGATCCTATGGGTACCAGAAGTCCTTATGTTGAGAAATTTCTCAGAGATGAGAAACCACATAAACACCTTATTTTTATTCTTAACAAAGTTGATTTAGTACCAAACTGGGTTACACAGCGTTGGGTGGCCATTCTTAGTGCAGAATACCCAACAATAGCATTCCATGCTTCATTGACACATCCATTTGGAAAAGGTTCTCTTATTAACCTCTTGCGTCAATTTGGAAAACTTCACATAGATAAGAAACAGATTAGTATAGGATTTATAGGATATCCTAATGTTGGAAAATCTTCTGTTATTAACACCTTAAGATCAAAGAAAGTTTGTAAAGTTGCTCCTATTGCTGGTGAAACAAAAGTTTGGCAGTACATTACTTTAATGAGAAGAATATTTTTGATAGATTGTCCAGGAATTGTCTATCCATCAGCTGAAACTGATACTGAGAAAGTTCTTAAGGGTGTTGTTAGAGTTGAATTAGTTCAGAACCCTGAAGATTATATTGAGGATGTAATTAAGAGGGTTCGAAAAGAATATTTAGTTAAAACTTATAAAGTTGATGGTTGGGAAAATGCTACAGAATTTTTAGAAAAACTTGCAGCTAGAACTGGAAAATTGTTAAAGAAAGGTGAACCTGATGTGAATCAGGTTGCTAGAATGGTTCTTAATGATTGGCAAAGAGGTAAATTACCTTTTTATGTAGCTCCAGAAGGCTTTAAAATACCATTAACAAAACAATCAAAGGATGATGAGCCCAAAGAAGCTCCACCTATGATTGAATCTAAAAATGAATCAGCTGCTACAGCAGACATAACAAACGAAAACACAAAGGAGGACGACAAGGCTACTGAAAAATCTGTTGTTAATTTAAATAAACTTCTAATAGCTCAAGATTTTGCCAAGATTAGAGTAGGATTACAGTTTGACAATGAGAGTGATGTTAAACCTTTAGAAAAGAATATTATACCTAATGAACTAAAGAGTATTATAGATGATGAAAAAGAAAATGAGGATTCTAAAACCGATAATGCCGAAAGCAAAGTTGATGATGGTGATGATTCATCAGATATTAGTAACTTTTACAGTAATGAGGAACAGGAACTTAGTGATATAGAGGATCACTTGACTAATGACTTTGAAACTGTCAAGGAATTGAAACGTAAAAGACTGAAAGCAGCAAGTGGAGCATTTACAGTAGAGGAAGTGGCTCAAAGTGTAAAAAAACAAAAAATGAAGATAAAAAGAGATGAGTTAAACATTAAGAAAATTACAGCCAAAGAAAGGAGGGCAATGGAAAGAGCACAACGACGGACTAAAACAGGAAGCAACTTTTATGAAGTGTCTAATGTTAAAAATCGAAATAGAAATAAGAAAATACCTAAATAATCTATTATTAATTGTAATGTAACTTGTATTAACAATAAATCATTGTATTTATATCTTTTTATTTTATTTACCTTGTTATGATTATTATGCAATGGGTAAAGAAATACGGCTTTGATTTGAGCTGATCTACGAGGAATGTTGCCTAAACAAATATGTGTTATCATTCAAGATGAAGAAAGTTTAGTATTTAGAAACAGTACTAAAATGTCAATTATTCAGGTTCAAATGAAATGATTTGTTTTTGTTTACTTTCAGATGTCATCAGGAAGTGAAAGTGATGAAGATTATGTCCCAGGTGAACCTGAGCAACTATCAGAAGAAGAATCAGCTGATGAGGAAACTGAAAAACAATATGAAATTGAAAGTGAACAGAACAATAAGAAGCGAAAACTTATTCAAAAGAAAAAGGGAAAAAATAAGTTTAAAAAAACTAAGCCAAATGTAAATGAAAAACATGTCATAGCAGAGGTACCAGAGGAAGATACAGAACTTGACAAAAAACAGGATCCAGAAGAGGAAAAAAAAAGAGAAGAAGATTTGTGGGCAAAGTTTTTGGAAGGAACAGATACTAAACCAAAGTCTAAAGAGTTAATAACATCTAATGAAAAAATTACGCCATTATCAAATCAAAATAAATCTATAGTAAAAGATACAAAAAAAAATGATGCAAAAGATAGAGAGAAGAGAATTTTTGAATTTGCTGGAGAAACAATTGTTGTTGAAAACAATGTAATAAAAGAGAGAATTAAGAGTGATGATAGGAATACAGAAGGTAAATATATTTTTTTTTATGTTCTAGAATAACACAAGTTTTATTTTAATTGTATATTAGAGTGAATATTAACAAAAGGTATATGTTTAAAAACTAATTAAGGTGATATTTTGATCTGATAACAAATTTTCATTTTATTATTTTAAATCATATTTATTCATTTTCTTCCTGCCTGTCTGCTTGGTCGAATATAAATTTTATGAAGAACTGGATCTAAAAATTCTAAACATAGTTCATAGATGGAGGACGATGCAATATTAACTCACTTTGGTATTTGTTTACTGTGGGGTTCAAGTTTTGTAGTCTTTAAAATAACTTATGACAAATCTCTGCTTTAACTTTATCAATATGTTTAAAATTGTTATCAGAATTTTACGCAAATTAGATTAAAAAGAAGAAAATAATTATTTAAATAAAAATCATGTGTAATATAGGTGTCATCTTTTTAAACAAGAATCACATTTTTGAAACATGCTAAAAATAAATAATTTCAATAAAAAGTATTAGTGTAGGGAGTGTTGTGAAGAAAAAAGACACAACAATACAATAGCCTTAGTTCAGTACTATAAACTTGTTAGTGACTTTATGAACTATGCATGTAACATTTTTTTATTATATGCATCTTACATCTTTTGTTATTTTATATTTATATTACTGCATAACCTTTAGTCTATTTAAGAGAAATGGTTAATCAATGTATTTTACATCATTACTTTGTTTGATTTATGATGTGATATGGAAAAAAAATTGCAAAAGGATAAATTTTCTGTAACTATCACAATAATGCTCCTACAAATTATTATAGTTTTATTTTTGTCTTTGTTTTTATTTTTATTTTATCAAAAGCTTGAATTTTGAGGAACAGTTTGTTTAACAGATTTCTTTTTGTAAAATATTTACTTAGGATTTACTACAGTATGATTTTTTCTTTATTGGATGATATTTGAATAATTGTTTTTTTTAGGTATCAAATTAGACGGACCTTCACAACCTAGCAAGTCTGGTGGTATATCTAATATATTAGGTCAGTTAAACAAAAAAAATAAATTATCTACACTAGAGAAATCAAAATTAGACTGGGTAACTTATAAACAAGAAGAAGGTATTGAAGAGGAGATTCGCAGTCACAACAAAGGAAAGCATGGGTAAGTGTAATAAATATGTGGGAGTTTATAATTTTGTAGGAATAAAAGAATGATTAGGTAAAGGGATTTAAAACAAACAGTAAAATAAAAACTAGGTATATTTTAACATATGCCAATGAGGCCCTAGTGCTATGATTAGCGGATTTCAGCACTGCAATCTTATTTAAGTTTATGGATATGTATTCTCTTGCTTAATGTTGTAAGGGCCAATAATGTGGAATCTTATGCTTTGTAAATTGCATTAGAACAATGAGAAAGCCTTTCATAATATTAATTTCAATGTAAAATTTTATTATGAATTTTAGTGTTTTAATAAATGTCTATAAACAGATAAAAAAAGATATCTCTCATAAACTGTTACACTCATAGAATTACATCTAGCAATTTGACACTTGTACTTAGCATTGCCTATTCCACCGCATCATATCATTCATTCCAAATTTGAGTGGAATTTCGTAGTTGAATTATCCATTAACTTTATAACGATCTAGTAAACATTTAAAATTTGAAGTATATACCATACCATAGACAAAAAAAAAAATAGAGAAAGAAGAACCTTTCAATTCTTTCGTTCTTTGTTAGTTCATTTTAAAAACATAGTACAAAAAATATTTTATAGTATATTTTGAAGAAATTCCGTTACACTTACAGCATAAATAAATATTTTTTTATAAGCTATGAACCCCTTGCTTTCAAGTTCTATGTAAAAGGTATACTTTTCGTTTTTATGTAATAAACCTTGTTCATTATTGTAAGGATTAGAAAATTCACAGAAAACATTTTTTATAGTATAATATTATGTAAAATTGTTTTTTGGAGTGAAAACTTCTAGAGCCCCATAGTGATTTGAAACTCCATGAAACTAAAAAGCAAATTTTAAAAGAGATAAACATATAAATTTAACATACGAGAGAATGAGACAGAATATATTATTCAGTGCTTTCTATATTCGGGGTCTCATTGTGTATATTGTATTATCTAATACTTGCTTTGGTCTGATCGTTGTATGCTGTGTGCGCTTAGTATTATGTATGAATCGTTGGGAAATGGCGCCATGTATTGATCACGAATATAGTTTATATAAATATATCATTTTTAATGTTTCACTTATACGGCAAGTGAAAAACATTCATGTTTTTTATTCTATTAAAACATGTTGTAAGCACAGCACAATCCTAAGATAACAGTGACCACTGAAATGCATCGATTGTTGTCGACGTCATGCTCTCGCCAGCTGAATGTATATTGGTTAATTCTGTAATGCAATAAATTAAAAGAAACTCACTGTGACTAAATTATCACTATACACATAGTGTTAGCGATCGAGTCGGATAGAAGAATCATATCATCGCGCTTAATTACTGGATTTACATTGGCTGAACCCGAAATATGACACATCTAAACGTTTCACTATGCCTGGTGTATAGTGATCGCAATTCATTAGGACACTATTGCTAATACCTGCCAGCAAAGTAAATGTTGATGCAAATAAATGTTTCTAATATTGCAGATATCTGGAGCGTCGCGATTTCCTCGAACGAGCGGACATGCGACAATATGAGATCGAAAGAGATATGAGAATTAATCGTCGTAGCAATCGATAAGAAACTTATTTTTTCCATTATGCCATAAATAAATACTCTGAAGGATGTAAACTTTAAAAATAAATATTGAGTAATCTCAATCTTTTTTTTTTATTATTATTAAGGGCCATTCTAGTATTACGTAAGCAAAATTTTTGTAGTTTCTGGCGCCCCCTCCCCCTGGTCAGCAAAAATAAGCAATGTTCTTCACCCTCCCAATTATGTAATCATGCATATAAGTATATTCAAATCTGTCTAATGAAGTAAACAAATATTACTGACGTAATCACCTTCCAGACCCCCTTAACTCCTATGTCATCAAAAATAAGCAACTTAAGAACTCCCCATCCGTGCTTACGTAATAGTTGAATGACCCCTAGATGAAAATTATTGGTATAATTATCAAAAATTTTATATTAAACACAGCATATTTGATTTAAAAAATGTCATATTGGATAGCTCACGGTGGTAGAGCTTTTTCTAACCAGCCTGGTTAGCAACCTCTTTCAAATTTAAAATCTCTCGCCAATTATTTAATACGTAAAGAAAACGTTATATATTACAAATCGTAACAATATTTAGAACTTACTTCACGATAAAAAGTTTTATCGTAGAGTCGTGTTATTGTTACCTGATGATGTAATTTTTCCCCATAGTTTGTATCAAATATTTGCGAAAAGAAATTCTCAGAATCAAGGTCTGCCACGTACTTACCGCTGCAAATAAAGTCATCGCCATTTGAACGTTCGACTTTCATACATCATTCTATTTATTTACTTTATTGAACAAGGCCTTGGGTATATATGTCATTTCCCAATGTATTTAACTTGAAAAAGGCAAGTTAATCGCTCCTTGTTTCTTGTTAGAGTAAATATTATTTATTTTATAGTTTCCACTTATCCAGTAATATGTAAAGTGTGATATACAAAGGTTAATGCAAAGTCTAGTAAATAAAATAATAGGTATAAACATGCGCACGTATATTGTAAATAGGTATTCTACGTGCCTGCATATTGCTTATGTAACAATAACAGAGTGACTACATAAGAAACTAATGCAGATATTCAAATGGAATCCTGTCCGACTTCCCACAATACTATTTTCAATAATGTTTATCATCGTGTATTGTTAATTTATTCCTGTACGGGTCAATAATAGCCAACTGGCTCACAAGGCCTGTTCGATCCATTCTGCTCAATCACAGCAAATGAGTGCGACTTGAACGAGCAATCAGTTTCAATTTATACAATACGCCTCTCCGTCGCAATGTAAATATATTTGCAAACGTTCTGCTAATCATGCACTAAACAGTTTATTTGTCGAGGCCGCGGTGTCAAATAACACGCAGTACTGCTTTTGCGTTCGTTGTGATTTCATGAAAGGTGAATATTTTGTGTCACAAACGTTGGTATTTTGATATACAAAGTGCAGTTTTAGTATAATGACTACTTATGGAAGATGGACGCTGTGTGAAGGCGGCTTGGATGGCGTAAAGGTTGGTTCGATGATATTTTTTAACTTTGGTTTTCACTAGGTGTATAGATGTCATCTTACAAATCTTATCTTAATATTTCTGCAGTGAGAAGAATTCTTATAAGTTTATCCTTGAAATAGGTAAGGCAGACAAATGGATTTTATTGTTGTATAATGTAATAATATTTATGTTAGCGAATATTTTTACACTACTGTGTTTTAAAATTTTAATTACAAAAAGTATGTAGAGGTCCTGCAGGTTTGCGCCTTAGTAAAAATTAAAATACTAATAGCGTCACGCTGGTCAAGAGTCTGAATCTTATAGGACCCAGCTTAATTTGTTGGTGGTATCGTCTAGATAAGATGAACATCTTCTGAACTTTGTGGTCCGGTGAAGCTGTTAAGACCTTGCTGTGTCAATAACGTAGTCATTTCGAAAAAAAAAAATCTTCTGAACTCCTTATTAATACTGGATTATCTGTGAAACGTACAGGTATAAGAAGATTGGATAATGCATGGATTTTACACTATACTAGCTGATGCCCGCGACCGCGTGTGCTTTGTTTATTATCTTAACAATATACCATCAAAATAAAATGAAGGCAAAAATATAATTTGCATACAAAATTTCTTCGTAAACAATACTTATTATTTGTTTTAGTTTTGGTAACCAACAAACAACAAACGGATTATTACTGCCATTATTGAGTAGGTAATAATATTACAAGTGTTTACGATAATTTCAATGGTCTAACAAGATGGTGGCCTTCCTTGTCAGAAATTTCCAGGGAGTTTTTCTTGCATATCGGGATTCATGCTCCATAGTATTGTTTTCCCTACACCTCACTTGCACATAATAACCGAACTATATTACGTAAAATGGCACACCAATTTGACAAAATATAGAGTCAAATAACCCAAGATTATGAATAAAATACAAAAGCCACTGCATGACAGATTAAGGTCTCGCCAAAAACTAGTGTTTGTTATATCCCAAAAGTTTAGCTACGAAGTGTATTCCACCATACTTCTTACCCGATGTAAAAGCAATCGTACCTTTTTTGCTTAGTAAGCAATACCATTTTATAAATAATACATTTTGAACAACAATAAATCAGTGGACAATAAGCACTCGCCGGAGTCGGTAGTTTTATTCCGCTGATCCGTCTATCATTTAAAATATCATTTTCTATAAGAAATATCAACAGCAACTTATCGTAATACTGTAAGCACCCTATAGTATTTTTTGGTCCTTCGAGCCGGGGTTGAAGCCGAGCTTAACATCATTAAGGCTTAGAAAAATCGTAGATACTTAAAACTTTAATAATATCGTAGTTATAATTATTTATTACAGTCCTTTAATATTTTTTGTAGATAAGGACTGTGTTTAAGAAGTAAAACTAAAAAACAATGATTGAAATCCATCCAGTCATCTTTGCGTCATGCGGGCATAACAACATACCTTTGTCCTTTTATTTATATACTAGCTGTAGCAACAGATTCGCACGCGATTTTTTTAAATTGTATTAAAGAATTATAAAATTGTGGGACTATGTACAATTATAGAAATGCTATTTAAAAACATGTAATGTGTACATTAGATATATAAATACTAACGGTGTGCCTAATAAGGTTTGTCGTCGCAGCATATTTAGAACCTTACCCCACCATATAATTACCTCAGTGCTCACTTACACTGTATAAGGAACTAATGAAACAATTAATTAAAATATTACTATAAAGATTTACTTTTACATTACATTTAATATACATTTCTATTGATTTTTTTAAATTAAGATTTTGTGACTATAAAATATAAACGCTTGTGTGTGCCGCAAAAAAATGTATTATGGAACTCTTTACGTAATAAATTTATGGTCTAACGTAGTCCGATGAAGCTGTTATAAGACCTTGCTAGGTCAATAAGTCAGATCGAAAAAAAAAGTTTATGGTCTAAGATCTTATTAGGAAGACTTCGTCTATTCTCGAAGTTACTAATAATTTAAAATGTCGAATTGTGAACAATAGGCTAATAATTATTTCTCTAATTAAAATAAAGAATGAGTTGAAATCTTGCTAATTTCATATAGACAAAGTCGCGGGTAACAGATAGTCTAAAATAGAATAACCTCAATTACTTTTTATAAGGTTCGCTAACTGACAATAAAATTTCGTGGAGATCGGTCTGACCGTTTTAGAGATAGTACTACGGGTGAAGCCACTGTTAACAACTAGTATAAACTAAAATAAACTAAATTACCTGTTATAATGTCCGCTATCTGTTAGTGAAAGTTTCGTGAAAATTGTTCCAGTAGTTTTGAATATAGCATTGCGGACAAAGCCGTGGTTAACACCTAGTTTAATTTAGAGTAGCCTATGTCACCCGCTGTAATTTTATCTATCTGCCAGTGAAATTCCTGTCAAAAACGCTCCAGCCGTTTCGGAGATTACCCGGAACAAACAGACAGATTGACAGATCGACAAACATTTTAAAAATCGAATTTTTGTTATCAGAAGCGTGTATACTTTTATACCCAATCAGTCATTTTTTTATTTTGATATTACAGACAGACACTTCATTTTTATTATATGTATAGATATAAAAAACAAGTTCAGTGGTAATATCCGGTAAGGTCAGATAAAAAGAGCTAAAACTCTCTAGCATTTCTCTTTTTTTTTTTAATGGATTAGTTCGAAGTAAACTAAACTATTAATAGAACCCTCATGTGAATGAAATTTTCCCGGAAATTTATTTAAAGTGATGACTAGTAGTGATCATTATCCGATGTGGAAGTTTATATGGCTTACACATAGTAGGTATCTAATATATCTGCACAATGTTATCTCTTTTCATAGGATATTTTTATTTTGCATAAAGATTCTAAAGTTGGAATGAAATCGTTCCCTCATCTAACTATGAACTTAGCTTCAAATTATAACCCATACCAGAGGAACCCAAACTTTTTAGTCTCGTATACCACTTGTCCAGGTCTTTCATTGAGAAACCCTAACAAATTAACAAAATTCCATCCTTGACTATTAATCAAATCAATATATTATTCTAACTAATGTAACATTAATTCCATACCTAATAATTTATTCTTCAAATATATTATGATAGTGATATACATATAACCTATATTTTACTTTTTTAATTTTTTAAATGCACTATAGCAAGTCTGGTCGAAAATACTGTTACAATTAAAAATAAACAAAATATTACATTTGAATTTGGAATCTGTCATTTTTATATGATTATTCATTGGGTTTTCTTACTTTGGCGCCAATACATTATACAATATTTTGTGATATTAAAAAGGAGTGGGGTGGTAAAGAGGACCGAATAGCTGTGATTGCATTACGCAAAGTAGATATGGAGCCAAATGCAATATTTAAAACTCGCCATACGCTTGGTATTAGTAAAATATTTGTCTACCGGGCTATTAATAGGTACAATGAAGCCTGCTCTGTTTGTAACAGAAAAAGATCTGGCTGTCCACGTAGTGTTCGTACGAAAAAGGTGGTCAAAGCAGTAAGGGAATGAATTCGAAGAAATCCTGTCCGAAAGCAAAATATTTTATCTCGGGAGATGAAGACTTAGGACTTACAGCCTAAGAGAGACGTACTGCTCATTTCTTAAATGTTAATTTAAAAAAGAATAGGGTGGTAAAATCGAAACAACTACTGAAACGGTACACAAAGGGAGGTTACAGAAAAAAATTGTTTACGGATGAGAAAATTTTTACAATTGAGCAACATTTTAAAAAAAACAAAATGACCGTATTTACGCTCAAAGCTATTAATAAGCTCAAAAAAAGAATTGATGTTTTTTGCAAATTCTTCATCTTTAATTTTTTTTTTTCTTTTCGAAATGAAAACGCTGTTGACCTGGAAAGGTCTTTACAGCTGCACCGAACTATTGAAGCGAGCGCTGAAGACACTCAGCCGATTTGGGATGTTAGGGCGACTAACTCAAAGGTGCACGGCACACCTCGGCATGGGTTGTCGCCAGTTTTGTGCAAAAATCGCGACTTATCTGAGCTAAGCTATCTAGATATACGTATATGAGTTATTGAAACATGCATGTATACCAAGCTTGCGTGTCTCAACAACTCCTCCATGTATTTTGATTTGATGATTTGATTGAAGATTTCTCTAAACTATATAGGATAGGTTAAAAAAAGGTGACCGGTGGGATTCGAACCAACGTCTGCGTAGGTCGTCGGTACGTATAAAGCCCACCTTCAGTACGATTGCGCTACGGCGAACTCTATGACTATATTTCGAAAAGGCAGTTTTATTACTTATATAGAAAGATGCGTCATTAAATTATAAGGAAATATTATTTAAGTAGACAGTATTGGAGGGCTGATGTCACTCGCATCCGAAGGAACTTTAACTCTCATTCTTCTGTACGTGTCCCGGGGTGGTGCTAAAGAATAACTTATTTTTGGTCGTTGCTCTGTTCAGCATAAAATGAACCACTCAGCGACAAATAGAGCAATCAATCAATCGACAATAATAAAAGATGAATACTCTATTTAACCACCCGATTAAATTAATAATAGATAACATGTGTATTTATATGTATTTTTCCACTCATTAAACGCCAAAATTAAACTCACGATTCTCTTAAATTTAATCCACCATCGTTGACCGCCATTTTCATGCAGTGGAACTTCGATATTTTTTGCTGACATTGACCCTTTTTTTTCGAACTGACTACGCTATTAACCTAGCAAGGTCTTAACAGCTTCACCGAACTACTAAGGCGAGCGCTTAAGGCACTCAGCCGACTTTATTTGGGCAACTAGCTCAAGGGTGCTCGGCACACCTCGGCTTGGCTGTTGCCTGTTACATGCAAACTCGCGACCTAACTTAGCTAACCTAACTATTCATATATTTTTGAGTTGTTGAGACACATATGTGTACCAAGCATACACGCCTCAACAACCCCTCCATATATTTTTTATCGGAAAATTAGAGTTTTTTCAGTTCGATAAGGGAAAAAAACAAAACCCTTCCACTTCCATGTGTAAGCGTGTAGGCGTGCACGTGTGTGGGGGTGATTGTGTAGTGTTGTAGCAGTGATGTAAATTTTTGTGTCACTGTATCGCAGCGCACTCAAGGGCTCCACACCGAGGGAACGGATCTAGGCTTGAGTCGCTGCCGAGAGGGGCCTAATCTGGTGTGACATTGACCCCTTTTCTGTCACTATTGACCGTTGGTTGCAGACATAGACCACTTTGAGAATCACAGGTCTATACTGATATGTTAGTAGTATGATATCTCCTGATATTTTAATCTAAGATTTTTTCGCTTAGCTTAGCTACATTATCCCCCAGTTAAATCTTAAATTTAATTAATTAATTAAATTTTAGTTCTATTAAACTATAGATATTGAACTCCTATGAAAATACAGTTGGTAGTGAGTATAGTAATAAAATCAACGATATATGATGTGAAGCACCAGGATCAATGAGTAACCAATAAAATTAATAGTTTAATTAGTAGACCCTAAAGTTATTGTATTATTTATACACTATATAAAAAGCCAATTTGAATTCGTAATATCTTTGGTAAAATTATTATTGCGGCCAGATGTGTCATCTACGTCGCAGGCGATAACTGGACGATAACGTTATTATCTAGACCTTATTGGTAAATGACGTAATCTGGAACAGTGAACGTAGAAAGGAAAAGTGGGCGAACTACCATTTGATTACATATACAACCTCGAGTTACACCCACGCTCACCAACACCGCGCACCCTTTGAAAAATTGAACCGAGTTATAAAATCTGTTTATAATGGTCTTTGGAAATCTATCTTTATCTTAATCTAGCTTTTGGTATTAAATAATTTTTGTACATGTTACACTCTTTATAATTATTTACCTACTATTGCCCTATGTAATACATTTTTTGACATTTTGTCTTATGTACGCATACAATATTATTTGAATAATTGCAATTGATAAGTACTAAAAGTGTGATCGATGTACAAGTTTTATAGTATCTATACGTGAAGCAAAAAATTGTACCCCTTTTTAACCTATTTCCCGTCGACGGGTGAACTTGAAATTTAGCATAGTTAAAGTTTATATGGCGGAGAAGTGCAGAAAGCTGTTTATTTTATATAAAATGCAATAGAAGCACATTCAATTAATTAAAATATGCACTACTCACACTACTACTCGAATTTTACACAATATATACACACATGTAAATAAAATAGACATTTTGACAGTCGTCAATAAATACGAAGTTCAAAAGAGGTTATGAAGGAGGTTGCTATGCTCGACTGTATGTATTTTTTAACTCTTACGTTCCAATTACCATTTTTCATCCTACATTCAACAATGATATTATAAAATGTAACTATTATTGTAATGTTTATTATTTTTTATGGTGAACTCACTTCCAATCAAGATTTAATAAAAAAATGAGCCAAATAATACTTTGTATAATCCAGATAAGAATTTTATTCACAAAAGTAATCCATGACTTAGACCTCCGCGGGTACAATGTAAATTCAACCTCATATAGCAACAAAAAAGAATTTATTTTCAATAGCTATTAGAGTATTACTAAAAGTATTAAAAACATCTTTGTATTGGATTCACCGCTTAAGTGTATTGTGGATCCATTACTTTTCCAAACGATGGTGCTGGGCATATCACTATTTCTCATATTGATCAAACTACATTTAATTCAGTATCACCCAGAAATACCACCCACCCATGGTGTCGTGTAAAATTAATTGAAAATTGTGTCATGGGTTCCGATAAATTTCTTTATTTTCGTAAAGTTATATTTGCTTATAATTTGAGAGCTTTACCACGTGGTTTTTATTTCAAATTTATAATTAATTTCAATTTTCATTTATACATAGATTTTTTTTCATGTTTATATAATTAAAGATCATGGCAAATAACTGAGTAGCCATGATGAAAACCTTTGATTATAGAAGTATACCCTTTGACAAAAGAATCCTAATAAAGTTCAAACTTTAAAAAATCAAATAACTATGGTCGAATGTCGACCACTGGGCGCCCACTAGTGTTATTTCATTAGACACGGGTATAAATAAAAAAGTACGTGTCTCTAATCGAGTTTTTTTTCTTTTTCTTGTTATATTTAGTATTTACATTAAACAAGGTGTTTTAATCAAAATAAGTTTTCTAATAATATTCTTATATTTACGTTGGACTTTCGTATGAATTTTCATTTTTTTTATTTATGTCATATAGGAGGCAAACGAACAGGCGGGTCACTTGTTGTTAAGCGATCACCGCCGTCCATAGACACTAATAACCCCAGAGGAGTCACAAGTGCGTTGCCAGCCTGTGTTTGGGGGAATGGAGAGAAAGGGGAAGGGAGAGAAAGGGAACGAAACGCAACAATGCAAGCACTGTTACTTCACGTTGGTTTTCTGTGAGAGGGTGGTGCTACCCCGGACGAGCCGACCCATTCATGCTGAAACCAATAATAGCTTCAGCGTGGCTCTACCACCTACATAATTACGCATACCTTTTTTTTTGTATTGTAGCACGGCAAAATGACTGCACTATGCCTGATGGTAAGCACAGTACAACCCAAAAACAATAGCGACCACCAAGTGACACACTATCCCTCGCCGGTCACCACTATCATACCGGCCTGTAAAAAGCTGGGTATGCACAGGCTGATCCCGAAACGCGACGCGGAGAAGCGACTCACTATTACGGGCTTTTTCGCCATTTACATGGTAGTTGCGACCCAGTCAAGCTGTAAAACCCTACCACCCCGCTTTCGCCATTGCCTCGTTCGTTATTCAGCAGGGTGCACCACGTGCAGGTGAGGTTGGCTTGGGTGACTCAAGTCTTAAGATGTTATTCGACACCCCTTACACCCCAAAACCTTTTGTTGTTTTTAATTTATTTTAAATAACTCTTGTTTTTAATGAAAAAGTCTAATACAGTTTATTTTCCAAGTAAGAAATGATAGTAACGAATTTGATAATTGAAATAAAGACAAAGAAAGTAGTCGAGACTATTAAATATTTCATACTATTATAACCACAATATAATAATTAGTAAATATTTAAGGTCATACTAATTTCGGATTCATCGGTCAATTATATCTTAAAGTAACAACGGAGCTTGCTTTATTTCGATAACTGTTTCGTTCAGAAACAACGGATCTATTGTCGTCGGTTCCATAATATTTGCTCAGGTGTGCACTATTTGTGACGAGACCTGCACAAATGAATGAGCCACGGCTCGGTGGAGTGTACGTCGTGCTAATAGTAATCGAGTGCGCATGACTGTATTCTTGTTCACTCGATAAACCGCACTATGTTGGCGTTCGTGGCACGTGTTCGTGTGATTAGTCGTAAACCGTGAGGATTGGAAGTCCTGAATTGACCGAGATGAAGGAGGCTGTTCTGCGACCCTGTGCGTTGCGATCGCGAACGTAGCGACCGATGCGGTGCGCGAGTGGCGAGGACCTCGGCCGTGGTGCGTGGGTGCGGGGTGACCGTTGCGCGCCGTCGCCGTAAGCGGCGCGCCAGTCGCACACTCGCGCCTGTCGGGGTGGGTGCCAGTTCGACGTCTCCATTATATTCACGCTTTATCATATTATATTGAGTTTATTATTTTTTGTGTTGAATTTTATTTTTAAATTGATCGTTTCTCGTGATGTGCTCTGTTGATTTCTAACGAGTATAGCGTAGTGCGAGGATTTTATTCGCTCGTGAAAATTTGCATTTTTCGGGAAAGTGTTTTCCTTTGCTTGTGCGAGGCGTCGAAGGGACCGAGAACGGGTGGGCGCGCGGCCCGTAGTGGCGGATTGGTGGATGGTGCGGCGCGGGCGGGCGCCGGGGTGCGGCCGGCGCCGCTAGCAAAATGTCGATACCCCTGGGCCGGGAGACTGTGCTCCCCACGCAGGTGAGTCTTCCCGTGTTCTCACGTGTGCGTCGCGTGTACATGCATTCTGCTTATAACTCATGATTTTGAAAAGGTATGCAATGTGTAATCATTTCACACTGAACGTTGCATGTATTGTGGCAGCCAAACAGCACGTATACATACATATATATAGTAAATACTCATACACACCACTAAGAACCTTGTTCGTAATATACAAATGCCCATCATATTCTGGAATCGAATTCGTGAGCTCTCGACGCCCCCGGTCGTAGGTTTCCCCGCTGCGCTTCGAGTGAAATATTACGTGGAAATATCGATATTACCGAAGTAAATTATTTCATTATATTATTCTCATTAATATTAAGTATTTGAACGTCACAAAGGTGTTATTTGTATGTGCACATTATCGTAACATATCTATATTTAAAAACTGGTTGCTCATGTCTGTCTATCTTATCTTTTATAATATAGATAAATGAAGATTGCAGGCGTTTTTCAGGGTCTGTAGTACTTAACTCCCACGTAGACTTCGTTACTATTCATTTGTTTATACTTTTCATACGTATCATAATTACCTCTTGGACGACTAGTTATATATTATATCGTTAATAATTATATTCTTAAATATATCTTTATGTAAGAAAATAAATTGTTAATTTGAAGACTCGCTGGTCATATATTTTTAAATGAAAGCGGAATATATGAAATTGATTATTTTCGTTGACTACCAACAATAAAATATGTTTATAGGCATCTCGTTTAAGCATTTTATTACTAGCGGGAATATCTTGAGAAAATTATTATACTCATAGACAAAAAAGTATTTCGTATAGAACATTTTATAACTTCGTAATATCAATTTCTCATGATACTTACGTACGGAGTAATATAATAAATATTCCTGAATGTGTATACATATTTTTTATAAATGTCTATGTAAATAGATTAGGGGTTCTATTCATTTTTATGTTCAAAATTAACTCTTCACTGATTTTATAAAAATCTACACATAGTTATTTCATATCATAACTCAATATATAGGGTACAATAATTATACTAAATACTTTCAGAAATCGTGTTTTTATTCTTACAATTGATCTTTATCAAATTTTGACTACGAGAAATAGGAGGATGTTATTAAAAAATTGATAGCTTATAATAATAATTTATAATATATTAATTAATTGATAAGTAATCTTACTTAACAATTAATGATATTTTGGAAAAACGTTTTACGAAAGTTCATAGTCTTTAAAAATTATCAGTAATAATACCAGAAATAATAAAATACATTTTTGTTTAAAAACAATAAAAACGAGTCTAAAATAATGACTATTAAAACGTAAAAAACCATCGCTGTTACTATTACCTAGATTACAAAAACCTACTATAACCTACATGGTTTGTTGTAATAAAAAGTAAAAATACAAATTTACCAACTTCTGAGTTGCCAGTATCAAATTTCACTAAAATGTATCAATTAAATTAAAACATATTATCATAACATTCGTCAGCAATCCGATTAAAAATAATTCCTTGAATTTATCCCAAAACTTTTCTATCGACGTGTAGGTAAAGGTTAATTTAGTATGTCATTGACTGATAAATTAACGCAGGAAACTGAATCAGACATAAAAACGAAACTGTTCCGACGAACCAATCAATTACGATGGAGTTTAACGTATAAAAACATAAATTTGGAATTGTCGCTTTTTGACCAATCGCGACGTATTGGTTTTTATATGTAACTTACTAATATTATAACTTTGAAGATATCTTTGTTTGAATGTTTATTCTTCAGTTATGTTAGAACAGTTAGGACGGGCTATATTTGTTTGCCATAATAATATGTTGCCTGCGTGGAAAACAATACATACATGATTTTATTTCATTTACATTCAGGGAAAAGATCAGGTAAAAAAAGAACTCAATACATATATGTATATTTAATAAAAGAGTATATAAGTAATCAACAATAGAATTAGAAATATTTTAACTACTATAGCTGTAAGTAAAATGAAGTAATAACTTTAAAATAATTGCTTTTGTATTCAGCTTACGACGTAAAGTTCAAGGCTTTATCGATCCATCAGTTATGAGACTATTATTTTAGATGCTAATTTTCATTGTTAGTATTCCTTTAGCAATATATTCTGTAACAATTTTTTAATAAAATAAAATAAATACATATAAGGTAATTAATATACACTTCTATAAATGAAATTTAGAATCTAAATTGTTGAGCATATCTAAAACAAGAATTTAGAATTATAATCGAATTGAATGCAATTCGATAATCTAGTTTTCTCTTACAAAGAGTATCTTCGATCATAGTTTTATGATCTCAAATTAGCTGTACATGTTTCCTGAAACATGATACGCATTATAGTGTCAGGCGTTTTACCTTAAGTAGTACATGGTGAAAACTAGTACTTATTTATAATTTATTTGTTGTAGCGTTCGGCTACAATCATTTAACGTTAAGTGACTATGTGGTCTACGAATATTTACTACTAGCCTCTGCCCGCGACTTCGTTCGCGTAGAATAGTTGCTTTAAGCTGACGCTAACACTCAGCGGATGCTCTTAAGAGGAAAGAATCCCCGATTTTGAAACATTCTTTATTGGTGTTCCGCCCCATTTGGTCTTAGCGTGATGATATGTATAACTATCCTCGATAAATGAGCTATATAACACTGAGAGATTTTTGCTAATCGGGCCGGTAGCTCCTGAGATTACGTCACAAACTCACAAACTTTACTTCTTTATAATATGCCTCTTTATAACTCCGTGACAATGGTAGTAATAATCTGAAAGAGTGATTGCCAAAAATAAAGTATACATAGACCACATATATTTTGCTACAATGAAATAAATAATAAACTCTCACTGTCTATCAGTGACCTTAAAAGTCTGTAAATTTATTGCTAACGTCAAAAAAACTAAAAATCTTATATTACCAAGACAAAATGATGAAAGGTATAATCTTGTGTAAATATATCTACACGTACGGTTGAACAGTACAAAAGTTGATCAGCTATAGAGCCATCTAGTTTTTTTTTCATTGTAGCACGGCAAAGTGACTGCACTATGCCTGATGGTAAGCACAGTAGAATCCAAAAATAATAGCGACCACCGATTGACACACTGTCCATCGCCGGTCGCCACTATCATGCCGGCCTGTAATAAGCTGGATATGCACAGGCTAATCCCGAGACGAGACCCGTAGAAGCGAATCACTATTATGGGCTTTTTCGCCATATACATGGTGGTTGCGACCCATTCGGGCTGTAAAACCCTACCACCCTGCTTGCGCCATTACCTCGTTCGTTATTCAGCAGGGTGCACCACGTGTAGGTAAGGTTGGCTTGGGTGTCTCAAGTCTTATGATATTATTCGACACCCCTTACACCCCAAATATCGTATAGTAGCGAACTATATAGTAAAATGAATTACATAATAACATTATCTAAGAAAAAACATTTAACTCTAACTTTGTACACCCATGTAAACAAATCAATAGAATTGAAAATTAAGTAAATATTATAGTTTTTTACTAAATTTGTATGAAAGTACTAAGGTATTTATAACAAAAACCAATTTTAAAAATCGTCGTCTTTCTGGTTATTTGTTTCGGCTAATCTTCGAAATGGTTAGACAAATTCTGATGGGACTTTCAATGGCAGATAGCCAATATTACAAAGAGTAACTTTAGAACAAAAAACGTTATTCTGTGCAAATATAATCAACCAAAGACACTGTATCTCGCGCGCCTGACGCGTAATATTACACTAAACAAACATTTTTTTGTTAAATTGAACGCGGTCCAAGTTGCACGTAACAGTTTGTGTTATTATATATGTATAGTTAATATAATACACATATCAGATACATCATTACGTGACGTCATTGCTCATTTAAGTAATGTACAGTGACTAAAAATACGATACAGTACGTATAGTCATTATCTAAATGAGCTGTTTGGTGGCTTAGAATACTTATTAAATGTAAATAAGGTCACACTTCGTGTTCACACAAATCGTGGTGGTCGAATGATTAGACAAGCGGTATGTTTATTCGCTCAACACTCCTACACGTGTAGGTATGTATCAACGGATTTTAGAGAATTGTTATCGAAGTCCGGTGAATCTGTGAAGACCCCTCAGGTTAAAATCGTATAGTGACTTCGAAAGAAGTGTTTGAAGCGATGATGAATTCTGTAGCGTGTACGAAATGAAGCTACCTCTCTCAAGTTGAAACTATGTAGTCAAACAAAATTAGATACGAGATTTGAGAGTTATTCCTATGTACATCGTGTTACCATCGGCACTTAAAATCAGAAAAGATTGTGTAAACGCTAAGTTTATCTAAACACTAGCCTCTGCCCGCGACTTCGTTCGCGTGGAATAGTTACTTTGGGCTAACACACAGCGAGATCTCTCAAGAGGAAAAGAAGTCCGATTTTTAAATATTATTCATTGGTGCTCCGCTCCTATTAGTCTTAGCTTGATGATTTATAGCCTATAACCATGCTTGATAAATGAGCTATATAACATTGAAAGAATTATTCAAATCGGGCCCGTAATTCCTGACTGAGTTACCCCCTACAACGTCACAAACTCATAAATTTTACCTCTTTATAATATTAGTATAGATATAAAAGAATTTCTGACTGATGGACAGACATATCAGTGCACAGTCCAAACTACTGGGGTTAGGGCCGTAAAAATTGGCATGTGGGTATCTTTTATACAGTAGGTGGGCGTTAAAGAAGGATTTTTGGAAATATAACCACTAAGATGATTAAAAAAGGATGAAAATTAGAATGCAAATACTTCAGCCACCCATTCTTTTATATTTATAGATATTAAATAAGGAGTAGAAAAAATTACCGCATAGAAAACGTGTGTGAAGTAGCAGGAAATTTCTAAAAATTATATATGAAACAAAGAAAACGTGAGCGTCGCGTTATGTTCAATATCGGAAGAAAAAGTGTCAAAGTATTCGATTTTTCACTGTTTCTTATAACAAGCTTCTCCCGCGTCTTCGCTCGCTTCAATGTAGTGTTTACGTTTCCCTCGTGAACGGTACTCTTTTTTTATACCACGATGGTGGAGAACAAGCGTGCGGGTCGACTAATGATAAGTGGTCATCGCAGCCTATGGACATTGCCGACCCGGAATGAAGTGTATCCCATGTCCTTTTCTGTGCTCTTGACAACGTGTGTGCAAAGTTTCAAGACGATAGGTTAAGTAATTGATGCGTGCGAGTGATAAAACCAAGAAAAACAAAAAAACTCACTTAACATTTATAATAAAGAAAAAGTATTTATTCAACAAAATGATGTTACATGGTATAAAAATAACTATAGATTCCCGCACTAGAAACTGAATCCTGGGTCGCGGGTATTCATTCAAAACTACGTTACGAAATTTATAAACTGTTGGTGCCGTCAGTGGCTTAATTATTGGATAAGTGAGATTAATAGAATGTAAAACATCAAGTATATATATATATATATATATAAACATCATAAAATTATTAGTACTTAATAACAACAGTAAGGATAGGTTAGATCTTTCTCAGAGATGTTTATCCTTTTTGTAAAGTCTTCATGGACTTTTTTATTATTTAAACAATGTAAGATGACACTTCGGCCACTAATGACAAGTGTTGAGGTTCAGTGTCCGTGCATTTCTTGCGCTATTTAATGCTACTCACATAGTTTTACTGTGACTCATGTGTTCTAAGAAGCGCCGCGGTTTATCTCTATGTTAGATTGACATCATGTACAGTTATATCCTGATCGAGAATTATAAAACTGCTCCACACGTTTCAACGTCGGTGTGTAAGATTCTTCCTATTGCTATTTTTAACGAAAACAGGTATGTTATGTTTAATTTGAAAAATATTTTTCATGTTTGTTTCTGTATCTTTACTTATGACGGAACTAGCAGTTACCCGCGGCTCCGCACGCGTTTTTTAAATATATTAAATAAATGTAAAATTATGATTAGATGTGTAAATTATAGAAATACTCTCTCGAAAATATTTGTAAGTACGACACGCACATCATATACTGTAACAGGTAACATGTACCTTACATATGTGAATACTAACAGTGTGTCGAATGGGATGGGATTTATCATCAGCTACGTACCTGAAACTTTAAACTACTATATACCATCCTCAATGATCACTTACATTATATTAGAAAGTATTAAAAATATTAAGTTATACGTTATCGAACATGTTTTAAATCTTTTATTATATAGATATAATATGCCCATATTGTCGATATAATTAGGTTATTGATATACGTTGCTATAATTTAAATCACATATAAACATTTGACTTTCAATTATATTTATTCTTGGAGTCCAGGACAGCGCACGTCTCACGCGCATGTCTACAGTGAACAACATATTTTGAATCAATTCCACACAGACGGATACACGGTTCATCACTACATAGTGTAAAACAAAGTCCTCTGCCACGTCTCTCTATATGTCTATTCGCGATAAGATCAAAAAATCGGCTGAGTGCCTTAAGCGCTATCCTTAGTAGTTCGGTGAAGCTGTTAAGACCTTGATAGGTCAATAGCGTAGTCAGTTCGAGAAAAAAAATGATCAAAAACTACAGAACGCATCTTCATGCCGTTTTCACTAATATATAAAATGATTCTTGAGCAAGGGTTAGGTATAGTTTGTCTTTATTATCAGGGCGGGCAACGTCTGCTGAACCCGCTAGCTTAAAGTAAAACGGCTAATTAGTTAGTTATTTGTCCGTTAAATTCCCGTTCAAATATTACTTGTAGTCCGGTGAAGCTGTTAAGACCTTGCTAGGTCTACAGCGTAATCATTTCAAAAAAAAAAATACGTTCAAATAGGTCCAGCCGTTTTTTTTGGAGATAACTCGGAACAAATAAACAAACAGACATATTGACATAATAAAAAAAAATGTTGATATCTGTAGCACCACAGATATATGTATAAACCAAAAAGTATTTATTTTAATATTAAATTCACACACTTTGTTTTTATAATACGTAATATATCACAAATAAAAAATTGGGAACAAAACTAAGGTACAATAAACTTTTTGAGGAGTTTTTGGCGGGATTTCAGTCTGTCATGCAGTGGATTTTATATTTTATTCATAATTTTGTGTTACTTGACACTATATTATGTTAAATTGGCGGCGTTTTATGTAATTTAATGTTCGTTTATTGTACATAAGTGAAATGAATGAAAAATGAAAAATTATACCACGACGCATGAATCCTGTGGTCTTGAAAATTAAGAAGATAAAAATTTACGAAATATTTTATAGAGGATTTGGCGCTTATACCTTTTCATTAACTTGGACATAAAAGAAAACTGGCTAAAGAATACATAATAACTACCTATACTGACAACTTCAGAATTGGCAGTATGGACCAATTCCTTCGCTAGTCTTATTGAACGAATATTATCACTACTAAACTATTTGAATAACAATACAAAATAAACTTTGGGAATGCTTGCGATATAAACGTACCACGTATAATTAAAAATTGAAAACAAAACTAACGTAGAACAAACTTTTTGAGTAGGAACACAAGACAAACCATGAAAATATTTACGATAGAATGTTATCGTGTAATCATGGCAACGCATATAATACTGACATTAACACGTAGCGGAAGCTTCCAAAATAGCCCGATTTTGAGACATTCTTTATTAGTGCTCAGCTCCTGTTGGTTTTAACGTGATGATATGTAGCCTATAGCCATCCTGGATAAATGAGCTATCTAACACTAAAAGAAATTTTCAAATCGGACCGGTAGTTCTTGAGATTAGCGCGTTCAACCAAACAAACAAACAAACTCTTCAGCTTTATAATATTAGTATAGATAGATATATTACGTAATCCGTAAAGGTGTTTTGATGGTGTCAGATATCATCGGCATTAATTGCCTTTGGTACTCGGAAGGTTTTTTTAGGAAATTATAAGAATTATTTTAGTGCTTAGATTTTACACAGACGATTTACTGTCGTGTTTTAGTGTCTAGAGTTTTTTTTTTCGGCTGACTACGCTATTGACCTATATAGGTCTTAACAGCTTCACCGGATTACAATATGTCTAGAGTCAATGCAACGCATGCCGGACTTTAGGAATAAATCTGTTGAAAAAGCGAACAATATTTCTTACTACTTCTTACAATTCTTTAAAATACTATTGTATAATAAATTAGTCCCTCAGAAAGTATGTCTTTATTATTTACAATTTTTAGTTCTATTTTTCACTGTAGGTTTTATATATCCACAAAGATATTAATAAATTTGGGGCATAACAGTAATTACTTAATGAGTTAATTTCTAAGATATTAAGAATAGTAAATAATAATATTAGTAACTTTTGTCTGCGGTTTCCTTTGTGTTCATTTATATTTGACCTGTCGCTCGGGAACAATATTTTTCTCTATGCGTGTTCTGTATACTAAAGTGTATATAAAATTTCATGATGAGCGGGTGAGTAGCTTCAACATCAACCTTTTAATAATAGCGTTCGTAGATTCTAATTCTGCCAGTGTCAAAACCCTCATGAGAGTCACAGGGTGATTTGCTAAGGTGTGAGAGTATAAAGGACAAACTCATATTCGCATTTAAAATGTTAGTAGAATAGGATTAATGTCATGTAATGTGACTGAGAGGCGAACCGTGAAGCTATTAATAGAATATACAAAATGGATTAAATTTATGATATATGGAAATAAATTGCTAATTTAAATCCACTAAAAACAACTGAGTGTTTAGAAAAAACATGACAATATATACCTAATTCCTAAAAATCAATCAAAATTAAGTATAACAAACACTAAAATAGAAGATAACCCTACATGAGTGTACAGCTTTATTTACTTGCCAATATTTGTTTTACATTATTTGTTATCAATGTAACACAAACGAGTTAAGACAAATAAGTTTGAAAAAATACATATAAAAGAATATTTTAGATTTAAGTATGTAAAATTGTTTTAAACTTATGTTTTTTACCTTTATAATGGAAGGTTGTACGAAAAAAATCAATGCACAATTCGTGCTCCCGCTGTTAATTTTACCAATAAATTAATCGAATGAAAAAATAAAAAGAGGAGAATACGCTATCTAGACGATTTATTAACTATGCTACCACGAGCCTTATTCTTATCTATAAGTACATTGTCTTCATCTTAGCTGGCCTTATTGAGGTGATATATATATGTTATTTTGTACCCTAAGAGCTTATATTAACAAAATACTCATTTTTAACAACTGGTTAGGTATAAACTGACGATTATTTGTTTTGGCATCTGCCACGGATACAATATTGTTATGATTAAAAAATTATTCCAATTTTACCATGTATCCTTTACGTTTTAAAATGCTTTATCGTAATATATTTGTTTTAAATAAATAAGTATTTTATTTTAAGATATTACAAATTAAATATGAGCTGAAGGTTATTTTTAAGCCTAATAATGTCTTAAGTTGCTTGGTAGTTTTATTATTTCGAAGCTTCTTTAATTAAACAATCCATAATCTGTTTATTGTATTATGTGAAAGGATTAGGTCTTATACTCAGATAAAACTCTATGATCATAGACGAAAGATGTCTCTATCACATCCTAATAAATAAACACGTTAGTAATTCCAACAAAGAAACATTAGCTAGGAACTATCTTCACGTTCCACTGATTTTTACAACTTGTGTCATTGGTTATCTCGTATGCTTTGAGAAAAAAAAATGTTTCATCTAATTAACTGTAAACAGATTTATAATAATATCTAATTAGATGTAGTATATAATAGTTTTTATTTTTACAAAGAAAGTATAGGAGGCAAACGAACATGCGGGTCACCTGTTGTTAAGCGATTACCGCCGTCCATAGAGACTAGCAACCCCAGAGGAATCGCGAGTGTGTTGCCAGCCTGTGTTTGGGGGAATGGAGAGAAAGGGAGAGGGATTATAGGAGAGGGGAAGGGAGATGGGTCTCTGGCGCTCTCACTGACCCAACGAAACACAACAATGCAAGCACTGTTACTTCACGTCGGTTTTCTGTGAGAGGGTGGTGATACCCCGGACGAATCGACCCATTCATGCTGAAATCAATAATAGTTCAGCGTGGCTCTTATGCTTACGCTTATAACAAAATGTGTGGAAAAATCATACATAAAGATAAAAGTACAAATTGACAAATCGATATATTAATACGTGAAGCAAAAACTTTGTACCCCTTTTTAAACGAACTGCGTAAACGGGTGAACTTGAAATTTGGCATAGTTAAAGTTTATATGGCGGAGAAGTGCAGAAAGCTATTTATTTTATATAAAATGCGTTACAAGTACATTAAATTAATGAAAATATGCATTACTCACACTAATGCTTGAATTTTACACAACATCTACACACATGTAAGTAAAAAATACATTTTGAGAGCCGTCAATAACGAACTTTAAAAAAGGTTACGAAGGAGGTTACTATGCTCGACTGTATGTTTTTTTTTACTCTTACGTTCCAATTACCCTTTTCCATTCTACATTCAACAATAATATCATAACATATAACTATTATTATAATATTTATAACACGATTTACATTCCATATCTACATGCTCTTTGAATTTAACTGGTCAAATTGAAATTTAATTTTACAATAATATAATTTATTATAATAGCTATTTTAACATGAATGACGTCGCATGCCTTATATGCCCTTTGAAATCAATTGATCATATTGTAGATTCAAAATCAATCAAAATCAAAAATACTTTATTCAGTTTAGGCCCTAATAAGGCACTTATGAACGTTAAAACTATCACCGGTTCGGAAACAACCCAGTCATCGAGAAGAACCGGCAAGAAACTCGATCTGGTTTATCTTTTTAATATATATAATATTTAGACTATATTACATACAGAACAGAAACTTCTAATGGAAAAAAAATTAATGGATGCAGAGAGATGAGTCAATTCCAGACATCACTATCGTTCACATACTGATCCACTCTATAATAGCCTTTTGAGACCAAAACCCGCTCGACATGGTGCTTAGATTCACAATCAGGCATATCGGTAATATCCTTTGGAATTTTGTTATAGAACCGTATACTATTTCCCAAAAAACTATTTTATAATAATACAATATGTAAATTCATAATATATATATATACATTAATAATTAATTGAAAAACAATTTATCTTTAACACATTTATGGAACCACTGAAAAAAATATCATTCTCTTTGGTTTTATTGGGTGTCAAAATTTTTAGGTGACAGGAGTGCTTATACTTCATGTTAAAAGTAATGTAAATAAATAAAAATAAAGCAATATTCCCAAAGTCAAAGTCAATAGTATAATGTTTATTATTTTTTATGGTGAACTCACTTCAAATGATGATTTAATAAAAAAATTAGCCAAATAATACTTTTTATAATCAAAATAAGGATTTTGTTCATAAAAGTAATCCATGAGTTAGACCTCCGCGGTTACATTGATGCAGTTCAACCTGATGTAGCAACACAAATGAATTTATTTTCAAAAGTTAATGGTAGTGTTAAAAACATCTTTGTTTTTGATTCATCATTTGATTCTACTATGTATCCATTACTTTTCCAAAAGATGATACTGGGCATATTACTATTTCTCATAATGAACAGACTACATTTAATTAAATATCGTCCAGAAATACCACCTACTCATGGTGTCGTATAAAATTAACTGAAAATTGTGTCATTGTTTGCGATAAATTTCTTTATTTTTGTAAAGTTATGTTTACTTAGAATTTGAGAGCTTTTTTACCACTTGTTTTTGTTTCAAATTTATAATTAATTTCATCATTCACACATAGATTTTTTTATTTAAATCAAACCTTTTATTTTAATTATTTTTTTTATTAAAATTTTGGCAAATAAATGTGTAGCCATGATGAAATACTTTGATTATAGAAGTATACCCTATGACAAATGAACCCTAATAAAGCTTAAACTTTAAAAAATCAATGACACATGGTCGAATGTCGACCACTGGGCGCCCACTAGTATTGATTAAAATTATTAGGTTCAGGCTTGCATTCACATTTACACATTTGAATAGAATAATTATTCGAACCTTCGATGTATTAA
>JACEII010000001.1:8086842-8168607 GCA_014332785.1 Antheraea mylitta
AATGCATTTTATATAAAATAAACAGCTTTCTGCACTTCTCCACCATAAAAACTTTAACTATGCCATATTTCAAGTACACCCGTTCACGGCAAATAGGTTAAAAAAGGCTACAATTTTTTTGCTTCACGTATTAACATATAGATATATAATATTAGTATAAATAGTATAGATATAAATACTGTAAATATAATATTAGTATAGATATTCGGGGTCGATATATTGGTCTCGCCTTCAGAAATGATTTGTTTTGCGTGTACAGAAGGTATCTGAATTGAATAGACAGCGTCGCTTTTTGATTTTCCTTGATAATTGATAAAAAACACTTTTTTAGTACTCAAATTCAGAAGATACTAGAGTTTTACTAGAAGATTATGGGGAAGAAATTGAAATACGTAGGTAATAAGACAAAATATGTATAAAAATGACCGTAACAATAATTATTCCACTAAAAATATAGAAATGATGTAAGCTTCAATTAAATATATAGTTGATATATTAACTTTACGTTGAAATTTTTGTCGAGATCTTACTCTGTCATGTTGTGGCTTCTGCATTTTATTCATAATCTTGTGTTATTTGACTCTATATTTCGAAATATTGGTAATGTTTACGTAATATAGTTCGTTTATTGTGCACACATCATCACAATTGTAAACATATTGTGCACAATAATACCGCGGAGCATGAAGTCTTAGATGCCACAGCCATGGAAAGTTATAGAGGGCCGCCATATTGTCAGAACATTGAAATTGTTGCAAGGCACTTTTATATTGTTACCTACTTGATAATGGTAGTAATAATCTGGAAGATTAGTTGCCAAAAATAAAATTTAAAACAGCTTTACGTTGATTGTTTTTTACTTTTTAAATAATAACATCTAAACACTATCACATATCAACTACTACCTGCTGCTGACGACTTTCTTCAAGGACTTAATTTTCTTCGGGTATTACGTTTTATACATTGTTTATTGATTTATCCCAATTCTTAATTGGACACGTAATTATAAGCCTGGATTCTTTTTCGAGTTCAGTCTTGTACAAATCTGACAATTGCACTGAAATAAGTTTGGTAATGTACAACTTGTGTACGTTCTAAAACGGAAATTTAGGATTTCATTTCATACAAACAACTATCCGATGTTTTCGTGTGTTAATTATCGTATTTTACATTGTAACAATAAAATATATCTAACCATCAGTGGGTATTTACATTTCTTTCAGCAAAAGATTTTAAAATCAGATCAGTCGTTTCAAAGATAACCTTCTTTAAACAAGCCCATAAATTGAACTCTTTGGAACCCGTATCCTAATATTACAAAAGTGAATGTGAGTTTGTTTGTTACGTTTTTCAACTATCGAATGAAATAATCATGAAATTCTGCATATACGTTTTTCGGAACAAGGACATAGGAAACTTTTCATTCAGAAAAAATGAGCCGTCACAGGACGCCTGGCAGATGTGAAACAACGAAATTGTTCGAATACGAAATTGCGCACGGCATCGCCTCGCCACGCGAACAATCATGCTTACACGCACCTATAGATGTTTCACATACAAAAAAATGCTCTCCCAAGTGGTAGGTCAAATCCAGATTAACGCGGTCAAAGCCGGGACCAAAAGCTAGTAGATATATATATATATATATATATATATATATATATATATGAAATGATATGAAATTAAAATAGATGGAATCAATCATGTCTATATAACCAAATAAGAACAATAAGTGCTAACTAACACTTAATACCTAATATTTTTATAACACAAAACTATAGAATGTCTATAATACAAAAAATGGTTGGTTTTTAATATGAGTCATCAGATATGCGTTTGAAAAGTTAAAAGGAAACCAAATTCCTATTGCAGCATTTTTTTGGTTTATAACTATTGAAATAACATTCGTTATATATAGATTCTATTGGTTTATTTATATCTCAAACGAAATACGAACAAGTTTTGTTCTCGTTAGGCGAATAAATTCCGAAGCGAGTCCGAAAATATGAACTTTTCCTGTTGAACCCGTTTTGAGGGTCAAAAACAAAACTCTAAATTACGTTTACTATACGAGAATCGCGTGAGTGGTTTCGCAGAAACGTATTCCTTAAATAACAATAACCAGTAGTAATTCATTTTCTTGTTACTGTGGCCGTCCTCGGCGGCGTCCTTTATCAGCTCTCAGGCCACCGTCCAGAATGTTCCCCGTACCCTTAAAAGGATACATAATAACCCTTCGATCCTTTCGATTGTTCGACCCAGTTTGGAAGTCTGTTGGATTTTTGGCAATGATGTAAGCAAGTTTTTATTATCATCTGACACTGCACTACTTTGAAATGGGGATTAAGAATTTTATTTTTGTTTCGTTTGCCAGGGGTGTAATATCTTAAATCTGTCAATACCAGTAGATATTATAAAGAGGTAAAATTTGTGAGTATATGACGTTGTAGGAGGTAGTCTCAGAAACTACTGGTCCGATTAAAAAAAATCTTTCAGTATTATATAACTCATTTATCAAAAGTGGGGTAGTTTTTCCTCTTGAGAGCTTCCGCTGCGTGTTGACGTTAGCCCAGAGTATATATTCTACGTGGACCCAGTCGCGGGCGGAGGCTAGTATGCTTTAAAGATGAATTTTGTTGAACAAATTCGACTAATAAACTCAAGATGAAGGGACTGACCTGTCTTGAGATTATTCTTTAGTCATACACTGATGTAATGTCGATGTATCGAGATTAACTTGTAAAACTATTTCAGAATATATTGGGTATGCAAATTTAGACGATATATTTATTACTAGCTGACCCGTACAACTTCGTCTGCACCAAATTGGTTATCATTGGTTTCAATTGTATTTTTAAACGTGAAAAATTGAACAAAACTGATACCCGATTACAGCCACAACTACCGTTTCCAATTGTTCCACGGACTCACTCAAACATATACCCAAATTATATGTAATTTTTTTTTAAATAAGCCTAGAACCTTTTCGTAGCATCATCTACCAGGTTCAGTTAAGATACAAACTAACCTAATAAAACTAAATAAACATCTCTACCACTTACTTTATCATAACTATCTTCAACTTGTATTAAAATATTTTTATACTCCATTGTATTTAAGAAAAATATATGAACACCGCGTCAAAGCGTCAAACACCGCGTCGAAGCGTCAACTGTCACTTGCTTGTAACTATTGTCTAAGAGTTAGAAACTGTTTTGAAAACAAATTTTAAATATATATTTCAATATATTTTTATAAATAATCTCTCTATCACTCACAACATAGTACCTATCACCTTTTAATAATTTATCTATTTTGGTATGTTTCTATTGTAGATTATTCTACGTTGTTACACTGAATATTTGTCATTAAATTTATAACGTGTATTTCTCACACTTGATATTGGCGAAATTACCTACATAGGCTACCACGTGTCCTAAATTCTGTCTATTGATAATTTGTGTAGGTGGTAGAGCCACGCTGAAGCTATTTCTAGTTTCAGCATGAATGGGTCGGCTCATTTGGGCTAGTACCACCCTCTTACAGAAAACTGACGTAAAATAACAGTGCTTGCGTTGTAATGATTCGTTCGGTCAGTGAGAATACCGGAGGCTCACAGCTCTTCCCTTTTCCTCCTTTCCCTTCCCTTACCCTCTCCTATATACAGGTTGACAACGCGCTTGCGACACTCCTCGTGTTGCTAGTGACTATAGACGGTGGTGGTCACTTAACATTACGTGACCCACCTGTTCGTCTACCTCCTATGATACAAAAAAATTTATATTGATATATTAAAGAACCAGCTATTCCAAAATTCTTGTTCTTCCAACGTTGCAGGCTCTTGTACTAAGGTGTCGCAAAAAACTCTAGTTACGTTAACTACAAATTTTTGTTTTTCGTTATCTTGGAAAACTCCTTGCGTTTTATGGGATAAAAATTATCCTGGATGTAGCCTTGTGATATAAGTTGTCACTGTGTCAAGTTTCGTTAAAACTGGTTCAGTTCTTTCAGAGTAATACGGGTTTAGATTCTAGACTTTAATCCTTTATCCTGGACAACCCTTCGCGTTTTATGGAACAAAAAGTATTTTAGATGTAATCTCGTAATATTAGTTATCACTATGTCAAGTTTCATCAAGATTAGTTCAGTACTTTCAGAGTGATGCGTGTTCACAGGGACAGACAGACAGACAGACATACAGACAGACAAAAATTGTAAAAAGATTATTTTTGGCTTCTATATCGATAACATAGTCTACCCTGATTAAAATTTTCAAAAAATATTTAATGTACAGATTTCGACTTGTTACAGTTTTGTTATAGTATAGATTGGAAACTATACTTAATGAAATCTTAATCAGTACAGTTCCTAACTTCTGTACTGAAATCTATGAAACTACTAGACTTGCTATTGGTTAAAAATCAAATTAGATGATGAAGATTAAATGACCTCCAAATGAGCGAAGAACTATGAAATTCCAGTGTGAACCTTGACCATTCGCAAACGTGTGACACAGTAATATTAACATTTTGTATTTTTAAATATAAATGAAATTTTCTATTAGTCTACTATTTTCCTATCTTAATGACTATGATAACTATAATATTTAAAAACAAATTTAAATGCATATGTAGCTCATGTGTATTTAGGTTACGTAGACATGAAATTGCCTCAATTGAACGTTGCGCACCGTATTTCAAGTACAACACTTGTTATTTAAGTAGTATCGTGACATTTTAAATGAAATTAAGCGTATGCGCGTTGCACGTAAATAATTTAGGGCTTGAGCCTAAAATACCTGCCTGAGCTGTCGCAAGTCGGCCCGAGCTCGTCGGCCGCCAATGCCTTATATAGCGGTGCACATCGAGGCCGCCCGGCAGTCCTCACATAGCAGCTTACTTCAAAACTTTGCAAATGATCTTAACCGTTAAATGCATTGTGTCTCAAAAATAAAACATTCTCTGATTAACAAAATTTTAATCGTAGTGTAGTGGTTTTATTTTTCGGACTATGCCATAATCACTCGAAGCGTTCAAAAGAATTAAGAATTAAATAAATAAAGTACACGAATCCGCTCGCTTTTTAATATAACGTTTAGATTGAAGAAATCTCTGTAACCGTATGTTGTCATTTTGCAAAAAACTTCTTTGACACAAATTAATATTACTGCAAAATATCATGCTTTTAAGGGTTAAGATCCGAAGACGTCATCGGGATGATATTTACAATAAAAACAACAGTTCAGGAGAGAGCCGAAATTACTGAAGCTATAAAAAAAGGTTTAGAGCAGGGATCATTAATTAGTTTAATTGAAAGATTCTATAAAAATATAAAATATTGACGCTTGATTATAACTGGTAGCCAAGTTGAATATTATAGTGGATGTTCCTCTGCACTTAATGACGGAATTCTGCAAAGTAACGCCTTCTACAATATGATAGGATATGGTAGGTAGTCAAGTAGTTAAAAAGACAAATAACAACTAGACGAAGATTAGAATTTTATTAATATACAAAAGTAGATAAATACGAATAACGTCATATTTTGCTTTCATTTATTTGTTTATCGTATGTATTTAACTTGGTGTAAATATTAAAGCTATCTCTGAAATTTTGGAGATTATCGATACTATATTACTATTTAATATTATAAAGAGGTAAAGTTTGTGAATTTGTGGCGTTGTAGGGGGTAATCTTAGGAACTACTGGTCCGATTTGAAAAATTCTTTCTGTTTTATATGGCTCATTTATCGAGGAAGATTTATCATCCAATGAAAAATGTTTCAAAATCGAGATTTTTTTCCACTTGAGAGCTTCCGTTGCGTGTTAGCGTTAGCCCAAAGTAACTAACACGGACAAAGTCGCGGACAGAGGCTAGTCTATACTAATATTATAAAAAGGAAAAGTTTGTGACTTTGTAGGTGGTAATCTCAGGAACTACTGGTCCGATTTGAACATTCTTTCTGTGTTATATAGCTCATTTATTGAGGATGGTTATAGGCTATATATCATCACGCTACAACCAATAGAAGCGGAGCATCAATGAAGAATGTTTAAAAATCAGGGTTTTTTCTTTTTCCTCTTGAGAGCTTCAGCTGCGTGTTAGCGTTAGCCTAAAATATTTATTCTACGCGAATGAAGTGGCGGGTTGAGGCTAGTCATCGAGAAATTGAGATAAAAAGTTATAAACTTCATAAACATGTGTGGAATCAAACATTAAAGGAAGTCTAACAACTATTATTTTTAGTTCTGGGTATTTCTTCAGAATTCTTGGTAAGAAACTTCTGTATGTTTATTTTAAAACTGTATTTTCGTGGAAATTCAATCATAACATGCATAACCGCGGCAATATAGATACCTTAACGGTCATCGTTTTTAGATTTACGATGCTTATCGTCAGTTACAACGCCATACCCTGTGTCGTGATTTAAAAAATATTGCGAGACAGAAAGAATATATAAGCAAGGACTTTTTGCAATATGTTTTAAATACATGGAATATGTCAGGAAATCTTAAATACTCATTCCATTTTAGTAAAGTCACTGCAACTAACTAGGTTACAATATTTATTTGAATATGTATAATTATTACATAATTTACATACAAGTACTAATGCAAATCGTTGAATTATCAACAGCTTGACAAATATTTAGAATTTATATCTGTCACTTTGAATACATAACCTAGAAACCTTTAATCAAAATTTATATGTTTTTATCGTTAAATAAATTATAGAAAATTCTAGAAAAAAGATTCGATGTAAACATGCCCTATACAACTGAAATATTATATATGCTATAAGTATAATTCGCGTTAACTAAAAAATAGAATCTGTAAACGCGGTTACATATAGAATTGAATAGGAATAAAAACATCCCGTGTTGCTAAGCTAATTAATGTAATTTGTGAAAATAAATTCATAATTGCATTAGTACGATAAACATTATTTATATTACTCTTATATTATGTTATTTACTTCAATTAAAAATATACAAACTTAATTACTTTATTGTATACTAACCTTTCCTCGTGGCTTCAATTTCTTTAACATTAATTTGATTTATTCCTCGGGTAAAGTAACTATAATTTTTTGTGATGAAAGGTACCAAATGTCCTTTTCTGTTCTCCTGATAAAATGAATGCAAAAATCCCGATAATTGTTTGAGTAGTTAAGACGTAAAACCATAACAAACAAACAAACAGATTCATTTTCGCATTAATAATAGTAGTATAGGATACACTTCATAATTATACCAAAGGCTATACGGGATATTATCCCAATGTATATTATACATTGAAAAATTATAAAAAAAAAAAATCCACTTCTTTTCGACAATATGTGTTTTGAGAACAGTTGGTATCTAATTTTATCTTTCATGATTTTACTTTTTTTTTTCGAAATGGAAACACTGTTGACCTGGAAAGGCCTTTACAGCTTCACCGAAATATTGAGGCGAGCGCTGAAGGCACTCAGCCGATTTGGGATGTTTGGGTGACTAACTCAAGGGTGCACGGCACACCTCGGCTAGGGCTGTCACCTGTTTTGTGCAAAAATTGCGACCCATCTGAGCTAACCTAAGCAAAGCTATCTAGGTATACGTATATGAGTTATTGAAACATGCATGAGTACCAAGCATCCGTGTCTCAACAACTTCTGTATGTATTTTGTGTCCGATAAATTCCTCTAAACTATATAGGATAGGATAGAATAAGGAAAAATAAGGGTAGAACTCCTTGTCGTTTATTTCTCTGAAAAAGAAAAACAGCGTGTAAACGTGTAGGCGTGCACGTGTGTATAGGTGATGTGTGATATTGTAGCAGTGATGTAAGATTTTGTGTCACTGTATCGCGTGAGCAGCGTGCTCAAGGGCTCCACGCCGAAGGAACGGACCTAGGCTATGATTTTACTATCTTACTGTATGTCTACCTGAAATGATCGTAACTCTTCAGTTGTAAAATAAGACAAAATATAGTATCTATATGCATATAATTCTGACTGAAGGAATAACAGTGAAGTTGTGAAGTCAAGGTACGTCACAAAAAAATAGCATATCTTATTTCAACAATAATTAAGACTTTCTGTAGTCATAGATGTCTATAGCATTATAATAACGGTAATTGTAGAACAATTTATGGTTTAATTTAATGAATCTATTCAGCTATATAATTACAATAATTGTTAAGATTAATAATTATCGTTTTATAGTCTTACTTTCACATATGTTACATGAATTCTTGATATATTTTCAATAATAATATTCCAATAAAGAGACTGCAGGTTTATTTATGAAATGGGTAATGAAAGTCGAAGATTGCAATTATTTATAATTATATTAGCTAGGTATATAAAAGTTAAGTTTTTGTTCTTTATTTATTTATTTATTTGTTTATTTATTTATTTATTTATTATTATACATTATTATTATACACGATGCTTTGACAAGAAGCTACTCGCAGATGGCGTGCGAGTAGTTTCTTGTCTTGTCATATCTTGAAAATTAGTTAGTTACATTAGCACAAAAATATACACTGGCTAAGTGTGCATCCGATAATTCAGCAAGATCTCATAACTATCGGATAAATTGTATTGGAATGTACTGGAACAAACAGAGTATAACTATTTTTTCATGTTTAGTTAAATTATGTATACAGAAAAACAAAGGAACTCATGAAATTGAAAAACTATATTATGTATTATTGTTTTGGAGATAGTACTGCTGGTTAACAGCTAGTCTAAATTAAAATAAACTATATTACTTGTTATGATGTCCGCTATCTGTCGGTAAAGGTGCCGTAAAAATCAGTCCAACCGTTTTGGAGATAGCATTGTGGATGAAGCCGCAGTTAACAGATAGTCAAATTTAAACCCGTTGTAATTTCAACTATCTGCCAGTGAAATTCCTGTCAAAATCGGTCTAGCCATTTCGGAGATTACCCGGAATAAACAGACAGACAGATCGACAAAGAATTTTTAAATTGCATTTTTGTTATCATTAGCGTGTATTTCTTTCATACCTAATCAGTATTTTTTTATACTTTGATATTACATACAGACACTTAATTTTTAGTATATGTTTAGATATATCGTAAACAATAAAGGCGAATAAAGTAGAGAAATGGAGAAACTTAAATCAATAAAAAATCGGGTTGATGTTCATTATTAGTATCGTGGTCTCGTTTTTAAATCATTTTTGATAGAGATATATCTGAGAGAGTATTATCTGTCATCGTCCCGAATCAACATTAAGTACTAGTTACACTTGAATAGTATGGGACACGAGGCGGCCGGCCCAGTCCCAGTATAGATAAGGCACGCCGCAAAACCAGAGCAAGTACACGCTCCAACAAACTAATCAGAAGATAGTTAGTCTCCATCGTCAGTGCTGTTTCTGTAGCATACGAGATAGCTCTAACATGCATTTTATTAGGTCAAGTTATTATTTAGCCCTTAGCGATGTTACAGAGAAAATTATTCACAATATAATTAATGTACCATTTCTTGCTGATATGTATTTAATGTTATAACATTTTATAAGTGAAAATTATCGAAAAATATTTGGATTACACCTGTAAATGATTGATAATGTACAAAAATACCTACATAAGACGGGTAATTTATGGGCAAAATTGAAATTAGTAAGAGGAATAACGATTAGTTATGAGCCGTTAAAACGGCCCTGGTTTTCATTAACAACGAAAATTAATCAATCTCTGTATATGCAAATTATATCTTTATTTACTTTGACTAAGTAAATATATTATATTGTCTTCTATACGTTATAATTTTATAAGCAAGTAATATATTTGCATTACTTTATTTTGTAACAGTAATAAATATTGAATGCCCATTTTGATATTGTAGGAGATACATTACACATTCATTTATTAGATATATTATACAATTAGGAATAGGAATTACGTAATAGAAAATGGTAGGACTAAAGTTAATTCAGTTTGTAAATTTTGAATACATAAATAATGTACTTTGAATATTATAATGCAATATACTGGCTGTTTTACAGCTCTGTTTAGATACGCTTGAGAATAATTATTTTTATATTCTAAATAAATAAAAATACTCTTTAATTCTGTCTAATAAGACATTATATCGGTATAACAGTAAATCCGTATGAAAAAATTAAGTCGTCTCGAGACGCCTGGCAGATATGTAAGATCGAAATTTTTCGAATCAAACGAATCTCAAAATTTTTAATTACACTATAGGTATGTAAGCTCAGTGCGGCAAGAGACATTGCATATAATCGCTTGCGCAAGGCATCGCGTCGCCACGTCCCACACAGTCGCCACGCCAACAATCAGGTTTACCTGCGCCTATAGATAGGTGTTTACATCAAAACCTATAATCACGTAAATTAATAATTAATTATAGCTAAATATAAATACGATGAATAAAGATTAAATAAAACATAATTATGTTACTTCCGTTCCACTTTGTTTAAAACGAAATAGTATCAAATATTATATTGTTGATAAATCTATAACCTAGATACAGTTCAATGAAAGATATCTTTAAGACGATCTTGACTTTGTTAATAAATACTTCGAGCGGTTGTATATGACGGATCAATTGATCAGGCTCTTGCAATTTTGCTGCTGTCTGACCTAGAAACGATTTGCTAGTTAATACTGTAATAATTCAATACGAGCAAACATGTATCAACTGGCCGAAGGATATTAATTAGAAACTGTGACAAATAGCAATCAGTGTAAGGCTTGTTTAGACTTACGAGTTTTAATATGAAGTAGAGATGTGTGACACTGAACATCGGTGTGAATATAGAAGCAAATAATGATATTGGATATATGTAGTATAAAACTTCGTAATTACATGGGTGTGTTGATAATATTAATTATCTTTAGGCCCATTTAACCTCTTTGCGTGTATATTTAGTAATTTTCAGATCTTCACTGGTAAGTCTTACTTATAATTGTGTGTTTGTTTTTTTTTCTTAGGCTTTCACGCCTCAACAATTCAACCGATCATAATAAGTGTTATCAACTATAAAAATGTATTATTCCCGATATCTGAAATCTACATTAACGCTATTAATGCTAGTAATATAATTGCGAATGTGTTTATGGTTTTTCATACTATATTTTTTGTAATCATTGTCATTAATATATCCAAAAATTCTGGCTTGAAGTCACATGTGTGGAAACTGCCTTAATATGGCCCAAAGGCAGTCCTCGTATCAGCGTATCTAGACCGTACTGACCGTCTAACGCATGTAGGTAACTTGGTCACATTCTGGTGTAGGTTTATCTACTCCGTAAGTTCCGTTATTTGTTTGAAGTGATTTAAATACCAAGAAGCGATGATTAATTCGAAAGTTCAGAAAATGCTTAAGTTAACTCGATATTTGTTTTTTTCCTTATAAGCTTACGGTTACTTGAACCTTTTATTTTACAGTATAAAGCTGAATATGAAAACAAGGTGCTATATATAAGTTAATTAGAACTAAGATATAATTAACACGTTTAAATAATACATATAATACATAATACATTTCACTTTGTACTGAAAACCTGTTTATAATTTTTTTTAAAGGGACAGATTCTATGTCAGTGTTATTGGAATAAAGACAATGAACAAAACCCATACTTATTTGCAAACTTTTCATCATATTTTTGCATAGTATAAGTATAAATCTTCTGTTTGACATACTACAAATATCAACTTGTAGGTTAAAACCTTGAATGACCCTTGAGTAATGATAATGAACCTTAAATTTACATACAGACTAGCTGACTCGACCACGCGTTGGTATGGCTCAGTTATTATATTATTACATTAAAAAAAACGATTTCGAAATATTCTTCATTGGTGCTCCGCTCCTATAGATCTTAGCGTGATGATATGTACCCTATAACCTTCCTCGATAAATTAGCACTTTAACATTGAATTAAATTTTTAAATCTGATCAGTAGTTCCTGAGAATACCCCCTACAACGTCACAAACTACCTCTTTATAATATTAGTCTAGATTAGTATAGCATGTTTCTATTTCACTGGATAATTATATTATGTTTGTACATTTAACACTTTAACTGCCACATTGGTCACATGATCGGTCACGGTTTCTATTGTGACGTCACGATGGTGATTGTTGAAAGGAGCATTAGATCTTTCTACAATTGTAAAAATTTACTAATGGCGCGACGTCCTAAAACAAACGTGATTACGGCGTGACAGTCAAAGTGTTAAAATGATCTTTATAATTCGTGACGGATCGATATCCTTCAAATTTTCAACATACATTTGCTATAGAATGTCTGGTTACTTATTCAAGTAAATACTGTATTACAATTAGTCAAGACTCAAATGTACTATGAATAATCTTTTGTTAAAATCACGGCATATTACCACAAAAGTTTTGAACCGATGACAAGTTGTCACAATTGTGTCCGATCAGGATGACAAATCGACTCCGCGGGCCACATCGGACGTCTCTCGACAACTTTCTGGTGACTTTTCTACTTGTTCCTTTTGATACAGTTTATCGTTCGAGTGAAAGCCTACGAAGTGTAACAATCTATTTATGTTAAACTGTCTACAAATGCTAATTTAGTAATATATCACTTGTGAATCAGCAAAAGCGTCAATAATTTATTATTTCTCTCAGCATAAAAATGTTAGGATGTGCTAAATTTTAATAGATACTATAATATCCATCTAGTAGTCGAAATTCGGTCACAATTAATTATATTTTTTTAATCCAATATTATTGAGGTTTCTTTTGCAAAAGTGTCGACTAATAGTGTATATTCGTTAACGTTAGACTTGTGAAATATGATGAATAAAGACTTATAAATAAACGCTTTGAATCGTCGCTGTTATGAAAAAAATGACTGTTTTATATTTTTTATTTATAAGACTAAAGCTCGTCAAAGATATTAGGCAAAAATGAAGAGAATTGGTTGACATATAGAGAAAAAAAAGATACTTAATTTATTTGTCTCTGCCTAATACGTGCACTAGTTGTCGTATAGTGTTCTAAATTCAAGCGAAATCCACAAATTTTACAACTTCCCACATTTAGAGAAAAAACAAACATTTTCTAAAAAAAAAACTACAAAATTCATTTATTATTTAAATAAAAATAAAGAAAATCGATTAAGTAACAGAGGAAGGAGTAGGTAACTGTTTTGTCTCTAGCCATGTATAGATTTTACGTTTCAATTAACAACTACATCTTTACAATTTTGACTCTGGTGTCACTATTCATTACACTCAGGAAGTCCAAAATGGGACCAATAGTGAACAGGAACACCCATGTTATAAAGGTCACTCGATAAAATCTAGCAACGACGTGTTTCTGTTTACCTAATGGCGTCGAAGGTCAGTGTTAATTTCCCGGTGCATTGACACTTCGCAATACCGTGTTTAGACTTAAGAGTCATCGACCTCGTGTGTTTATAAAAAGTAACTTGAACCTGCCCGCCGTATTACTGCAAATCGACTCCATATCTGCCGATAGCCCTGGCTTCAATCGCCGAGTGCTTTGATAAATAAAAGTATTGACGCAACGTACCACTCTGGTCTATCTGTGTTTATTTCAATAACTGTTATGAAATCAACCGGAACAATCTCTATGTGGAGCAATACTTGTGATATTTGTGTATTTATGTAAGATTATTATTTATCAGACGCTACCATACACTAACAACCTCATGCGACTTTGTTCTCATTAAATTATAAAACAAAATTTAAAAGCAATAAAATATTGCCTTTCTTTAAATCTTAGTATTGGTGACCGATCTTCTAAATTATTACAGCAATTGTCGAGTACTTAATAATATTACAAGTGTCGTGTGATTATTTCAATGTTCCAACAAATGGTGGCTCTCTTGTTAGAACTTTCCAGAGTCTTTTTTGTGGCATCTCAGAATTCATCGTCCGTGGTTTTATTTTCCATTCACTTCATTTATGCACAATAACAGAACTGTATTACGTAAAACACCACAAACCTAAAAAAAATATAGAGTCAAATAACACAAAATATTACCTTTATTATCCACGAAAAACTTAATCACTATGTCAATTTTTAATAGTGATAGGTCCAATTAATCTAAATCCTGTATGAAACTAATATTATACATGCGAAATGGATTTTGTTTAGTACGCTTTCACGCTGTAACCACTAAATCAATCATCATGAAATTTTGTATATACGTGGTCAAAGTTACATGAAGACATAGAAACCTAGATAGGTTTAATGAAGGTTTCACCTAGAAAAAAAGCACCGTTTCCAAGGGATATGCCAAATTTACATCAACGTCAGTTAAGTCTCGAGGAAAGCTACTAATGAAATAAAACGGTCAAGTGCAAAATAATAATTTATAAAAGTAAAATGAAGTAACACTTGCGTGTATTTTACGTTCTACTTGACCCTTACGGTATTATTACAAAAAAGTTAAATACGTATTGAATACTTACTTTAAATAAGTTTCGTATTAAATGTACCGCGCTCACCCGAGGCAAGTTCGTGTTGTCTTTTTTCGCAGGTCTAACTTAACTAACCAAAGCGAAACGAAAAAGAAAGATGGCGAACATTCGGCGACCACGATGCATTTAATACGAAACCTTTTTAAAGCAACTATTCAATACGCATTTAACTTTATTGTAATAACACCGTTAATATTTATGACATTGATCTGAAATTCATCACAACGATATTATATTCACGTTCTATATGTCTTTAGTTGAATAAATTACTAGTTTAACAGCTTTTCTTTTCCTTTGTAACTTTTGGCACATTTTCGCTAAAGTCATTGGATTAACACATTAATAGTAAAACTCGTTTTTCTTTAGAAAGGCAAGCAGTCGAGACGTCGCGTCCATATCTTATAATTCAAATCGAAAAGATTAATGAGGTGAGTTTATCTCAGTTATCAGCGCTAAGTGCTTCATTGGTAAAATCATTAAAACGTTTTAGCAGAGAAAGTGTCGTGGAATACCTAGATAAGAAATACAAAAATAAATTAATCACATACCCTTCATACGGTACCGGGGTCAATATGAATGGAGAAAATTTTGAATAATTATAGACAAAATGAAATGGGATGTTTTTTATATTATATAGAATTTAGCCTGTTGCATACAATCTCATCCAATGTTAAAAGACTTTCCGTTTTAAAATTGAAAATACGCTAAACTTAGACGGGGATTGTCTCTTAAATATATAGCTCTTGGAAATTATCTAAATTTTTTTTTTTTGTATCACGGCAAAGTGACTGCACTATGCCTGATGGTAAGCAAAGTGCAATCCAAAAATAATAGCGACCACCGATTGACACACTGTCCATCGCCGGTCGCCAGTATCATGCCGGCCTGTAAAAAGCTGGATATGCGCAGGCTGATCCCGAAACGCGACCTGTAGAAGCGAATCACTATTACGGGCTTTTTCGCCATATACATGGTGGTTGCGACCCAGTCAGGCTGTAAAACCCTACCACCCCGCTTGCGCCATCGCCTCGTATGTATGTTTGGCAACAGAATTTTAAACTTGACGTTGGTTGCTAGGCAGTTTTTTTAAGCCCTAACAACATGCAAAGTACTATTTTTACTTATTGTGTGTTGTGGAACCACGCTGAAGCTATTACTGGTTTTAGCATGAATGGGTCGTCTCGCCCGGGGTAGTAGTACCACCCGACCCACAGAAACGTTTCGTTCGGTCAGTGAGAGCATCGGAGGCTCACCTTCTTCCCCCTCTCTCTTCCATCCATCCTTCCCCTTTCCTTCTCCTTACTTCCCCTACTCCATCTCCACAAACACAGGCTGGCAACGCACTTGCGACTGCTCTGGTGTTGCTGGTGTCTATTAACGGTGGTGATCACTTCACATCGAATGACCGACATCTTCGTTTGCATCCTATGATATAAAAAAAATACTAATATGAACATAGTATATAACCATCTACAATAATTATCTAAACACGTCACCGAAATACCAATTAAGTTACATTTATCGTTTAAACTTCAGTGGCAGAACTAGAAGAACTAAACTAGCGACAGGTTACACAAAAATTCTAGACACTCTAGATTTTTGGATTTTAGCAATAGCAATCAATAACTCGTGCCCTTTTGCAAACAAATTGTTAGACAAATATCTAAATTAATCTAGAGAGATGTTTAGGATCAGTTTTTATAAATTGACATAATGTTTGAACATTTTTTAGTTTCTAATGGAACGGTCAGGTCGGTAGCAATTATAACCTTTCGAATTTTATAACCAAATATAACAAGTACAATTGAAAAATTGTTAGACAACTAAAATACTAATTAATGTACTTTGTGTATACAAATCGATGCATACTATTAAATTATAAGTCACATCATTGGACTATAAACTTTCACTAATCAGATTTTTGCTAAAAGCCGGTCGGCGTTTCGCGAAAGTGGTCGCACGGCGGCTTTATATGTGGTTTGTAGATAAACAAAGTGTACTGTTTCATGATTTGCTTAGGTATCGTTTTACAATAGCTTGTAGTCTTGTGCAATATGATTGGGTTCATTACAAGATACTATGCAGATATTATCAATGTTAGGAAAATATTACGTTTTCGAATTGCTATATTACACCTTCCGCATAATCTATACTAATATTATAAGGAGGTAAAATTTGTGAGTTTGTGACGTGACGTTGTGACGTTGTAGGGGGTAATATCAGGAACTACTAGTCCGATTTGAAAAATTCTTTCTGTGTTATATAGCTCATCTATCGTGGATGGTTATAGGCTATATATCATCACATTACGACTAATAGCAGCGGAGCATCAATGAAGAATGAGAGCTTCCGATGCGTGTTAGTGTTAGCCTAATGTATCTACTCTACGCGAAGTCGCGGGCTGAGGTTAGTAAGTTATATAAAGGTATCTTTAATATTATTATACCTTTATAACATTATAGATATTCGTTATTTACAAAAATATCAGCTGAGAACATAAGAATATTATATAATAGCATCCTATGAACAAGGACGTGAGATACACATAGATCAAGTTTATACCAATTAGAATATATAGAATAATTGATATGATTTTAGTGGTTACAAAGAAATGGTTTTCTTATATAAATCGCAGGAAAATCCTAAATTTCTTGGTACGTTGAGTCTTATTTTATTCAAACAAATCTAATATAAAAAAATTTCATGACTATTATCAATTCGCTCTAAATTCGTTGTTTCACTAGTTACGTGATAATTTCTTTGTTTAGTTGCATCAATTTTTGAGAATAACTACATAATACATTTAGTAATTTTTGTTACAGTATGAATTGTTCAATTAAGTCAAAATATTTTTACAGTATAAGTAAATAACTTTAATGAGTTTTTGGCGGGATTTTAGTCTGTCATGTAGTGGATTTTATATTTTATTCATAATCTTGTGTTATTTGACTATATATTGTGTAAATTTGGTGGTGTTTTACGTAATATAGTTAGTTTATTATGCATAAGTGAAGTGAATGGAAAATAATAACACGGAGCATGAAATTCTGAGATGCCACAAAAACTCCCTGGAAGGTTCTAGCAAGGGATCCACCATCTTGTTAGAATATGGATTCACACGTTGCTTAATATTGGAATGATCACACGAAGCTTGTGATATTATTGACTACGTGATAATGGCAGTAATAATCGGAAAGATTGATTGCCAAAAATAAAGTTAAAAAAAAAAACTTTAACTTTATTTTTTAAGCAATTCATGACGTAAATGTTTATTACAATAACTGGCGATGCAAAGGCGATCGGATATCATGCAAATTTGTTGAATACATACGCTGTTTTCAATTACCATACCTTAAAGCTTGATCCCTTTTGGGTGAATTTTTAAATTTTAATAAAATACATGTTCAATAAAATGTAGCTTGAATACCTACTCTATTTAAAAAATATACAAATATTAAAGCGGTGATTACGAAATCGAAGTTTTCTTTCTGTATGCAAACAAATGCTAACAACTCACCCAGTTTATACCTGGAGATATTTAATGTTAAACTTTCCATACATGTCGAACATTGCTGCTAATAATGTTACAAGGTACTATATTTTCGTTTACGAGCTAGAGTATAATTAAACGAAATTATATACATTCGTTTAATCGAAGTCTTGTGTACAGTCTGCTATTTAATATTTAAAATTCAGTAAATTTATAACACCTATAGATGGAGAAGCAAATTTTCAATTCAAGGATAATATATAGCTAGTTCTGAAAATCAGGTGCTTTGTCAGGTAGAATGTCAATTCCTATCAGGTTCAAAACCTGGCGTCTACTAACAAATTTCGGTATACGCGTACATTTACTAGTTGAAATAGGTAACACTTTCCCATAACTTTGAAGGAAAGCAGAAACGAGGAAACCTGAACCTGAGAAATGTTTTATTGTACCGCCGCATATGGGAAAATATAGAATTGTGGATGTCTCTGAGTTTAAATTCGCCAATATGTCATGGGCTGGCGTGCGGATTATGTCCAAATTTTCCTTCGGGAAAAGGTCTATGGTCTTGCAGCGGGTCTTTTATAAGCTTACATAATGATATAGCTAGCTAGGTAGGTATTAGAATATGCCTTAACACAATGCTAAGGTTACCTTACAGTATTTTCCTCTACCGAAAGCTCAGGATAAACTTCGGTTGCAAGGATTGTAACATCTCTTTTAGTCATATATTTTGTTTATATGTCTGAGATTAAAATGATAAACAGTCGCTTACGACTTCGACTGTATTTATATCTATAGTAATTATTATCCGCGGCTTCACTTGTGTTAATGTACAATACACATATTTCATGAGAACAGTATTTTTTCTGGATGAAAGGTATACTTTTTTGTAATGGAGACAATGTGTATACACCATTTTATAGTGATCGTCGTGTACTTATAGCGTAACAAACCATCAAATCACATTGACGTTTACAGTATTGGTAAATAATAATATTTGACAAGAACCCTATGTATTTGTTCTAAAATAAAGGTAGGCTAATAACGTACAATATCAGCTATCAGCCAGTGAAACTCCCGTAAAAATCGGTGCTTCCGTTTTGGAGATTAGCTGGAACAATCAGACAGACAGGAAGGCAAACAATTTGAAAATAGAATTTTGTTGCAATTACTTTATATAGTGTTATATACATTTAGTATAAAGCAGTTCTTTTGTCATACAAAAGAACTCAAAATTTTATTTATTTGAATAGATTTTGTTACTGCTTACTATTATCGTAGGAAGTTACAAACATTTTAAAAATTTTATGAAGGCTTAATTTAAATAATAATATTATATGTATGAGATTAATATTGAAAAAAAGAATTAAACTAGCAGTTTGTCTTGCTCTATAGACATAGAGGAAGTTCATTAATTCTATAATCAATACCCAAAGCTACGTTATATTACATAATGTAATAGAAAAACCTATCTGTAAATAAAGAAACGACATTTACAAGTTTATTTTTTTATTTTTCTTTACTATTTTATAATATAGTTTGACATGGCGTCACGTTTCTCTTGATCATAATTCATCCAGCTGTTAAGACCTTGCTAAGTCAATAGCGTAGTCAAATCGAAAAAAAAAAGATAGAGTTTGGAACTGAAATGTGACAAAATTTAACTTACGTTAATATCTTTGTTATAAATAAATATATTCCTTAACATTGACTTCAAAACTTAGAATACATTTGTATATTTGTAAGGCAGTAGTGAAAGGTCTTAAAGGCTACTTAACTATCGTCGACCTAAAAGGACACATAAAAAGGAAATTTTAAGAAAGGTTGACAACAGGCGGACGGCTTGTCGTAAAACATTAAGCCTTAATCTAATTTTAGTTTACAACAATAAGAGAAAACAAGTTGTGCCGACCTTATTCAGATGGGACATAGCAAAAAGAAGAGAGAATATTATAGTGTAACCTTTATATCTACTCCGTAACAAGACTGTGAAACCACTTTCTACTAACTATTACTAACTTTCTTACGTGATCATTCCTTACAACAATCTAACGAGCCTAATCTATGCTAGGTGACTAATTACACAACATTCTTACACTATTTCAATGTAGAAGAAGCCTCTATCTAAAGCGACATTTAGAATTAATTAATAGTACCTGGATGAACGAGCCTAGCTGGGTTCTTTAAAAAACATTTTTAAATTAAAATAAACTGTTAGGTTTGCCTCACAAAATTAGTATTTTTTATCAATAAAAAAGATAAGATCGAAGCAACCGATTTCCATCTGAGCTATTTTTCCATTGCCTGAAAACAAAGATAAAATAGTTTTCTATGCATGAAATCTAGATCGATTTATCGTCCCTGAAACCACCTACATATTAAGTTTTACGGAAATAGCTTACGCCGTTTCCTAGATCCTAAATATATCAATATAAAAATATACAAGAATTGCCCGTTTAAAGGTATTAGATAGATAGATATATATAGATAGATTAGATACACATAATTTTGGTATTGAAGTTAAGATTATAATTATTCTAGAATATGTATCATCTCTCTCTTCTAGTCTTTATTTCGCTATAAACAATTCTAGTGCCGTAAAAGAAAATTATCGCGTATAAAAATAAAAAGTTAATGTTCATAACATTTTGTGTTACATTTACAAAATAATGCGAGTATACAAAATTTTATACGTGTGTATAAAAATACATTACACAAACGATATTAACATGCGTTGGGGCTATATAAAATGAATAAATGCCAGTACGTTTTGCATGCAAAATAAGGTAGTACAAAGTAAATCGATTCGGTGACGCCTGCTTAGAATTCACTTGCTGGCGCCAATGTTAATGTACGACCCTTCAAGACTACAATTATATTATATTAAAATGTATTGATAAAATTTTATTGATCGTTTGAAAACACATTTTCTATCAGTGAGGTTGTGTTTCATTCGCGTGTATTTTATTTAATTTTGAAATACTGCTAGCGCAGATAAGTTTAAAACAGGGTTTCCCAAACTTTTTTTGTTCATGGCTCATTTTTAAGTTTGATATTGGTTTACGATGTCCTAACCTAGCTAGCAAGTTTAATTAAAGCAGGGATTCCACAAACTTTTTCAGTTCTTGGCTGGCTATCTTCCAAGTTTGGTATTTTGTCACGGCGCCCTAACCTAGCTAGCTAGTCTAAACATATACAGCCAATATAAATACATACAATATTACTAGTTTAATGGGTATAAATATTAAAACATCTATGACATGGATCTGTCAGTGCTGGCAATTTAATAGCTTACGTTGTACATACGAATGATTTGGATAAGTTATCCGAGAAAAGTTAAGAGGAATGCGTCACGTCGTCCCTCTTTACTTTGTAAAGCGCACCAGGGTTCCCCGCGGTGCACAGTTTGGGAACCTCTGGCTTAAAGTAATTCTGGATGAAACACCGTAGTTGCATAATGAATCGATCAGCTACTCGGTCTGATATAACCTTTCATAGTTCCGTTTTTCTTAGTTCGCGTAAGGTTTACACATGAAAAAAAGTTATAAACAACAAGAGTCATAAAGCACTTCAGTTAAAACTATAACTAGTTTATACATTAGATTAATTAATTCAGCAACAAAAAGACTTGATACAAGAGAACTATAAAAACAAAGAAATAATTAAAACCTAGAACATTTTTCAAGGAAGTTCCGACAAGTGCTTGGTAATAAACTAATTTTGGTCATAATGATAGTAAAGATTATCTGATTACGGACGTTTTGTCACGATTTTACACGACACACCATGTCGTTATAACAATAAGAGTTCTGTAATATTTTTGGTTATCTATGTAAAAATGATATATTTTAATTATTTTTTTATTTTTTTTTTATTGAGGCACTACAAAGTGACTGCACTATGCCTGATGGTAAGCATAGTACAATCCAAAAACAGTGGCGACCACCGAGAGACAGATCATCCATCGTCGGTCGCCGCTGTCATGCCAGCCATAATGACGAAAGTCACCCGGTACTGGATATGCACAGGCTGATCCCGAAACGCGACGCGCAAAAGCGAGTCACTTTGACGGGCTTTTTCGTCATGTACATGGTGGTTGCGACCCAGTCAGGCTGTAAATCCCTACCACCCCGCTATTTTGTTCTTTTGAGGCTCAATCGTTTCTATATTATGTAAAATTTGTTGTAGATGGTTAAAAATACTTATTTCTTGAGTTCTATTGACCCTTTCCTTATTTTTTTAATGCCCAACTAAGCGCGTGGGATTCAGCTAGTGAATAGCTATTATGACTTCAGCTTTGAGTCGCGTTTTTTTTTTTTTACCGTGACTGTAACAGGCTATTATCACCATGAATTCTTTCCATATGAATATATTTTAGTCACTCTCCGTACTACTAATGACTTTATAACTATATCGGGGGTTTTACTAATGACCTGAGACGCCATTGGTCGATGTTATGTTTTAATGTCAGGTAGTTATAATGAGAACGGCCCATATAAGGGGCGGCGCTTGTCGTGTTGACTCATGGACTCGCTCCGTGTCGACCGGCAACGGCAGCGGGGGTAACAAGATAGGCCCTTTTCAAGGCCACCTCGACGCTTCCACGTCGAAACCATCGACCTCACGCTTGCCTTCGGACTTCGCCGAATCTCACCCGTCGACCACCGCATCGCTCACTGGACTACGCACTACTGCGCCTGCTACCCGTCTGCAGCCCGCGGAGACGCGACAGAGGTCGCCCGGTGGGGGATCCTCACTGACACGTGTGTACGAGAGTGATATTAGCACTCTCGCCGAGCTCATTTAAGCTCGGACGCTGTAGGTGGGGATGACCCGCTGGATGGCACTGTATCTGCGCCTCCAGGAGGCAGCCGACGAGAAGAAGATGTCTTCCGCTGAGCCTGTTACGCGATACAAGGGGTAGCCCGCGAGCAGCCCCCCGCGCATCTCCCGTGAAAGCCTCACCCCGCGGTAAAGCTACACCGTCGAGTAAGCCCGCTGAACGCTCAGTGGCGCCATCTGCGCATGCGCCGTCGCGAGAGGTTGCTCGCAAGCAACCGTCGTACGCCGCGATCACAGCGCCGCCGCTGGAACTACGAGCCAGCCAGACAAGATTGCCTCCGCAGGGTACAGCCGACCTACGGAACCCTAATCCCGAGCAACGGCAACGCTTTCCGCCCATCGTCGTCGAGAGTCTTCCCAACTGGACATCGCACTTCTGACGGTTGGCGGAGATGCTGGGGCGTGCGCCGAATGCACGGACTTTTGGCAGAGGGGTTCGCTTTATCCCTCAGAGGCAAGAAGAGCACGGGATAATAACCGATTACCTCTCAATATTAGAGAGAGATGAGGGAGTGAATTGGTTCACATATTCACTCCCCGACGAACGCAACCTGAAGGTCGCAATCCGCGGCCTCCTCGAAAATACTCCCTCTGAAGAGGTAGTAACCGCACTCATAGAAATGGGATTCCAGCCGCTCTACGCCAGAGCGATCCTTGGAAGACAAGGAAGATCAGGGTGCATCTTCCACTGCGCACTCAAGAAGACACCAGGCTTGATAGAAGCCATTTATAAGGTAGCAGAACTCCTCCTGATGAGAGTCAGAGTGGAAGGGTGGCGTGGGAAGCGAGGGCCGGCGCAATGTCATCGCTGCCAACAATTCCGGTACTCCTCCCACCAATGCCACCGCACGATCGCCAGCGTTAGATGCGGGGGGCCACACCCCGCTCACCAATGTGACCGCCCGATGAGTGAACCGGCAACCTGCGTGAACTGCGGGGGCCCTCACCCATCGAATAACGCCAAACTATGCCCCGTGTTTCGATGCGAGGCACACAACCGCAGGGCGAGCACCGTCCCTGGCGTTCATTCGCCAGGCTGCCGCAGGGGCAGTTTATCAGGTCAGTGAGCATGCTCGATCCCTGGCTGCCCCTACCATGCGGCGGACGGTACACCGTGGGGTTTTAGTCCGTGCGAATCGGATATAACCTACCCTCTCCCCCGGGAGGGTAGCGTATCCGTTAGGGATTTCCCCACGTTAATAAAAAAAAAGGGCGAGCACCGTCGCCTGTACGGGTGATTCCGGGCGCAAGATGGCTGCTTACAACCAGCAAAACACAGTTGAGGAGACAGCAGCGGCGAGCTTGATGGCTCCCGCCAACAACCCCACGCCTCGAGGAGGCAGGAAAACACCCCCGTGCCAACACACGAACGCCCCAACGGAGTTCACAGAGGCCCAGCGACTGTCTCTCCCCAAGTGGCGAAGAGAAGGCCTAGCCAAGCTAGAAAAAGAGCTAACCATAGCGAAAACTCCCAAGGAACGATTTCTCATTGAGGAGTTTATCGAACTGACCAAGGCCCTGCAATACAAACCACGACCGATGCCCGCAGAATTCGAACACGAATCCTAAATCGAAGAATCACCCAGCACAGAATGTGCAACCCAATGACCGACCCGTATTCGCGGGTCGCGATGGACAGACCACTGCAGAAGGCAGACGCCTTGACCAGTTTCCTCGCCCGCCCACTACAGGGTAGGCTGAGACGACCACCGACGGTGTTGACTCACTCTTGTAGTGGCTGTCGTAGTGTGCTCTGTACGAACTCGTGTCGGTTATATAAAAAGTGATTAATTGTTCGAGTTGAATTGATTCTTAACAGTTTGTATCTAAATTGACCAGTACTGTTTTTAATAATCAATAAATATTTCAAAGTTCCTGACAATATATTTTTATCAAATATTTTAATTTTCATAATATATAACCTCTTTTATAAAAATAATACAAGCGTAAAAAGTAATTCCATCTAAGGTGACGCCTAACAATTTTTCTGATGTTTATCAATGTACCTACGTATACTCTATTCCACTTAAATCAGGACACGCCTGATATGCAAATAACGAACTGATACGTCGATCGAGACCGACACAACCTTTAATTCAATCTACGCCATAACTGTTGAATAATACAACACTCGGTCGATCATCCAACAACGTTTAGTGTCATGCGAAGTCATCTCTTGGCATTAGTTAATGCGAGCAAACAATAAAGTAAAAATAAAATAATAAAACCTACGTTTTAATGCATTTGCGAGAGGAGAACGTAAATATAATCCAGGTTAATTAGTAATTTGGCCTGTGTTTATTAAACGTCGTATTAATTACCCGGTAGCACGAAGCTACGTGTGCGTAACGTCCTGTGTAATCGTTTTGGGCGTGTAAAATCCATATGTTTGATGGAGGTGTTTAAAGTATATGACTTTTCTTAGTATTTATGACTTGGTCATTCCGTCAGCTTACAATGACTCATAGAAAAGTAAACGCATAAGATACTCCGTCAATTGGAATCGTAATTAGATTGAGATATACGAGATTCTTCACCCTAGATCAGTGTTCGTGAAATTCGTCATCCAAAAGAGCTAGATACAAACAACACAAAGTTTTTTTTTATATCATAGGAGGCAAACGAATAGGTGGGTCAGCCGATGTTAAGTAATCACCACCGTCCATTGCAACATCAGGAAGGTCGCAAGTGCATTGCCAGCCTGTGTTGGGGGAGTAGGGAGAGGAACGGAAGAGGAGAGGGGAAGACGGAAGAGGAGAGGGGGAAGGTGAGGAGAGGTGGGCTTCCGGCGCTCTCACTGACCGAACAAAACGCAACAATGCAAGCACTGTTACTTGACGTCGGTTTTCTGTGAGAGGGTGATACTACCCCGGACGAGCGACCGATTGATACTGAAGCCAATAACAGCTTCAGCGTGGCTCTACCGCCTACAAAAAGTTTAATCAAAGAGTCTTTTTTAAACTTAAATTATGCTTTACTCCAGTTATTTTTATGGAAATATTTACGATTAAGAATAAACTCTCGAGTTTAGGTTTGCTAAATGTCTTTCACGCGAGCGATGAGCTTATTACTATTGTTGTTTTTTTAATGTCTTGTCTTTTTTTGGCAAAAATGTTTATTCAGCTTTTAAAAAATAATTTCGTATTTCTTGTCTGCACTAAACATGCCATGCGAGAGAAGAAATAAAAGAGTCGCATGCTGTTCGCGAACCGCTGTTTGCTGACGTCTGTCCTACTCTGATAAACTGGTCAATAATGTAGTAAAAATATATTACAAGATATTATTAAAGAAGCCCCCTGCCACGTCTGTCTGTCTGTTCGCGACAAACTCAAAACCGAACTGATTTTTGCATGCGTTTATCACCACTAGATAGTCATTCATGAAGAAGGTTTAGACATATCGACGGAAGAAAACAGAATTGTCGTAACTTGAAAAACCCAAATTTACACCAGAGCCTAAAAACTATTTCAAAACTTCAATTTTTTTTATGTGTAGTGCTGAAACTAGGCAGAAAAGCAAGGTCGTATCGATGAAAAATTGAATCGTAGGAAAGCGACACCCAGAACATTCGAAGTGGTATTTTTTATACAAGAATATGGTAAAAAGTAATTTAGCCCCAAAATGCAAGTTGTGACATTTCCGTTTTCTCCCGTCGATATAATTTATCAAGGTTTTTTTTATTAACTGGGCGGGATAACGTTCGTTGGGCCCGCTAGTAGAAAATAAATAATAAATTCTAAGTCCAATTTTAAATGTATAATAGATTATTTATTCATTTTTAAATTAATATTCTACAATATCGAAAGTTTAAATTGCTTCATAAGATCAAAAGTTGAAACAAACAATTTGTTTTGAAAAAGGCCAAGAAAACAAATTATGCTTTTTTTAAGCTAATGGTATGACACCAGTCCATTTTGCTAAGCAAATAGGTACGTTGACCTCAGTTTATAACATTTAGTATTCCATACTAAAACCAACAAATTGCAAAATCGCGAGATGTATAATTCATGATCAATGTGTCTAGTGACCTTTTTGTATCAAATTGAAATAGTATTCTTAAAAGAATATGGACTATGAAATTTGAAACTTCCTCTTTAAATTTATTTATCTCCAATAATTGCAAAAAAATAATATATATTAAAACCGGTATCGCAATCAGCAAAAATATAAGTTTTTGCATAAATTATTACAAGACGATTTTGTATGATTTGGTAGATATTATATAAATATATCATTATGTTATCGTTGAATTAATGATTATAAAGATTACAGTCGACTGCCATATAAAATACTAAACTCTGCCCGCGACTTCATTCGCGTGGAATAGTTTGGGCTGACACTAACACGCAGAAAAGCTCTGACGAGGAAAAAGACCATTTTGAAACATTCTTCTTCGGTGATCCGCTCCTGTTAGTCTTAGCGTGATGATAAATGAGCTATATAACACTGAAATAATTTTTCAAATCAAACCAGTAGTTCCTGAGATTACCTTCTACAACGTCACAAACTCACAGACTTTAACTCTTTATAATATTAGTATAGATAAAGCCTATAACCGTCCTCGATAAATGAACTATATATCGCTGAAATAATTTTTTAAATCGGACCAATAGTTCCTAAGATTACCCCTAACAACGTCACAAACTCACAAACTTTTGCTTTTTATAATATTACTAGCCTCTGCCCGGGACTTCGTTCGCGTGGACATAGTTAATTTGGGCTAATTAATAATATGCAGCGAAAGCTCTCAAGAGAAAAAACACCCCGATTTTTAAACATTTTTCATTGTTGTTCCGCTCCTATTGGTCTTAGCGTGATGATATATAGCCTATAACCATCCGCGATAAATGAGCTATATAACAATGGAAGAATTTTTCAAATCGGACCAGTAGTTCCTGAGATTACCCCGTCAACGTCACAATCTCACAAACTTTTATAATATATATAATACCTCTATATAATATGATTATTATTATTATATTATTATTAATAATTAGTATTAGTATAGAAGTATAGATTTAAAAAAAATAAGGATTTTAGTATAGAATAAAGTCCTGTTTGTTTTTTCTGTCTGCACACATGTTATTCATACGCTGAGAGTGTTTCTTTTATCATGTCATTGAAAACTTGAATTGACAGTTATTTTTTTTAAACAGAAGTTTAGTCGTCAACGCAATAATGTCCAGTAATTTACAGCGTGTGGCGCCAGCGCAGGAACTTATCTTAATGAGACCAAGTGAAACATGTGTCCAGTCTGTGATATAATTACGCATGTACCTAATTATATATTTATTATTATCGGTAAATCGGTTCTGTCCATTAGTATGAATTGTTTTTTATAGTCGACCAGTATCTACCGGCGGCTTTGTGCGTGTTTTTTAGATATTAATACATTTTGGACTTCTCATTTTGTTTCACGTTAGTAAAAAAATGTAATATATATATATTTTATTATTTTTGAAACTATTTATTTAATTATGACACACTTTCCGTGTATAACATATTCATTATGATCGGTGGAAGCTAAGATTTTAAATTTTTTGGATATTTTTCACGAAATGTTAAAATATTGTTGATAGTTTCTATCGCTTATCAACTTCATTTTTACTTAAATTTTTCGCGGAGAGACCACTAAAATCTGAAGACGTTTAACTTTTAGTCATTTCTTTTTTAAATCTACTTGAGTATTGATATTTTTAATCAAATTTTTTAACATTTCTAAAAGTATTTTTGATAATTCTACTACTTTATCAATTGAAGCACGATATTAGCTTCTCCTTTATCAATTTTTATTGAAACTGTTCAAGCCAAAAATTATCAAATCAGATATAAGTTGAGAGTTTTTTTAAAGTAATAACGATCAAGAAACTAGTGACTTTTATAATAAGTTCTATTACAAAATTTCGGTAAAATATTAAATGTATAAATACGGCTACATATTTATTAGTATAGTTTATTCATCCATGAAATAATGGTGTAGGTTAATATGATTATATTTAAAAACATGAGCATAAAGTGTAATGTGTAAAACATATGTAGAATATTCACTTGTGAAAAGGAGCCGAGATCCTAACCGTTGTTTAACCACCAACGTTGTGTGCTAGATTATATGAATTGCGGTTAGCAATTATATATTTAAAATAACCACGGTGGGCGTCCACAAGTCACTTTTCGATGCATCCAGACACATTAAAAAAAAGTATAAACAAAAAAGATTTGCAATTCACGATTAAAATCACGAAGCGCGTTTTATGTTCTAATGTGGCTATGTTTATTTAAGACTAGTTTTTTTTTTCGATCTGACTACACAATTGACCTAGCAAAGTCTTAACAGATTCACAAAGAAAAAAAGTTCTCTTTTAAATCTAGTATTTGTGTGAATTACAATATTTAAATGTCATAATCTGTAAATATAAATTATTATAACAATTTAGATTTTCACATGTATTGACACTTAAAAAAAAAACAATAATTATATACAGTTTATTAATTAGTGAAAGCTGCACAATCAATAGTGTGGCGGAAGCTGCTCAAGCGCGGTACGGTCGGTCACGCTTACTAGCATGTCATGAATTAAATTTATAAATTTATGCCTTGCAAAAAAAAAAAACGCTCAACGCGCCCAAAGAAATTCTCACTTCCATAAACAATGGATCTCACATTCACATTCATAAAACTAATTTGGAATTTTTGGCTGGATTTTAGTCTGTCATGTAATGGATTTTATATTTTATTCCTAATCTTGTGTTATTTGACTCTATATTCTGTAAACTGAGTGGTGTTTTACGTAATATAGTTAGTTTATTGTGCATAGGTGAAGTGAATGGAAAATAATAATACCACGGAGCATGAAATTCTGAAATACCACAAAAACTCCCTGGAAGGATCTAAAAAAGGATCCACCATCTTGTTAGAATATTGATTCACACGACGCTTAATATTAAAATGATCATAAGACGCTTGTAATATTATTGACTACGCGATAATGGCAGTAATAATCTGAAAGATTGATTGCCAAAAATAAAGTAAAAAAAAACTAGATTAAGACACTAGCTTCTCTACGTTATTTTGTTTGGCTTATAGAAAGAAAGTAAACAACTCACGCACCGCTTTTTGTACAATATTTGAACTGATTCAGTAGCTTCCATTACGTCTATACAGTCTCACTAAAATTCAAGGATGTATTCAATCTTGTATTATCACGGATTGTCAACAGTAGATATATTTGTGTAAATGTATCCGAATTAATCAAACAAACTTCAAAGAAAGTTGAAACTTGATCTTTATAGTAGTATACATATTAAACCAACATATGTTTATCTACTGTCTATACAACGAACTTAATTATGTATTCATGTAAACAGACTTAGCGACATTTTAAGCAAGCTTAATATCATTTTAAATACAGTGTCACTAAAATTTAAATCGCAGGAGGACGAGTGGTATAACACACTGGTATACGGAGAACCAAACATTTTATTTTCGAAATGAAAACGCTGTTCACCTGCAAAGGTCTTTACAGCTTCAACGAACTTTTTAGGCGAGCGCTGAAGGCACTCAGCCGATTTGGGATGTTTGGGCGACTAACTCATGGGTGCATGGCACACCTCGGCTTGGGGTGTCGCCTGTTTTGTGCAAAAATCGCGATCTATCTGAACTAAACTAAGCTATCTAGATATACGTAATAAGTTATTGAAACATCCATGTGTACCAAACATGCGTGCCTCAGCAACTCCTATATGTATTTTGTGTCGGTTTTTGTCGGTCGTATTAAACGCATGGATAGTGAAGTATGAATAGAGCCTAATACATAAAAGTTTCGACTAGACAATGGCCAGGAAAAAAAACTAGTTCTCCTAATTATTTTAGTAATAATCAAAGTTAAAGCTCGATAGTTTCTACTAAACAAATTAAAAAATCAAGAAAATTGGTTAACAAACACAGAAGGTAAATGTACTAAGCTGTCTTATCTTCGTCAGTCTATTTTTATATATAAATTAGTCTCTGCCCGCAACTTCGTTCGCGTGGAATAGATACACTAACACGCAGCAGTTCTCAGAAGGAAAAAAGCATCCCGATTTTGAAACATTTTTCATCTGTGCTCCGCTCCTATTAGTCTTAGCGTGATAATAGATAACAATTCTTGATGAATGAGCTATATAACACTGAAAAAAACAATTCAAATCGGACCAGTAGTTCCTGTGATTACCCCCTACAACGTCACAACGGCATAAACTCACAAACTTTACCTCTTTATAATATTAGTATAGATTTCTTCTGTACGTGTGTATGTCACTGAATGTCACTGAACTTCTCCTAAACGGCTGGACCGATTTTGATGCAATATTGTGTGTGTGTTCCAGTGGATCCGAGAATGTTTCAGATCCACGATTGGAGCCGGTAGATGGTGTTGCGGTCGAATTATCAGGTGGAGACAACGTCCGCAGAGCCCGCTAGTACCTATATCTATATGAATGAAGAAAGTTAAACCGTTTAAAACTAAATGAATTTAAATAAATATTGTCCTTTATAGATTAATTCTATAGATGTTATTTTACTGAAATCATTGATTTATTAACCGGCGTAGTCTATACTATACCTATACTAATATTATAAAGAGGTAAAGTTTGTGAGTTTGTGCCGTTGTGACGTTGTAGGGGGTAATCTCAGGGACTACTGATCCGATTTGAAAAATTCTGTCAATGTTATATAACTCATTTATCGAGAATGGTTATAGGTTATATATCATCACGCTAAAACCAATAGGAGCGGAGCACCAATGAAAAATGTTTCAAAATCAGGCTTTTTTCCGCTTGAGAGCTTTCGCTACGTGTTAGAAATAAAGGATATCTTTATTCCACGCGAACAAAGGCGCGGGCAGAGGCTAGTATTGAATAAAAGTATCTCAATACGGATGTCGCATGGAACTGTGCGTAGTGTGTTTCAGTTTTCACAGGTATTAAAAAAAATATTGGTTTATTTTCACATGTGATCCATAGCACCATATTATATAAAACATGTTAGAGATAAGATATACACAGTTTCGTCACTCGTGTTTGTATGAACTTGATTAACGATGACATTTTTATTACTTGAAAGAGTTGAATTTGGTGACAAAATATTTGATAGTTCTTTGATAAACGTATTTTATGGGAAGTGGTGAGAAAAGAGATTAAAAAATATTGATTGCAATTTCAAATTAGAACAGTTTAAGTGTAATTTATACTTAGCAAAATTATGCATATCTATTTAATATTGTCTTATGGTATAACTATCTGTTGCCCGCGATTTATTACGCGAGGATTTATTACGAGAGATTAATAAAAATATTTTTTTCTTTGTAAATGTGCTCATTGGGCAAGCGTTGTTCTGAACATTACTTCTCTAGTTCATTACACTTGCACAAAAGACAATATTGCTGCCTGTTATAATGTAACTTCCGTTAAAATGTGTAGAATTATTGGTTTCAGCATGAATGGGTCGGCTCGCCCGGGGTAGTACCACCCTCTCAGAGAAAACCGACGTGAAATAACAGTGCTTGCATTGCTGCGTTTCGTTCGGTCAGTGAGAGCGTCGGAGGCCCACCTCTTCTCACCTTCCCCCTCTCCCTTTCTCCCCCCAACTCCCAGGTGTTGCAAGTGTCCATGGACGGTGGTGATCACTTAACATCAGGTGACCCACCTGTTCGTTTGCCTCCTATGATATAAAAGAAACACAAACAAAATTGTAAGATAATTAACTAAAATATAGGATTCCATGCATATATAATAAATAAAAGCAGCAGTGCCCATAACCGCGACCATGCCACGCATACCTACTTTTACAATGAACAAACATTATTTGTAAATTTCACGCGGTCGAAGTCGCGGGTAACAGCTGGTATTTATTATTTTAGGAGAATCGTGAAATCGGTGTTCTTTTTTATTCAAATAAAGTACAATTAGACCTCACGTGCGTCGGTTCGAATATCAATGGTGCACCGTTTCATTATTTTCAATAAACCTCTCGGTTTAAAAAACGACCATCACGATACGTTTTGTTACCTGGAAATGTTTTAATTTAACATACGAGCATTGCAACTTCCAGGCATTACGTCTTATGAGTTTTTAAGAAAAGCAGCCGCGGACTCGTTCCAACACCCAGTTCGGTTCCGCCCGCATCCTCCTTGACTTATTAGCTTATGCAAATTTAATGACACGTTGTTTATCCAAAGGCGTAACAACATCTTGTGAACCAGACTTTATATATTTTCGAGTGATTTATATTTTTAATCCTGTTAACAGTAATAACTTTTTATTGTACAACGTCGCGTCGTGTGCAACGAAAAAGTGATTATGAAGCACCAAAAAAGGTGGGAAGATATACATCGAGGGGGCAAACAATCTCACGGTAGGGTCTCAGTTACCTCATTATCCTACAGGAGTTTAAGTAGCGAGGTCAACGAACTTCAGAAGTCACGTTTCTTACAAAAACCCCGCCGCAATAAACCATTGAAATACTCTCATCTGTCATCTGATCTAATAGCCACCCTGTGTTCGACCCTATGACGCTTATGCCCTATAACTTAAAGCTTACTGTCAAGATAGTAAAGGCTGTTTATTGAGGCATTTTATTATACCGGTTCACTCAGCGCACCCTTTTGTGTGAGATACAATACAAAAGTTGTATTCCGACAGTAAACGTATCATATTTTACTTTTTTTGAGACTATGTGTTATATTTGAGCGCTTTCTTTGTTGCAGGTATGTCATTTATACATATTGAATGATGAGTTATTGGAAAATCGGGATTTGTAGGTGCGGTGACCGTGGGAGGTGACAACTGACTATAATTGGAATTACATGTAAGGTAAATTGAAATATAGATAATTCTATTTACGAGAAAAAGTAACTGTAGTAATATATATCTATACAAATAGAAACCAATTGCTGAATGTATCGCATCATTTAAGAACGGCTGCATCTGTTTGGCTAATTCTTTTGGCCGTTTTTTTAATTTTCGGGACTAGGTTTGTATAAAAGAAAATGTTTGAGAAAACCTACCGGGAAAGTGAAACATTTGGGTAAAAAATCTCCATTTAAAAAAGTGAATGAAACAAAAGACTGTAGGATAATCTTCAAATATTCTGACAGTTCTGAGAGAATCGTTGACGTTTTTATATAAGTACATGGTCCTACTGTAAAGTGAAGCTTTTTTTCTCATTTTCTTCATTAATAAACTCGAGCGGACAGCTAGTTTGAAAAATATGACATTTAGTTATTGTAAAAATTTCATTTCTACTATTCGTCCAATAAATTCTATAATTCTTTCAGAATTGTCGCAATTCTAATAATGACTGAATAATAAGTTAAGCATTACAAAATAATACAATATATCTTGCTATTGTTGTAGTATGACAAAATGACGGCATACTTTATGGTAAACTAGCTGTTACCCGCGGTTTCGCACGCGTTTTTTTTAATATATTAAATAAATTTAAAATTGTGATCACACATCTAGTATAAATTACAGTAATACTCTTTTAAAAATATTTGTAAGTATCACACGCACATCATCTATTGTAACAGGTAACGTGTACATTATATATGTGAATACTAATAGTGTATCGAATGGGATGGGATTTATCATCAGCTACATAACTGGAACTTTAAACTGCTATATATCACCCTCAGTGCTCAGTCACACTATATAGGAAAGTAATGAAAACATTAAACTAAACATTATCAAACAATATGTGTTAAATCTTTTATTATATAGATATATAATATCTCTATAGTGTCGATATAATTAAGTTGTTATTATACATTGCTATAATTTAAATCACATATACACATATGACTTTCAATTATATTTATTCTTGGAGTCCAGTACAGCGCACGTCACACGCGCATGTTTACAGTGAACAACATATTTTTGATTAATTTCACACAGACGAATGCACAGATAACAGTTCATCACTACATAGTGTAAAACAAAGTCCTGTTCCACGTCTGTCTATATGTCTGTTCGCGATAAGATCAAAAGCTACAGAATGCATCTTCATGTCGTTTTCACTAATATATAAAATGATTCTTGAGCATGGTTTAGGTATAGTCTGTCTTATTATCAGGGCGGGCAGCGTCTGCTGAACCCACTAGCTTAAAATGAAAAAGCTAATTATTTACTTATTTGTCAGTAAAATTCCCGTTCAAATAAATATTACTTGTAGTCCGGTGAAGCTGTTAAGACCTTGCTAGAACAATAGCGTAGTCATTTCTAAGAAAAAAATAACTGTTCAAATAGGTCCAGCCGTTTCGGAGATTACCCGGAACAAATAAACAAATAGACATATCGACAGCATTAAAAAAAATGTTGATATTTGTAGCACCACAGATATATGTATGTATTCACCAAAAAGAAATTATTTTAATATTATATACACACACTTTATTTTTATAATACGTAATATATCATAAACCAAAAATTGGGAACACAACTAACGTATAATAAAGTTTCTGGCAGGATTTCAGTCTCTCATGTAGTGGATTTTATATTTTATTCATAATCTTGTCTCTATATTGTGTTAAATTGGTGACGTTTTATGTAATATGGTTCGTTTATTGTGCATAAGTGAAATGACTGAAAAATAATACCACGGAGCATGAATTCTGTGGTATTGAAAATTAAGAAGATAAAAATTTATGAAATATTATATAGAGGATTTGGCGCTTATACCTTTACATTAACTTTAACATAGAAGAAAACTACCTATATTGACAACTTCAGAATAGGCAGTATGGGTTAATTCCTTCGACTGTCTTGTTGGACGAATATTATTACTACTAAAGTATTTGAATAGCAACATAAAATAAACTTTAGAAATGTTTGCTATATAAACGTAACACGTATAGTTAAAAAGTGTAAACAAAACTAACGTAGAATAAACTTTTTGAATAGGAACACAAAATAAAACATGAAAATATTTTCGATAGAATATTATCGCGTTACCATGGCAACGCATATAACACTGACATTAACACGCAGCGGAAGCTTCCAAAATAGCCCGATTTTGAGACATTCTTCATCAGTGTTCAGCTCCTATTGGTTTTAACGTGATGATATGTAGCCTATAGCCATCTTCGATAAATGAACTATCTAACACTAAAAGAAACTTTCAAATCGGAACGGTAGTTCTTAAGATTAGCGCGTTCAACCAAACAAACAAACAAACAAACTCTTCAGCTTTATAATATTAGTATAGATACACTAGCTGTTGCCCGCGGCTCCGCACGCGTTTTTTTTTAAATATATTAAATAAATGTAAAATTTTGATCACATATCTAGTGTAAATTACAATAATACTCTTTCAAAAATATTTGTAAGTATCACACGCACATCATCTACTGTAACAGGTAACATGTACTTGTACATTATATATGTGAATACGAATAGTGAATCGAATGGGAAGAGATTTATCATCAGCCACATAACTGGAACTTTAAACTGCTATGTATGACCCTTAGTGCCCACTTACACTATATAAGAAAATAATGAAAATATTAAGCTATACATTGTCGAACAATATGTGTTAAATCTTTTATTATATAGATATAATATGTCCATAGTGTCGATATAATGAAGTTATTATCATACCTTGCTATAATTTAAATCACATATAAACATATGACTTTCATTTACAACAGCGATACCCTTGGTGTTACAGTTGTTTATAGGCGACGTTAACCACTTACCATCAGGTGGGCCGTCAGCCTGTTTGCTGCCTTTTGGTATAAAAAAATCTTGGAGTCCAGTACAGCTCGTGTATGTTTACAGTGAACAACATATTTTTGATTAATTTCACATGGACGAAGGCACGGATAACAGCTTATCACTACATAGTGTAAGAAAAAGTCCTGTTCCACGTCTGTCTATATGTCTGTTCACGATAAGATCAAAAACTACAGAACGCATCTTCATGCCGTTTTCATTAATATATAAAATGATTATTGGGCAAGGTATAGGTATAGCTTGTCTTATCAGGGCGGGCAACGTCTGCTGAACCCGCTAGCTTAAAATAAAACAGCTAATTAGTTACTTATTTGTCCGTAAAATTCCCGTTCAAATATTACTTGTAGTCCGGTGAAGCTATTAAGACATTGCTAGATCAATAGCGTAGTCATTTCTAAGAAAAAAAAAACCGTTCAAATAGGTCCAGCCGTTTCGGAGATTACCCGTAACAAATAAAAAAAACTGACATATCCACAGAATTAAAAAAAAATGTTGATATTTGTAGCATCACGGATATTTTTTATATAAAATACACTCACTTTACTTTTATTATACGTAATATATCACAAATCGAAAATTGGGTACAAAACTAACGTAGAATAAAGTTTTTAGGGAGTTTTTGGCGGGATTTTAGTCTGTCATGTAGTGGATTTTATATTTTATTCATAATCTTGTCTTACTTATCTGTATATTGTGTTAAATTGGTAGAGTTTTATGTAATATGGTTCGTTTATTGTGCATAAATGAAATGAAAGATAAATAATACCGCGAAGCATGAATTCTGTTGTCTTGAAAATTAAGAAGATAAAAACTTACGAAATATTACATAGAGGATTTGGCGCTTATACCTTTACATTATCTTGGATATAGAAAAAAACTACCTATATTAACTACTTCAGAATTGGCAGTATGGATTAATTCCTTTGACTATCTTATTGGATGAATATTATTACTACTAAACTTTTTGAATAGCGACACAAAATAAACTTTAGAAATGTTTGCGATATAAACGTACCACGTATAATTAAAAATTGGAAACAAAAATAACGTAGAATTAACTGTTTTAATAAGAACACAAAATAAACCATGAAAATATTTGCGAGAGATTGTTATCGCGTTACCATGGCAACGCATATAGTACTGACATTAACACGCATCAAAAGCTTCCAAAATAGCCCGATTTTGAGACATTCTTCATTAGTGCTCAGCTCCTATCGGTTTAAACGTTATGATATGTAGCCTATAGCCATCCTCGATAAATGAACTATCTAACACTAAAAGAAACTTTCAAATCAGATCTGTAGTTCTTGAGATTATCGCGTTCATCCAAACAAACAAACAAACTCTTTAGCTTTATATATTAGTATAGATTAGGTACAATATAATGTGGGCCTGCATAATTATGTAATTCACGTTACGCTTGGATGACTCGATGTTACTAGAGTTTTTTCAGACCTTTACCGTACATAATCAGGAGATTTCTAGTAGGAAAGGAGGTCTGAACTAAATTCAATTACATCTTTTGGCACACGGAACAATAATTATATGTATTCTTGCAAAGTTTATTAACCAATCAAACGTATGACGAGCTGCAAAATATCAATATTACACTAAAACCCAGGTTTTGCCCCCCCTCGGCAACGGCTCTAGCCTGAGTTCGATCCTTCGGCGTGGAGCCCTTGAGTACGCTGCTCACGCGATACAGTGACACAAAATCTTACATCACTGCAATAACATTACAGACATCACCTCTGCACACGTGCACACATACATGTTTAGACATGAAATTGGAAGGGTTTTGTTTCTTTCCTTTATCGAACAGAAATAGTTTAGAAAACTATCCGATACGTAATATATATAAAAGAGTTGTTGAGGTATGTATGCTTGATACACATATATGTACCAAGAACTCATAAATGTATGAATAGTTAGCTTAGGTCAGCTCAGATAGGTCGCTAATAGCACGTATCAGGCAACAGCCCAAGCCGAGGTGTGCCGTGCACCCTTGAGCTAGTTGTCAAATAAAATCGGCTGAGCTTCTAAGCGCTTACCTTAGTAGTCTGGTGAAGCTGTTAAGACGTTGCTAGGTCAATAGCGTATTCAGTTCGAGAAAAAAAAAATTATTACACGAACACAGATGGCTATACTACGCGTCGCTAGTCAGACGTAAGCCGAGCAAGCGTACCACGTTCGGTCACGCTTACTAGCATGTTATCATGCGAAATTTAAGTTTATCTCTTACCAAAAAATGATCGACGTCACTAAACAAGTTTTCTCCAGAAAAACATACTAAGCGAGAAATAAATAAAAGAGTGAATGGACCGTGTGATGCGGTGAAGGATATCCGATAATGGGACCAGAAAATATTAAGCTCGAACGAAACCGCGTGTCACAACTAGTAAATATATGTGTTTAAATTCTAAAATCGTTATGTATGACTGATCTACTTTTCACAATATTTCTTAAGGCTAACATTAGGATGTTTTCAAACTTGTATTATCACGGATTGTCTAACAGTAGATATGTCTTTTGTAAATGTATCCAAATTAATCAAATAAACTTCAAAGAAAGTTGAAACTTGATCTTTATAGTAATTTACATATTAAACCTACATATGTTTATCTACTATCTATACAACGAACTTAATTATGTATTCATGTAAACATACTTAGCAACATTTTAAGCAGCTTAATAACATTTTAAACACATAGCCGTTTCAAGTAGGCAATTTAAGTATCTAACAGCCATGTGAAATTACATAATTATTGTCCATTAAAACTTTAATTTGCATGCAGTGAGATACTCCTTGCATCTGCATTGCTCTTATGTCATATTTAACACTTATAACAGTTTGTCATGGTCATTCAAAAATAATCTGATCAGTTTAAAAATCCCCGTATACATTTGTCGAATGTAGGTGACTTTTGGTAACAGAAATGTGTTGGGTTATCGAATGCATATTTGTGTAATCTTTATCTTAGCTATTAAGAAGCAGGTAGTTAAATTCTCAGAAGAGTAGGGAACTACTTGACGACGGGTCAAAGTTTGGTAATTCTTAATGACCCGGAGATATTTTATTAGCATCCTGGTTTTTTTGGCAAACGTTTTTGGTACGCCATATGTGCGATTTTTTTGTAGTTTATGAAACTCAAGTATTTGGTTTAAGATTCGTAACATTTTTGTTTTTTTTTTTTTCTAAATTAGCACTTGTCTCATTCAAACTTTTTTGTATGTGTTCTTTGTCGACCTCAAATCGATAAAAAAAAATGTCACCGCGCGGCCTTTATTGAAAACTGAGCCTTTATGGATTTTGGAATTCCTCGTTTGGTGGTCTCGACTTTCTGAGGTATTTTTATAGATGATTACTTAAACATTTAATCACTGAGTTATGGCTGACTTGTTTTGTCGTTTCATTGAAGAATACAGCTAACGAGACGATCTCGGTTTCTGTGTGACGGACTTAACAAGTAAAAAAACCTTTTATAGTGCAAGTTACATGTATTCTTTAGTTGATTTATGCAGTATACAAAGATAACATCAAATAACTTATATATAAAGGAATAGATCAGGATCAGTTTAGATTAAATAAATTATCAAGTGATAGATTAAATTCATACAAAAACTCCGTACGTCAAAGCCTTTCATTAGACTGTTTTAACGACGTTTTTGTTTGATTTTCTACATTCTTTTTCCTTATATTTTTTTTCCTATTCTCTTCTTGTTCCTCATGTCATTTTACTATCTTTTGAATCTTCATTGTGATGATTTTCTAAGGATTTAATAACTGTACAATCCTCCCTACTTTATATTATAAAAGTTGAGACATTAACGAAACTTCGCAATAATATATCTTATACACCTATAATGCATATACGCTATGATTTATAAACATTCTTTTAAACTAGCAAAGTCTATAAGTTGAAAAGAACCGTGCCAACTGGAAACTGTGAAAATCCTAGGAATTGCTAGTATCACTATGATGACGTCATTTCTAAAGAAAGACACAAACTAAGACGAAGTCGCGGTCAATCGCTAATTTATACCTCTATACTGCTAGGTTAGCTAAGATAGGTCGCGATTTTGCATGTAACAGGCAACAGCCAAGCCGAGGTGTGCCGTACACCCTTGAGCTGGTTGGCAAAATAAAATCGGCTGAGTGCCTTAAGCGCTCGCCTTAGTAGTCTGGTGTAGCTGTTAAGACCTTGCTGGCGTAGTCATTTCGAAAAAAAAAAACTTCTATACTAATATTATAAAGAGGTAAATTTTGTGAATTTGTGACTTAGTGAGTTTGTGAGTGTGTGTGTGACGTTGTAGGGAGTAATCTCAGGGACTGCTGGTCCGATTTGAAAAATTCTTTCAATGTTATATAGCTTATTTATCGAGGAAGGCTATATATTATAACGCTAAGACCAATGGGAGCGGAGCACCAATAAAGAATGCTTCAAAATTTTTTTTTCCTCGTCAGAGCTTTTCTGCGTGTTAGTGCCCGCCCAAAGTAATTATTCCACGCGAACGAAGTCACGGGCAAAGGCTAGTAATTTATGTGTAAAGATGAAGAGTATCTAAAACCTTCGTAACTCTAAAAGCGTTACAAGACACCGATGTGGCGCCTATAATAAATGTTATAACCAATAACGACACGAAATGTTGAAAGTTGACACTAATAAAAACTAAATGTGATATTTATAATTACGCTATAAAGTATAAGAGCGTGATGTCCCACTTATTTAAATTTTATTACGTATATTCATATTTTATCAGACACGTTTTATCAGTTTTAGAAATATTTACACTTGAGATGTATTATCATTTATCATACTGATTAATTAGGTTATAACGTGGTTACGAAAATATAAATGTATTTTACCTCATTAAAATATACTTTAAAGAACGTTTTATATTAAATTTCAAAAATGAGATTTTAAGTTCGTATAGGCGAAGGGTAAGCCTGATAGTTGGCGTGGCGACGCAAAACACGAACATTGCACTATTAACAAAATACTCAAAAACATTTGCGACCCTATCTTGTAGGCCACTTGTTCTACTAGTGTTACGTGGCACGCGCCGACGACCTAGCGCCCTTTGATAAATCCTGTCAAAAACACCGCGCCAGCAGTTTTTGTATTTAATAAATATGATATTTTGTATTTAATAAATATGAATATTTATGTAATAATAAAATAAATAGTCATTATATTATGGAACTATTATCATTTGTAATTTTTTAACCTTTATCTTTTCATTATGCCATAACCGATTCCTGTCGCAATCTGTTCTTTTATGCATATAACTTATACAAAACAATTTTGATGTTTCACATCGAGCAGTCGTCCCGTGACGATTCAATTTTTTTTTTCGAAGACTAATAACAGCTAAAGAGTCGTCTATTAATTTAATATATTTGAAATTCATTAATTAACCGACTTCAAAAAAAGGAGGAGGTTATCAATTCGACTGTATGTTTTTTTTTTTATGTTTGTTACCTCATAACTTTGGACTGGCTAAACCGATTTTGATGATTCTTTTTTTATTTGAAAGCTAGTGCTTCCCGTGTGGTCCCATTTGTTTTTGGTCCAGTTCTGTCAATGGCATCCAGTGCAAAACCGTATAAGTGTTAAATTTGCATTTGGTGTGTATACGACAAATAGACGAATAACTCAATATCATGCCAACCGATTTCGATGATTCCTTTTTTATTGTAAAGGATGTTCTTCAAGGGTGGTTTGATGAGAGTTTGGTTAGGTTCTGATTATGGGATCCGTGACAAAGTAACACAACTTTCAAGAAACAAGCCTACTCCTTTCTTAAGGGCCGGCAACGCATCTGTGATTCCTCTCGTGTTGCAGGTATCCATGGGCGACTGTGATCACTTACCATCAGGTGACCCGCATGTTTTAGAAAAAAAAATTATGTACACTAAAAATGGAAAAATAAAGTAAATTTTCAAAAAAAAGTATTAACCGACTTCAATATTGATCAGAGGCATAAAAATAAGGCACCTTTGTACCTAGATGTAGATGATATGATTTTCGGTTGGCACCGACTTCCAATGCATCTCTTGGTAGCACACATATTCATATGTTTCATTAAATTTGGTTAATTTGATAAACTATTTATTTTCCGGTTTTTAGTGCCTTATTTTTATGCCTCTGATCAATATTGAAGTCGGTTAATACTTTTTTTTGAAAATTTACTTTATTTTGTTATAGTTTGTAGAAAACTTAAAAGATGGCGGCACTTGAAGCATTGTTTTTCAGACGCTGCATGTTAAAGATTAGTATCTTGCTTTCTACATCTAGCCGTATAACTTCAAAAGTTTTATACAAAGAAGTATCAAATAAAATAAATATAGTAATATCTTACGAAGTTGCGAGTAGCAACAGCTTAATTGAAATAAAAAAATAACAACTTGCACTATCGTCCAGAGTTCAGTTACGTGTGAGAGTGGAAAGTGCGAGCGGTACTCCGTTCATTGCAAAGGTCAACTTTAAATCACTTTAAATTATGTTCGTGTTTATTAAAATTCTCATCATTTCAATGACATAATTATTTTAATAATACAAATAAATACGGTAACCAAAGTAATGGTCTAAACATGGCTTTAAAATAAAGGTATTAGATCTGCAGTGTTAGTAAATGTGTTTGAGACTAATTAAATGCATCGACAGGCTTTTATTGAGTTAGTCACATTGATTTCAAATGATATAATTTCCGGTTTTATTGAGATTTTAATTAATTTTTATAGGTATAACATTTTAAACATCTTAGTTCCACCGGAAAGTATTTAGAATGTCAGTGTGATAAATTAATTTGTGACATCATATAATGTTTTATTGCAGCCAATATTTTTATTATTCTATGTACATACTAGCTTGCCTGCCCGCTGATAAACTTTTAAATAATAAAAACTTGATAGGGTAAATGTAATCCAAGATGAGTATTCTAGAACAATCTAGATACTACCACTTTGACGTGGTTGGGCCAATAAAAAACTTTATTTTCATAATATATACATATACACAGATAATAAAAATGTTATAGTTAGGTATTCAAAATGATGTAATATGTCAAATATATTATAGTTATATAAATATATATAGTTTTAGCATGATCATTTCCAGTGGCGGATTTACCAGAAGGCTGAGTAGGTTGGAGCCAAAAGTGGCGGTAGTCCGGTGAAGCTGTTAAGACCTTAAATAACGTAAAACCGTAAATAGCGTAGTCAGTTAGAAAAAAAAGAGCCAATGGTGGTAGATTTGGGACTACTTTTTTTTATGTCTTACAAAAATTAAAAAGTTTCACATTTATAATTCTAGAAAGTGACCCATCGACACTATAGATCAGAATTATAGTAATTACGGTAAAAGGACGATGTAATTAGGTATATGAATGCAAACAATAACGTTGTCATTTTATTAACAGAAAAAATGTAATTAATATTATTGTGAACAAGGGTAAAGTGTTGAGTATGATAGTGGACGGAAATACGAGTAAAGGAAGACCGAAAAAGGTATGGATGGATTGTGTGAAAATGATATGTCCGTAAAAGGTGTCAATACTGAGATGACATCTGACAGGAGAGAATGGAAAAAGAAAACATGTGCCGACCATACTTAGGTGGCATAAGGGTAATGATGAGGATGATAGTGAACTAGGATATCAACTTGTAGAGGTCCTTAGGAGCAGCAAAGTTTGAAAAAGAAATACAGGAGAGAATGGAAAAAGAAAATATGTTGTGCCGACCCTACTTAGGTAGGATAAGGGTAATGATGATGATGATTGTGACCTCGGATAGCAACTTGTAGAGGTCCTTAGGAGCAGCAAAGTTTGAAAAAGAAAGACAGGAGAGAATGGAAAAAGAAAATATGTTGTGCCGACCCTACTTAGGTGGGATAAGGGTAATGATGATGATGATTGTGAACTCGGATAGCAATTTTAGAGGTCCTTATTAGCAGCAAAGTTTAAATATCCTACAGGCAGCAGACTTTTTAATCCGCAACTGATAATTTCAAAAATTGCTACTAAACATAACCTAAAAAGGACACAATAGTTTAAAGTTATTGCACGTTAAACGTTTCATATTGTCACGGCATTAGTCTTATTATTGTGAAAATATTTTATATACATCAAGGATATGCATAGTAATATCTCTTTGTTTCACAAATGTCTAGAAGACATGGCTGAGCTTACGTAAACCAAGGTCCAATTCGTCACGCGGCGTGCGCGAATTCGTTACGGACACGTATCGACCGAGACAAACCGCTGGCCCTAAACCATAGATTGATAACTAGAAAAGTTTGCACACTATACCGCGGCGAAATTAACGGTGAATTGATGTAGTAGGTCAAGTATGTTGTTCTACAGGTGTTTCTTATGCGGTTAGGTGGGCACAGTCTATCATGCGTGCCTGATAGGATTAAAGTTCAGCTCTCTAGCTCGGATCTAATAGTGTAACGGATATACCTACAAGTCTCGCTTTTCGTAATCGTTACTATCATTTCATGCAGATATATAAATCTTATAGAGGTATTAAAACTGTATTTATTTACCGTTTTAAAACTCTATTTTCAACGTAATATATTTTTACACGCTTATTTAGATTGAAGATTGAATGTATTATGTTTGTATCCATAGCCAGGCTGAAGCTATTACTGATTTCAGCTTGAATGGTTCGGCTCGCTCGGGTTAGTACCACCATCTCACAGAAAACGGACTTGAAGTAACAGTGCTTGCATTGTTGCGTTTCGTTGGGTCAGTGTGTGGGCCAAAAGGCCCATGTCCCCTTCTCTCTCCTCTCCTCTCTCCTCTCCTCTCTCCCCTCCTTCCTCTCCACGTCCCCTCCCCTCAAAAGCCAGGCTGGCAACGCACTTACAACTCCCTTGGCGTTGCTAGCGTCTATGGACGGCAGTGATCACTTAACATCAGGTGACTAACCGCTTCTTTTGCCGCCTAGAATATAAAAAAAAATCCAAAAATATGGGTTCGTTTTGACATACAAAGGGCTTTTTTGTGGGGGCGCGCAGTACGTTTTGCAAATATCAAATAATTGCCATAAAAACTAAAAAAATGAAAAATAAATAAAAGCTTGATAACCTTTACAGTTTTTTTTTTTTGGATTTCTTTTAATAGGTCAGAGTTATCCAAATACAAAATAAAATCTATCTTTCTTGAACACCGCGTCGCACAGTGGTTTATCTCAGTAGTAAAAAAAAATGGACTTATAAGTTTAGAAAATTAACGTGCCCCAAAAAAGAAGTGACAAAAAAGCCTGCATTTATAATAGTTGGTAATTTAAATAAACATCAAATTATTTATGCGAAATAATTAAACATACCGAAATTTAGTAGAGAGAAATGGAATTAATATCGTGTCTACTAAATTCGCAGTTAAAATATATCGAAAGCACAAAGGTTTTAAGTAAACTGTAGTTTCGCGAGACCGGAACAAATTGCTCCGGTGCGATCCTTCGACAAACAAGTTTATGTGTCACGGCGTCGCGTGGATGTGTACATTGCAATCTGAAATACAATAAAAGAAACTGGAACTCTGACGTCTTCGTATATCTGCCTATAGCGGATGTCACGGCAACGAGAAACATATGGAAACCTTCCGCTACACACGATACTTTATTTTTATATGGAACATCAATTACCCCATTCATTAATATTGACTTATTTTTGTCATCACTTTTAATGCTAATTACGTTTTCATATTTATACTATAATTATTGAATCTTCCCAGGTAGTTATTACAGTGTTTTATAAGTAGACATTTTATATCACTAAATGATGCTAATTAAAAAAAAAAAACATTTAAAATAAAGTGTCATAAAAGATTGCTGATTGTGGTTAGACATTCATACCTGATTGGATCGGCGTCAATATAAAGAACAAGTTATCAGCTAGCTTTTACTGTAATGTTTGTTTGACGGGACAAAGTGATGGCGACTTTTGATAAATTCTCATGTATGAATGTTCTTTTTTTATACTTCATCCGTGTTATTACAATAAAGTTAAATACGTATTGAATACTTGCTTTAAAAAGGTTACATTTTAAATGCACCGCGCTCGCTGAACGTTCGTCATCTTGCTCTTTTGTCTCGCTTTGGTTAGGTTATATATGCGAAAAAAGGATAGCGCGAACTTGCGTCGGGTGAGCGCTGTGCATTTAGTATGAAACTTTTTTAAAGCAAGTATTCAATACGTATTTAACTTTTTTGTAATACCACCGCATATATTTTAGTGCTTGACCACAATCTCAACTGACGTCAAATAATGATATGTTCCAGAGGGCCTAGCTTTCAAGAGCAACTGCGAAAATACAACCATAGGTTGGCAAGAGATTTCTAATAAGATAATTTTATTTCTTCAAAATAATTGTTTTTAACGAACATAGATTATACCTGCTATTGACTAAATCACGCGTTAATATCTCGTCTTAGAAGGACCAATTCTAATGAAAAACTGTACAGAAATTCTTTCGAATTTAGTAATACAGAGTCGTGTTGAATATAAAATTAACCGTTTTGAATTCAGGTTGGACACGTTGTTGTGTTGGTCAAGCGCCAGTCCCGGATATCTGTGCATTATACAAACAAACACAAATGAAACACTCGGAAGACATTATGTACTGCTGGTTCTGCTACGTATTCAGTGTAATGTTCTCCAGATTGTTTATACTGTGGTATTGATCGAATAATTCTGTTTCTTGTTGCTGTTCATTGAATAAACATTGAAACAAAAGCTTGCATTTACAAATACTGATAATAATAGGTACTGTTGGCCGTCTTAAGCTGAAAATTCGATCATTATATGAGTTACATGAACATTTATACGTTATTTATGAAGTGTTTAATAATGGATCTAATTGTTATAAGTGTATATTGTGTATAATACATTTTATTAACGACTAGTTTCTGCCCGCGACTTAGTCAGCGTGAAATTTTTACTTTGAACTAAAGCTAACACGCAGTGAAAGCTCTCAAAAAGGAAAAAAAATCCTGATTCTTCATTGGTGCTCGTAGCGTGGTCTTAGCATTATCTTCCTCGATAAATGAGCTACCTAACATTGAAAGAATTCAAATTCAAATCTGACCAGTAGTTCCTGAGATTAGCGCGTTCAACCCATCTAACAAACCCCCTAGCTTTATAATATTAGTATAGATAATATAATAGCAAAAAAAAATAAGACAAAATAGAATAAAAATGAATTAAAATCACTTTAACAATATGTACGTATTATTAAACAAATCTGAAAATTTTATTACAAGTACTTTGTTTAATATCTAAGTGACTTGTCAAGCTGGTTTTTCTTGTCTTACTTTACAAGTGAATTACTAGCGATCACAAATAAGGTAAAATTGCAATCCAGTCATTCATATGACTTAATACTAATTTAATACGACATTCTTATTTCGTATCCAATATTAATAAATCATCAGTACGTCGAACATACATCCTTTTGACATCATTATTGCGTATTGTATTGAATTCACAGTAAAGTGACACGTGGAAAATAATATCATTAGGAGCGAGACCCTCACTGTTCTCCCTTGTCAATCCCTGATTGGAAACGATATGACCGTCCGTTTGGCGTGAATGTTTTATTGTATTTATTCGTAACGCACAACTCTTTGCTGTTAGATTCTTTTATATTATCTCCTTTCACTTATGGCTTTGTTTACACGTTCATACTAATTGGTGTGTTAACATCGGTGATTGTATGTTTTTATAATTTTAACGAATTCTTTTTCTCATTCGGTGATGCTTTTATGGTTAAAAGTTAACAACAATACCAGTTTTTAAATTAGCCACTGTACTATGAAAATATCTGTCCACGACATGATGAATTAAATATATTACTTTTCTCATGATAACTAACTTGTACTTGAATATTGCAACTAATATTATAAAAAGAAAAGATATGATTTTTTGGTTGTAATGGACAGATTAAAGAAATACTGAACCTACCTTAACATTATGTATAAAGTTATACAATGAGCAAATATAGTCTATATTTTATTTTCAAAATTTAGATTACCGCTTTTTTTTCTAAACTGATTACGCTATTGACCCAGCAAGGTCTTAACAGCTTCCCCGGACTACGAGATTGACGCATGCGAAGCCGCTTGTAGAAGCTAACTAAATTGTGAGTACAATTTAATATTAATACTTAATAGATTTTTACCTATGAAATTGTCGTTCTGCAGTACAGGTCATTTCAAATCATTAAAATTATTAATAAATAATTTTTGTTTGGCTAAGAATTCTATTTTCAAAATAATTTTATTTTAAAAACATGGAATTCTTTTTCGATAAGTAGTCATTTGTTTATCGATTAGTGTTATATTTTCATCGCATTTGAATCTTTTTTGTCATCATGGATACGTTAAAAATTCGAGTAATCATGGAATATGAGTACCGTCGTGGCAGCAACGCGGCATAAGCGGCACGCAACATCAATGACGTTTATGGAGCTAACACTACAAACCAATGCACCACCTGTTATTGGTTTGCTCGCTTCCGTTCTGGGAATTTCGACCTGAAAAATGAACCTCGCGGTCGTCCGAAGACTTTGGTCGACAATGACGAATTAAGGCGATTGTGGAAGCTGATGATACACAATCTACGGCTGAATTAGCAGCAGCTTTCAACGTTAGCATCAAAACAATATTGGTCGATTTTCGTCAAATTGGCAAGGTAAAAAAGCTTGACAAATGGGTGCCCCACGAACTCAATGATTGCCAGCGCGAATTACACGTCGAGACGTGCCTTGCACTGCTCAACTTACCTCGATTAATACAAATAAAAATCCATAAAAAAATCGTTTAATTTTTTTCATACAAAACGGCAATTTCATAGGTAAACACCTAATATTTAAACTTGGTATTGTATTTCAGAAATTTATTAAGGAGCAGAAAGTCTTTATAATTATTGGTTCTTCTTTATATTTAGTTAGATATTAACGAAATGACTTAGCCTGTTGTCTTTAAATAGTTCACTGTGAACTTAGTTATACCTACGTAGTTGTCTTTGTTTTTACACTTTTAATGGACTTATTATTTACTAGCTGACCCGTGCAACTTCGTTTGCACCAAATTGGTTATCACGCGAAAAAATTGTTTCTTTTTTTTATCGTAGCACGGCAAAATGCCTGCACTATGCCTGATGGTAAGCACAGTACAATCCAAAAACAATAGCGACCACCGAGTGACACACTATCCATCGCTGGTCGCCACTATCATGCCGTCCTACAAAAAGCTGGATATGCACAGGCTGATCCCGAAACGCGACGCGCAGAAGCGAATCACTATTACGGATTTTTTCGTCATGTACATGGTGGTTGTGACCCAGTCAGGCTGTAAAGCCCTACCACCCCGCAATAAAACTGATACCCGATTGCAGCCACAACTACCGTTTCCAATTGTGAGTCCAAACTATCCACGGATTCACTTAAACATATACTCAGATTACATGTATTCATTTTTTAAATAAACCTAGTACCCATTCGTAGCGTCATCTACCAGGATCAATTAAAATAAAAACTAACCTACATAAAACTGAATAAACATCTCTACCACTTACTTTATCATAACTATCTTCGACTTGTATTAAAACCTTTTTATACTCCATTGTATTAAAGAAAAATATATGAACACCGTATCGAAGCGTCAAACATCCCGCCGAAAACGTCAAATGTCACTTGCTTGAAACTATTGTCTAAGAGTTATAAATTGTTTCAAAAACGTATTTGAAATATATTTCCAATATATTTTTATAAATAATCTCTGTACCACTCACAACATAGTACCTATCACCTTCAAACCAAGCCAGTTTTATACATCAGGTTCAATCCCTCGGTAAGGATCCCTTGAGTGCGTTGCTTGCGCGATACGGTGACACACAAATATACATCACTGCTACAACACTACACGATCACCCCCACACACGTGAAACACATGAAACACTGAATGATGATAAATGAAACATGTTACACATGAAAGTGGAAGGGTTTACTTTTTTCCTTATGGAACTAAAAAACTCTCAATTTTCCGATAATAAATATATGCAGGAGTTGTTGAGGCGTGTATGCTTGGTATACATATACGTTTCAACAACTCATACATATATGAATAGTTAGCTAGATTAGTTAAGATAGGTCGCGATTTTGCATGCAACAGGCAACAGCCAAGCCGAGGTGTGCCGTGTACCCTTGAACTGGTTGCCTAAATAAAATCGGCTGAGTGCCTTAAGCGCTCGTCTTAGTAGTCCGGTAACTTATATACGTATATAAGTTATTGAAACATGCATGTGTACCAAGCATGCGTGCCTCAACAACTTCTATATGTATTTTGTGTAGGAAAAAATCCTCTAAACTATGTAGGATAGGATAACGAAAAATAAGGGTAGAACTCTTGTGTCACTGTATCGCGTGAGCAGCGTACTCAAGGGCTCCACGCCCAGGGAACAGATCTAGGCTTGAGCCGTTGCCGAGAAGGGCCTAATTTGGTGTACGGGAGCGAAATTTAGTCCCAGACCACGGCGGCGTGATCTGCGGTTATGCGGGCGTGGGTGAGAACACGCTCTGTTTGAAGAGACAGGCTGGTACTGATCGTTCGCTGACGTGATTGAATCAGGAGGGTCGGTAAAAATGTGTCGCGGTCGTCTTCTATACTGCGCAGCGTTGGGTACGGGTTCATCGTTCGCGGCGGATTCCACTAACGGGCTGGGATGATTCGCGGCTTTTTCGAAATAACTACCTGTAAGTGATTTTATATACGCTCAGACAGAAAGCATCTCCAGGTCCTGTGGAGATCCTTATTCCGGACGTACAATGGGGCACCGGTGATTTTACGTAGGGCTCAGTTCTGGAGAACCTGCAACTTTTGAATACGATTTTGCGCATGTGCAAAGACCGAACAACTGTACGTCATAATCGGACGGATGCAAGTTTTGTATAAAGTGAGTTTGTCTGGGGGATATTTTACTCTTATGACAAAGCAAATGATAGAAACTACCTAAGACCATACGGCTTTGTTTCGCACTCTTTCTGTGTGTGAATCGAAATTTAAGTGTTTATCTAAAGTAACACCAAGATATTTCACCGCGCCGGCCCAAGGTATTTCGGCTTTGTATAGCCTGATGGTCGACGACGCATATATTTGAGATGGCGTCAATCCCAAGTCATACGTTTACGTTTATCGTTGTATATGGTGGTCAATAATGTTTAATAAAATGAAATTGGCTCCTTGCTATGAAAAAAAAAATTGATTTGAAATTTATTATTGGAACGAAGTTTCTTACGGCAGGCTTGGAGGAGATAGAGATTTTGCTGCGCGACCGAACTGAAAAAAATGTGATAGTAAAACTGTAACGAAAAGTGCATGGAATAAAACAGTTAAATGAGACGTGCGCAGGCGCGACAGTCGTATACATAAGCGAGTAGTGTATAATATCTTTTTCTTTCTCCTTTTTTGTAATTATTTCTATTTCTATGTAATTTTATGTTGTCAAACAAAAATAAAGAGACATATTTTGTTATTTTAATTGATAATTTGAATTACGATTACATAAAATTGAGCACGATTTTTTTTTCCAAATAGTGTCGATTCTACATTAGCCGAAAGAACTTCGTTCCTACCTGGTGTCCCACGACACCACATTCTTTTTTTTATTTATAAAATATATCAGCGGGTATATATATGATTGTTTATAAAAAATGTGTCTGAATGTTTAATTGCGTTTAAAAGTTACTGAAAAAAATGTTCCTAAACTTATTATTGATTAATCATAAATCAAAATGCCTATTAAAAATACAACGTTAACCCGCTACCAAGTGTCCTAAATTCTGTCTATTGATATATTGATAATTTCTGTAGGTGGTAGAGCCACGCTGAAGCTATTACTGGTTTCAGCATGAATGGGTCGGCTCGTTCGGGCTAATTCTGCCCTCTCACAGAAAACCGACGTGAAATAACAGTGCTTGCATCGTAGTGTTTCGTTCGGTCAGTGAGAGTGCCGGAGGCCCACCTCTCTTGCCCTTTCCTTCTTTCTCTTCCCTTACCCTCCCCCATATACAGGTTGGAAACGCACTTGCAACTACCCTGGTGTTGCTAGTGTCTATAGACGGTGGTGGTCACTAAACATCACGTGACCCACCTGTCGTTTGCCTCTTATGATACAAAAAATATATATTCATATATTAAAGAATCAGGTACTCTAAAATTCTTGTTCTTCCAACGTTGCCGGCTCTTGTACTAAGGTGTCGCAAAAAAGTCTAGTTACGTTAACTACAAATTTTTGTTTTTCGTTATCCTGGAGAATCCCTTGCGCTTTATGGAACAAAGAGTATCCTGGATGTAGCCTTGTAATATCAGTTATCACTGTGTTAAATTTCGTTAAAAATGGCTCAGTACTTTCAGAGTAATACGGGATTAGATTCTAGACTTTAATCCTAAATCCTGGAGAAGTCTTTGCGTTTTATGGGATAAAAAGTACATTTGATGTAATCTCGTTATATTAGGTACCACTATGTCAAGTTTAGTCAAGATTGGTTCAGTACTTTCAGAGTGATGCGTGTGCATAGGGACAGACAGACAGACAGACAGACAAAAATTGTAAAAAGATTATTTTTGGCTTCTATATCGATAACATAGTCTACCCTGATTAACATTTTCAAAAAATATTTAATGTACAGATTTCGACTTGTTACAATTTTATTATAGTATAGAAGATTTACATATTGGCATGCGTTATTAAGAACCGATAATAATTCTCTTATAAAAGCTCCAGTAGAAAATTAATTAACGATTCACAGTTTACATGTATAAATGTAGAATTATCTGAATAAAATATGTAATTAAAAGTCTATATATTTCTATTCTAAAAGGAAGCAGACGGCTCACTTAATGGTAAATGGATACGACGCCTATGAACAACTGCAACACTAGCTGTAGTGTTAGAGAGTTAGAGTGTATGCTGTAGAGCATTTTTCAGTCCCTTCTTGAACAGCCCTGTATTATAACCCTGAGGAAAACCGTGCTGGGTGTTCCATTCCATAACGCAAGCAATGCATGAGTAGTAAGCCTGTTTACGTAATTGATATGAGATATACTAAGATAGAAAGTTAAACAAGATATTTTATTTTATACGATCGCTTTTTTATTAATTTCATGTTTTTTATATATTCCTATCGCACTCTCGGTTGACACTATGATGTGTTATAATGGCATGGGTCTGACATAGGGTTCGCTATCTGCGACCCGCAGCCGCGCGTGACCGCTCATCTTGTTACCGCCCTTGCGCCCTTTCTCCCTACGTGATGCCTTGCGACTGTCTCCCCATATAAATTACGTGTACATGAAGTAAGAACACCAAATAATCATGAAAAATGAAATATTTTCCGGTCTGTGTAATTTATCTATACTAATATTATAAAAAGGTAAAGTTTGTCAGTTTGTGACTTTGTGACGTTGTAGGCGGTAATCTCAGGAACAACTAATCCGACTTGAAAAATCTTTTAATGTTATATAGCTCATTTATCGAGGATATATATCATCACGCTAAAACCAATAGGAGCGGAGCACCAATGAAGAATGTTTATAAATCGAGGTTTTTTTCCTCTTGAGAGCTTCCGCTGCCTGTTAGTTATCGTTAGCACAAAGTAACTATTCCACGCGAACGAAGTCGCGGTCAGAGGCTAGTAATTTATGTATAGACATAACATTCTATTGCTTGATAAATATTTAAAGTTTTCTGTTAATCATAATTTTGACGACAGTTTATCTACCTTATAATTATTTCTGTTTGAGATGCTCATTTTGTTATTTAGAAACAAGATTAAAAAGCTGCAGAACACAACCCCTAGACCGCACCCCTTTGCAACCGGGTTCATTAGCTCTCGAGCTAATTTTTACTGTGCACATGGCTCACCGCACGCCCTATATTTACATCCTTTGTTCTATAAGCGCCGTTTATTAGCTAAACTAACGCTAAAATTTGATCTTTTTTTGGTTTCATTTTGCTAATACATATGTAACTTTACAATTATTGATAATTGCTCCTCGTACATATTTTTATTTTTATACAAATCTCCTAATGTAAACTTAGCAATTAATTCAACGTTTTTTTTTTTCGATATGTCTACGCTGTTGACCCAGCAAGGTCTTAACAGCTTCACCGGACTACTAATGCGAGCGCTTAAGGCACTCAGCCGATTTTATTTTGGCAACCAGCTCAAGGGTGCACGGCACACCTCGGCTTGGCTGTTGCCTGTTGCATGCAAAATCGCGACTTATCTAAGCTAACCTAGCTAACTATTCATATATGTATGAGTTGTTGAAACGTATATGTGTACCAAGCATACACGCCTCTACAACTCCTCCATATATTTATTATCGGAAAATTGAGAGTTTTTCAGTTCGATAAGGGAAAAAAGTAAACCCTTCCATTTTAATGTGTAAGCGTGTAGGCGTCCACGTGTGTGGGGGTGATCGTGTAGTGTTGTAGCAGTGATGTATATTTGTGTGTCACCGTATCGCGCAAGTAACGCACTCAAGGACTCCCTACCGAGGGATCGAATCTAGGCTTGAGCCGCTGCCGTGGGAGGCCTAATCGGGTGTGCGGGAGCGAAATTAACCCCCAGACCACGGCGGCGTGATCTGTGGTTACGCGGGCGTGGGCGTGAACACGCTCTGCTTCGAGGGGCAGGCTGGTACTGATCGTTCGCGGACGTGATTGAATCAGGTGGGTCAGTAAAAATGTGTCGCGGACGTCTTTTATAACGCGCAGCGTTAGGTACGGGTTCATAGTTTGCGGCGGATACCCCTAATGGACTGGGATTAATTAATTAATTCAACGTTGTCATGAGTAAATATAAGTACAGTAAATCGTAATGCTCTAACTAGGAATAAACATTAAAAAAAATAAGAACAAGAACTTATACTAAAATATGCGATGAAGGCATATACGGTGTTATAACAAAAAAGTTAAATACGTGTAAAATACTTGCTTTAAAAAGGTTTCGTATTAAATGTACCGCAGTCTCTGAATGTTCGCCATCTTGCTCTTTTGTCTCACTTTGGTTAGGTTAGGTTAGACTAGCGAAAAAGGTAACGCGAACTTGCCTCGGGCGAGCGCGGTACATTTTTATATGAAACCCTTTTATAGCAACTATTCAATACATATTAACCTTTTTTGTAATAACACCGATATATTCTAACATAAATATGTTAACCGCATTCATAAAATATACCATTTACTCCTTCTATTTGATTATTTACTCTCTTCTTAAGTTATGCAAAACTGTAATAACATTATAACTGTATCTAAATATGTATTTAAACAAAATAATAAATATTTTAAACCCGTGTTACTATTATATTCATATAGTTCACGTTTTTAAAGGACTTCCAAGTTTAGAACTTAGTAGTTGAAAGTGCTTGTGAGCTTCTAGGACATGTTTTAGTATTTCACAATTTCATCGCCTTGACAAGAGAATTTCCATGAGTCATCGTTTTACAGTGTCTGTATTAAAACTTTTTATTTATAGTATTTGTATATTAATACATCCATGTAAAGAAAGATTTTTATTTATTTACGAAGTTTTATTCGTGGCCAAGTCCATGTTATTATAGAATTGACTTATAGCCTTGGAAATAGTACTATTTCTGTCAAAAACGTACCATAAATAGCTTCGTGTACTACTGAGAATATAAAATAATAATAATGATAAAAACCCATTTAATTGCTACATACTAATACTACTATTACATTTTTTTTATTCAAGAGCTATATAGCACTCGCCTCAGCGGCATAGGCCTCCTCCAAACTTCTTCATTCATCCTTGCTTGACGCTATTCTTGACCATTTCTAGCCACACCTTTCTTTAAACTCTTGAGAATATCTATGAAAAATTTCATAATTATCGGTTCAGTAATTAAGGCTTGAAAGCGTAAAAAACAAAGAAACAAACTTATATTTACAGGTTATATAATATATAGGTTAATTCAGAATAAAAAAAAAATTCACGATTATTCAATACCTATATCTAATACCTTCCGGTACATAGATTATAAGTCTGACTTATAATTATTTACAGTATCTGTATATATTGTATGCATATTAGATTTAACCTTATATCGGGAGTTTGTGGCGGTATTTTAGTCTGTCATGTAGTGGATTTTATATTTTATTCATAACCTTCTGTTATTTGACTCTATATTTTGTAAATTTGGTGGTGTATACGTAATATAGTTTTATTGTGCATAAGTAAAGTGAATAGAAAATAATACCCCGGAGCATCAAATTCTATTTTGTCACCAAAACTCCCTGGAAGGTCTAACAAGAGAGCCGCCATCTTGTTAGAATATTGAAATAATCACCCGGCGCTTGTAATATTATTAACTACACGACAATTGCAGTAATAATCTGAAGGATTGGTTGCCAAAAATAAAGATGAAAAGCCTTATATTGGTTAGGTTATTCTATAAATATCAATGAATGTTTCTTACGACATATATAATATGTGATATATTTAAATATCAATATTAAAATTTCATTAGGGTTTAGGTTATTTAAGTCTTAAAGCCCTTTTACTTTCATTTAATAGTGATTTGTATAAATATTACAAACCTATTGGCAATGTAACATATTTGATATTTAACAAAATAAAACTTGTCGCTGACTGGTTTCGAAAGTTCTTCGCTAAAAATATATTTAATTGTTTTGTTATAACTGTTAACGCAATCGATTATAGACTATTGTGTGCAACACTCTTGCATAACTCAAATGTTACAAGTTAACGTAAAAGTATTAAATATGTGAACATAGCCGGATAATTATGCCCACTGTGCAGTTTGTAGATTGAATGTAAACTTGAAATAAACACGTTATACTTTAGATTTTTCCCGTAATAATTAAACACCCAGTTGTTACCGCAATAGTTATATTATTGAAATCGTAACAGACCAAAGAGAATGATACAAAAAGTTACTTTATGTCTCTATTTCTGGCAGTGAAACTCACAGACTGCAAATAAGTTTATGATTAGAATTGTTCAAGAAAGTGAGTACAAACTCGAATGCTATACCCGTACCTGCGTGTATCGCTACGAATTTTTGTCTATGGTAATTAATGCAGGTGTGGGAAGATATTATTGTTATGCATTACGAACTATCGGACAACGTCACGATAAACGCAACACGATTATTGCGCAGTGGTGGTTTTTACGCACAACAAAGGAGTTCAGCGAATGTCAATTTCGAGCTATTGGAATGACACGGGTGTGAAAATTTTGATTTATGACTTGATCACAACGACTTTTGACGTTAATTTTAGCGCACGAAGTAGTCGAAACTTCGTCACACAAGTATGGATATAGCATCTGAATAATACAATACAACTGTCTTTTTTTTCTTCTGAAATACTGATCCGCAATATTTTTGTGTCACGAAATTGGTGGGAGTAAACACTATGTCGGGAAGAGTGTAAAAATCTCAGTTTTCGTCCGATTACCAAATTTAAGCATCATCGAACACGATCTGTGCTTGGATTACTGACCTGGTAACACCGGATGATGTTGGTTCTTTTTAAATTAAAATGTTTCCCTTTTATACTAAAATTTTACTTCTATCGTGTGTCTTTACGAAACACTCCGTTTTTTATATAAAGGTTACATTATTTTTGGAACTATTAAGAATTATTATCATGTTAAATAATGTACACTGATATTCATTGAAATAGTATTTTTAAGTTATACTATTAATAAAAATTTACTTCGAGAAACTAATATGAATATGATCCTTGCTATATTTCAATTTATAATTTAAGTGCAATGTTACGCAGATGTATAGATATAATTCATTATAGATACGGATCTTTTTGCAACTCAGTATCCTGAAGGATCTGAGGGTTAAAAATAATCTCCCGCCTCGTAGGGATTACAGTACTGGCAGGTGTGTCGCTTGTTTCAGAAATTGTCTCCTGCGAATTCAATGAAAAATACACTTTATATCAAACAAAACAAGGTTGGATCTCCCTCGTTTATTTGATATAAAATCTATTAGGCTTTATTGTGTACGAAGAGGATTTGTATCTGAAGTGTAATCTAAGGTTTAAAACGCTTCGATGTCAAATCCATCAGACGTATATAATATTGTTTTATTCTTTTGTTTAATTTAAGTAAATTACTGTCTGGAAGTGGTTAATTTTTGTAACACATTCTGTGCACTGTAGAAATATTATCTATACTATAAATAAAATGATAGAAGACTGATGTTGTGTGTACCTCACGCAAATATAACTGGTTACACTTCTGTTTTATTTTACTTCTTTGACGCTTTGTCGTTATCTAAAAAAATATCACTTTATCTTAACTTAATACAATTTAAGTTACGCGTTTAGCGATGTATGTAGTGGAGTAAGCAGTGTAGTGCACATGCGCAGGGGAAGGTGAATAAAGGGATAACACCGTTTATAAAGAAATTTTGTGAGCAAAGTATATTTTTGCTTTCGTTTTGTTAATATTTTTCCTCTGAACATAAAATATACTTATTGTTAAGATAATGAAACGATGCAAACATAGTCGTGAGTATCAGGATGTATGTAATATCAAAAATCACACAGGTTCAGACTAACTATGACTTACTTAACCGTACAAAAGTATTTAATGATTTCTCGTCAATTTCTCTTCTAAAGAGATGCCTTGGACATAGAAAACAGTTATATATTATATTATTATCTATTACAAAGGTAATTATAAACCTTTGTAATATTTACCGGTTCGTGCCAATTTCCAGTCGAAGCCATGTTCCTTATGGGAATATTCTAGATTATGGCTCAGTGAATGAACGGTAACTATAAATTCTATGATTGCTTTTATTACAATGGTAATTAAGAATAATGTTAAACGTTATATGTATATAGAGAAACATCTTGTACAAACTATAAATAAGAATAAAAATTACAAGTAATAAAATAAAATAAGAAAGGATTGATTCAAATAACTGTTATAAGGTAATTTAACTTAACAAAAAAGTTATATAATATTGTTCAAAGCAGTACACTTTACTTTTTAAGAAATATAATAGAAACTGTGCATTAATAATTTACTAAAGTAACATTGATTCACGAATAGTATTCAAGACTATCTCAACCAACCTTATTTGTTGTATAATATGCCTTAATTCTAATGGCGTCATTAAATTACATGGATTTTTTTCTACTTTTGATATGAAACATCTATAGGCGGAGGATAAACCTGATTTTTGGCGTGGCGACGCAAAACACGAACTTTGCGCTGTTAACGGAATACTCAAAAATATTTGCAACCCTATTTTTATAAACATAAGATTCAAACTGTTCTCAGCCACTCGTTATACTAGTGTTACGCGGCTGACACCGACTACTTAACGCCCTTTGATAAATGCCGCCAAACACAACGCGCCTGAGCCTAGTTGATTTTTTGTATTTTGTACCTTATGTAATAAAATAAATAAACAGTACTTATTTTATAGAACAAATTCGTAACGCCTTATCTTTTCATTATACCATAGCTGATTCCTGTCGTAATCTGTTCTTTTATGCAAATGACTTATACAAAACAATTTTTGATGTTTCATATCTGCCAGGCGTCCTGTGACGGCTCAATTTTTTTAAAATATTACAATATCTGATTTCGAGAGATTATATTGGTAACGTCGCCTAAACATTACGAGATACATAATAACCATGTACTACAGAATTTTACATCTTTAAATACCCACAGAAAATTGCATGACAGCATATATCTTTCTCTGAAAGATAAACCCACATTATACATTCTTCATATTTACATATTATTAAAAACTAGCGGGCACGGCGAACATTATCGCTTCCTAATTATAAAAAAAACCTTGACAAATTATATAGACAAACCTTTCTCATGAATCCTTTATCTATAGGTGAGAATACGTTTAGTAGTTTTTGAGTTTATCGCGAACAGACAGACATGGCAGACGACTTTGTTTTATTTACGACGTATTTCGACAATATTTATGCTTATACAATTTAATAATTTACTCTCGTAACTCGTTGAACATTTCACGTAGTACCAGCCTGCCATTCGGATATCTTAAAAGTTGAATCCGTGACTCACTTAAAATTACGCGCCAGTAAAAAAGATTGTGTGTAGTTCACACGTGGTAGAATAGAAACCCTCAAAGAGAAAGCGAGAAGAGTGCATATCTTACTATTCTACAGTACCGAAAGACAAGCGAGATACTGCTCCCACTCTACCTGACACAGTGTTTACCCTCACCAAATTTTCGTCACACAAAAAGGTTGCGGATCAGAATTCGAAATCCGAAATCCCATCACCCGATTAGGCCTCCCACGGCAGCGGCTCAAGCCTAGGTTCGATCCCTCGGCAGGGAGCCCTTGAGTGCGTTGCTTGCGCGATACGGTGACACACAAATATACATCACTGCTACAACACTACATGATCACCCCCACACACGTGCACGCCTACACGCTTACACATGAAAGTGGAAGGGTTTACTTATTTCTCTCGTCGAACTGAAAAACTCTCAATTTTCCGATAATAAATATATGGAGGAGTTGCTGAGGCGTGTATGCTTGGTACACATATACGTTTCAACAACTCATACATATATGAATAGTTAGCTAGGTTAGCTAGGATAGGTTAGGGATGTGAGTTTAATGGAAAAAATCGATTAATTAGGAATCGATTTTTCTTTTTTTAAATAATAATCGATTTGTTAAAAATCGATTTTATTGAAAATAAATAATCGATTTTTTCAAAAATCGATTTTTATAATATTTAAAAATAGACATGCTTTCCATATTCCTATAATAAACCTAAAGATTTAAAATAACAATTTATCAGATTAAGAATCACATAAAATGATACGTATCAAAAATAACCAGTTCAAAACAAAATAAAAATGAATGTTCCTTTAAACTTTCAAGGTAAAGAATATAGAAACTAAATACCATAGAAATTTTCAGTACTATTAAACATTATATCGTAATAAAAATGAAATGATAAACATCCTAACAAAATGACAACATTATTAATTCTAACTGTAAAATTCAAAACAATGAAGTTCTCTTTTAAATTTTCATATTAATCATAGTGTGACTGAGAAAATTAAAATTGAATAATTTTTTTTATTGAATAATTTCAATAGTAATTTATAGTTTTCTAAACTTATCGATGTCGAGTTTACCATAAGACATTTTTAGTAAACATGTTGTACTCGCATGACAGACCTTTTTAGTTTTATTGAAAGTTTTAATTTTACAGAGAGCGGTATTTGGCTGTCATAAGAACCACAACAATCATTATAAGATATAGTAACTCATGTTACTTGTAAGGCAGTGAGATGTTTTCATTCTATGTTCTTTTTAAATTTGTAGTTTCACTACAAAATCTTTCATTCTATCGAACAGGACATGCATATTACTGTGGTATTATTCTTTTTCGTTATAAAATACTTTTGCCAGCCGCTTTTAGGTGTTTTGCGGCTAGAAAACATTTTAAATTTTTACAAACATATTATCTCACTATGCTCACTGTTCAATTGTTAATAATAATGAACTTATTTTGAGTTTTTTTCATCCGTCGCATAGATGTTTATAAAAATCGATTAAAATGCGTAATTTATATAATCGATTTTAAAAAAATCAATTAATATGAAAATAAACATCGACAATAAAAAATCGATTATAATAAAATAAAAATCGATTTAATTAAAAATCGATTATTTTTTAACATCCCTAGGATAGGTCGCGATTTTGCATGCAACAGGCAACAGCCAAGCCGAGGTGTGCCGTGCACCCTTCAGCTGGTTGCCAAAATAAAATCGGCTGAGTGCCTTAAGCGCTCGCCTTAGTAGTCCGGTGAAGCTGTTAAGACCTTGCTGGGTCAATAGCGTAGACATATCGAAAAAAAAAAAAAAAATATCGAAATCCCATGGGAACATACACTTCGAAAGAGTGATCTTTTGAAGATTCTTATGTAGCTTCTATGAGTTTTTATGAACTATAAATATCAAATGCCTATGACGTCATACTAGCATGAAGCCAGGTTGTTTTGTCAAGAATAATATACAGATAAAGGACCCGTAAATCCAAGGATACGTATGTATAATTCAGTAATTGCACATTTGCTTACATTTAAGGACCTCGTATGCTTGTTTTCGCATACAATGGCAAGTCGAACACGGTTTTGCTGGCCGATCGGCGCCGACGCGGGCGCCGCGTATCCTAAGTACGTATTATGTTTATCAATAGTTGTCATACTATTTCTCTTGAGCCATGCGGTCAGACGACGCGCCAACGACGCACGCACAAGGTCGATGGGTGCCCTCCTATCAGAGACGGCGCCTGTCATTTCCCTTACAATCGAATTAGATTCCTTTGTTTATGATAATTGAACTTTCAATCGTGTATAAATTTTACATTAAACAATTAGCTCGGTGTATCAATGGCTCGCGCCTTTCGTCCTATTTTAGAAACAGCATGCATCGTTGACGGGTTGGGTTCGTGCGTCAGTCGTTAGGACTATTTTGGTAAAGTTATTGCTAGTTTGAACTCTGCTCGTGCAAATAGTTAGGTGGTCTTGCGTTCATAGGAGCGTTTGAATATAATTTATACATGCCATGTTTTAAATTTAGTATTAGCAGGATATATTTAAAAGATAACAAAACTAGGATTATACATTATACACATACAATCATATCAATTGTTAAGCTAAGGCCTTCAAATTTTTTATTATAAATTGATTTGTAAATATTTCTATCAATAAGTCGTTATAGTCAGTACCAAGATATGCAGTCCTTATGCAGTATTTAATCTGTAAAATGACCATATTTATAATATAACATGAATGAATCGCTAAATGTGTTGCTAAGCACAAATCTCGAGAACAGCTGAACCGATTTCGCTAATTCTTTTTTTGTTGTGTTTGATAGTGTCAGGAGAAGGTTCTTATGCAAAAAAAACGTATATATTAATCTACTTTAGACGAAACGGAGTTTTGGGGCACTGCACATGACATAGTATAACTCTAAATATCTCTTTAGACTCGGATTCTTTTGAGTTATTCTAATCAGGGTAAGCTAATATATGTCACTATTTGGGTTTAATATAAATGTCTCTAAAGAAAAATCTAGAAGAGGCGTTAAAATATTTAAATTGTTTTTTATAATTATCAGCCTCGCCTACTTCTTTATTTATTTATACCGAGTTAAAGTTCTTGATTGGTTCGCTTTGACGTGAGTTGCTTAGTTTGATATTAGTCTAGAAGATTCCACAGTTTAATAAGCAAAGCATTTTAGCTCAGTTTGTATTGTTTTTCTTTACTACGAAGAAATAATTTACGATGAGCGACTATATTAACAATAAAAGCGAATAAATAAAATTGTGTAATGTGTATTCAAGTGCGATGAACATAAAGAAATTTGCCATCACAAATCGCGTTCTCATTTCCCACCGGTGTAATAATATATTTAATACTGAGTTTACTCATATCCGAGTATAAAATAAGGTATGTGTTAAATATATATTTGCTGATAATATACACATTTGCATACATATATGTATACTTATCTGTTGGTATTGCTTGTAATAAGAACCAATTTTTATTTATGTCAAAAGATGTTTTAATGAATTCTTATACTATTTAAAAGAACAATTTAATTTAAAAACAGTGGAGGAATTAAGTCCGACACATGTATATAATTTGCTTCATATGATACACGTAATTTCGTTGTTAGTTAGTTATTCTGACATACACACGAGGATAATACCAACATTGGGCTGAAGTAAGTAATTCTATAAAAATGAAACCCTTATTTCAAAATAGAGATTTAAAGTATAAAGTAAAGAAGCATTTGAACTAGATTCTATGTACGCAATATACCACCATTTGTCTGTTACCCGTTTTCTTCGATATGAAACATCCCGCGCGCCATCTATTACAACATGGTTGTACTAATTTTTTAACCTGCGTTGTTATGGAACAAAACAAAGAAATATTCATAATAAATATGTACATATTGGGATTTAAAAGTCGTATGACATGATGGAGGAACAGATATAAAGTCTTGTAACATACAAACGGAAATATATTACTAATTGTAATTCATGTAATATGTCCATGCATTACGTTATGAATAGATATCTTATATCCGACAATGGATGACGAGATAAGTCCAGTGTATTTTATTACAGGGGGCGTACAAGTGCTAACATTCCTGCATGTTTTATAGAATGTCCTTACAATTATTAACGTTATCTTGAAATCTGCAAATATTTATAAGTACACAACCATTTCGATAGTCACTTTCATAGATGTTTATTACATTACCATTACTATACGAGGAATATTTTAAAATTATGATCTGCAGTTTTTCTATGACTAATTGAATACATATAAAACTATTATGTAAATAAAGATAAAGCTTAGTATTTTTCTATAACGTTATCGTTGTCTATCGCAATCATTGAGCTGAGAGAAAACGCTATATTAAACCGAAATTATCCGATCTTAGCAGGACATCTCACTCTTATTCCCAACGTTCTAAATGAAACGTTGGGTACTGTAATATATTCCTGAATCTGCTGCATATCTCTTTAGTTGGCCTAATCATACTAGAGTAGTTTTTAATAATATGTAAATTTTTTATATTCTATACGCGATCGTTTGATCATAGTCTCATGTGATGTTAAATGTCAATGACAGATTTTCAACTTGAAGGTTGTAGGTAGCCAGAACTTAGAAAAAGCCCTACCACCGTGCTATAGTTTCATCAAAATGTTTTCCTTCATCGAAATCTCCGACTTAGTTACGTGGATTTGAACCTATTTGATCTACGCAAGTAACGACGTAGGTAATATTAAAACCCGATTAGGCCTCCCACGGCAGTGGTTCAAGCCTAGGTTCGATCCCTCAGTAGGGAGCCCTTGAGTGTGTTGCTTGCGCGATACGGTGACACACAAATATACATCACTGCTACAACACTACACGATCACCCCCACACACGTGCACGCCTACACGCTTACACATGAAAGTGGAAGGGTATACTTTTTTTTCCCTTATCGAACTGAAAAACTCTCAATTTTCCGATAATAAATGTATGGAGGAGTTGTTGAGGCGTGTATGCTTGGTACTCATGTACGTTTCAATAACTCATACATGTATGAATAGTTAGCTAGGTTAGCTAAGATAAGTCGCAATTTTGCATGCAACAGGCAACAGCCAAGCCAAGGTGTGCCGTGCACCTTTGAGCTGGTTGCCAAAATAAAATCGGCTGAGTGCCTTAAGCGCTCGCCTTGATAGTTCGGTAAACCTGTAAAACCTGTAAACCTGTAAAAAAAAAGACCTTGCTTGGTCAATAGCGTAGTCATTACGAAAAAAAAAATCATGTTAAAAATATTGAATGTAGGATGAAAAAAGGTAATTGGAACGTAAGAGTAAAATGACGGACGGCGAAACGTTAAAGCAGTAGTGTGAGTAATGTATATTTTAAATAGTTTAACGTGTTTTTAATACATTTTATATTAAAAAATAGCTTTATGCACTTCTCCTTTATATAAACTCTAACTATGCCAAATTTCACGTCGATCCGTCCGCGCTATTCGCTTAGAAATGTTTTTTTATGTTTTTGAATTGACTATGCTATTGACCAAGTGAAGTCTTTACAGCTTCACCGAAGTACCTTAGAAACGGGTACAAAGTTTTCGCTTTACATAGATAATTATGTAAGACAGAACTAATGTCTTCTTATTTGTATTCATTTACTGAAAGCTGGCAGTCAGTGAAAAATACAATCAATATCATGTAACTCAACAAAGTTTGAACAAAAACATACTAAAATTTTAGATACTGTTCACATTTTGTACAAAGAAGCGTTTGTAAACATCTTACGCTCTGTAAGGATACTTCATTTTTTAATAGGATATGTTTACGTTGGTATAAAACAGCCCTATGCAAACAACATTACTTTATGTTTACAAGGAAACATTGAGTTTTTTCTAGCTCATACTGCCCTTACAGTTTTTTAAATCTTTTTACTTTAGTTTAATTATAAATAAAGCGGATATTTCGTTCGGAGATGGAGTATAGTATCAAAATACGAATGAATTATCCTGCTATCAATTAAGAAGCAGTCAGAAATAATCATTAAATCACGTAATAAACTGTAGCACAATTGAAAACTGCCCATTTAATATGCAAACTATGGCATCCAAATGAATCATTCTAGTTTTTTTCTCGCCGCAATAATATATCGTGACTTTGAGGAAATAAAAAGTTTTGGCAAATTGTTCTTTTGTACGCGACCTAAAATCACACTATTAAAATGCAAGGGCCGCAATGATAGTTTCTTATCTTGAGCTGTTTAAGTAAACTCCTCAGTTTAGTGAAGTATTAATAAAACTGATACTGGATCAGCTTATTATTGAATATTATAAAGTAGTTTTTCCGCGACTTCGTCTTTGTTTCTTTGGACATTTGCTTGTTACATAATGCTCTTTTGTTTGCGGTGACAGTGACCGACACTAATAGTAATCAGCGAACTATGAATAATCAATGGCAGAATATTGATGATTTCATTAATTAATTACTAACCGCTACAGATCTCTAGACAATAAATAATAATTTTATAACACTGGACGAATTGTACTATTTGTACTTTAATTATATAGTACTGATAAACTCAAATCTTTTATTGAATATCAAATTATGTGTTTAAAAAATAAACGTAAAAACACTAATGCAAAAAGACATCAGCCCGAAGGTCATAGTAGGCGTGTTCGTTTTAAGTACAATGGAACACGAGGTCATTATTATTATAATCAATATTATTGTATAAATCTTAAACCGACCTTTTCAAACCGTGATAGGCATTTTTGTACAGTGAATCGGGGGAAATCTCTCATCAATCGTAAGCAATCGTGCCCGGGTACAACCTGAGGGGATTACGATGGATCGCCTGCCAGCGGCATTGATTGAACCACCCTTAAACCATGCTGAGAGGACTTCATTTCACATTTATTATGTAATGTAGATTAACTTAATATACATTTTTTGCAAAGATTAATTATAATTATGATTATCTAAGGAAATTTGTCCTATATATCATGAAAAATATATTTTAGTAAATTCTTATATGCCTCATTATTTGTTTGTTATACTGATTCTGTGTAATAAATAATTCAGCTGTAGTAAAATGCAAATTATATAAATACTAGTTGGTACTAGCGTCTTCCCGCGCATTAATCTCATTTTTAACAATTTTGACACGAAAATCTAGTCTCTTTTTTATGTGAAACATCTATAGGCGGAGGGTAAACCTAATTATTGGCGTGGGGACAGAAAACGCGATCTCTGCACTATTAACGAAATACTCAAAAACATTTGCAATCCTATCTGTATAACCATAAGATTCAATTTTTTTTATCAGCCACTTGTTCAACTGGCGGTACACTGTACGCGCCGACGACCTAGCTCCCTTTGATAAATGCCGCCAAACACACTGTGCTTGCGCCTAGTTGTATTTTTGTATGTAATAAAAATAAATAACTATGTAATAAAATAAATAAACATTCATTATTTTATGAAACAAATTTGTAATACTTTATCTATTTGTAATGCCATAGCTGATCCCTGTTGTAGTCTGTTCTTTTATGTATATAACTTATACAAGATAATTTCGATGTTTTTTCATTTCAATTTCAAAATTAAACTTATTAGGACGATAAAAACTTTCAGCCACAACGAAAAGGGTTTGGGTCAAAAGTGACCGATTTGGCCTGGAATGTCCCATTTACACTAACATTCATTGTTGCTGTCTGAACCCTCACTATGATATTTATGTTAACAAAATAGAAAGGGTGCAAAAACGATTCTTGTGGCAATTGACATACAGTTTATATTTAAGTAAAGAGCTTCTCACATACCGAGACAGACTTCAGTATTCTAATTTAAAACCTATAGTACCTTTAGTACATCGCGTTTATTTGATCTCATTCACTTGTACGAACTAATAATGAATGAAATTTTGCATACACCTAAACTAATAAGTAAAGTTGGGAGAATAGAATGTTTTTGTGACGAATTATGACCTAACAAATTTGGACCTTTACTCTCCATTGAATATAATGTTAGCACATTACAATGCTAAATCTAAAACATCATCAAAGATAAAGCAATATACCTAAATAGATACAATAATATGTTTACAGCTTGCGATGTGTAGTAAATACTTATAATTAAGACTACACTTGTTTATAGTTGTTCGTTCCAGATGTATTCGTCTTAGTGTCACTTATAGGTGTTGGAATAAATAAAAAAAATGTGTGGTGTACTTAGGTACACGCGTTATCTGTTATACTTCTATGACGTAACAAGATAAAAATGTTTTAAATTTATATCAATTCGTTTTCTATCTACTTTATTTATTTATTTTCAAATTATTGATCCAAATTTTTTTTATTTTGCCTTATTTTACATTTGTAAAAAAAACGACACTAACAATAGAAAAAAGGTATTTAATAATACATTGAAAGTTTTAATACAAAGAAATGGAGACACAAAATATTGACTATAGCTAATTTCAGGGTATCTGTTTTTCGTGACGGTGTGCGCGGGCATCGTAATAACTTCAGGGTGTCGGTTTTTCATGACGGTGTGCCCTTGCATCATAAAATTTACTCTCATTATTTTTCCCTAACGCGCCAAAAGAAGTATAACTTCAATATATACAGATCTATTTAATATAAAATTTCTTAAACATTATATAATAATCATATATTTATATGCATTTAATGGAATATTTTATTGATCGATAATAACTATGAAGAGTTGCTTGTTAAATATTCGTTCACATAGTTACAACTAATCTATAAAGCAAACATTCTACGTCACAGTATTATTCCAAATAGTAAAAACAATGGATGATTTTAATATTTATACTGCACATTATTGCATAATAATGATACCACAACCTCTTTATGATATCGCTTATTAAATATTACCTATTGGTAGCTTTACCTATAAACGGAGTGTGAGGTCTTAGATGATGTTATCTCGATCCGATATAATATTTCGAAAGTGTGTGTGTTCGTGGATTATTAACGGCTCTATTTATGGTTTTATACAGACGAGATATACATAAAAAAATAGTAGCAATGTTGATCGTGCAGAGATTATTACATATATACATAAGTATCAGTAACTTGTCTTCCAATTTTACAACATGGATACATTACTTTTAATTCGTGTATCGGTAACAAAGTAACAAAATTTTTAATTTCGTATACTCGAGTAAACAGATAAAACAAATCATGTAAATGGTGGCGTTATTTGCTTATATTGAAGGAAAATTTCGTAATGAAATCTAAGCGATTTGGAAATTAAGAAGAAAATGTTGAATGTTGAAACTGTTGAATCTTTTTGTTTGACATTAGGAACAGTTCGTGAACTGATATTGCGGATTGCGACCATTGTATTCCACACAACATTGTTAAATAAACGACTGCTTTTATTATCATTTTACTCGATATTAAATTAACTCTAAGATCTGTCTCTGTCAGCCAATATTCAATTTAAACTGAAACTGACAGCTGAAGGGTGTGCGACCGAGCGTATTCAAGTGTTTGTCGCTGTCATATTCTCGGATAAGCGCTGTCACCCCTCCACTCATCCCCTATTACGTACACCTACACGAAAACCAGCAAAAAATAAATTATTAATTTGTTGCAACCATCACATTGCTACATTTAGTATCTATTCATAATTTAGATACTTGGTTTCACGTATTTATTTAAACAGCGACGGTAGAAGTGTTTATTATAACAACAACCAATACGTCATTATTCTGCTGCTAATTATCCGTTATTCGTTATTGTTGACAATGTTAATGGTTGGCTGGTGTTGTCACAATGTTCGGATAAACATTATGCTTCAGAGAATAGTTTAGAGAAAAAGGAGAGTGCTTCATTTTCTGAATGAATTTAATTTTTTTTATGTCATAAGCGACAAATGAGCCCGCAGGTCACCTGATGTTAAGTGATCACCGCCCTCCATAGACACTAGCAAGTTCAGGGGAATTGCAAATGCGCTGCCAGCCTGTTTGGAGGAGAGGAGGAAGGGAGTAGGAGGCGCAAGGAGGGGAGTTGTGCCTCCGGCGCTCTCACTGACCGAACGAAACGCAACAATGCAATCACCGTTACATCACGTCAAAAACCAGTAATAGCTTCAGCGCGGCTTTATAACCTAAATAATGGTGTTATTAAATCGACTTATGAATTTGATAAGTGTGTTTGAAGAGTGTTTGGAAACTGCGTCGATTGACTTAGGTTTGAATCCTTGTGTATGAGCTCAAGCAGTCAATGAAGCAAAACATTGTTCCAAAAGCATAGCATGACGGTGCAGGGCATTTTCTAATTTTCTTGACTAGTTACCGCCTTCAAGTTGAAGATCTCTTCCCAAACACCTATAGGTTTGTTCCAACAGCTGTAATTGAGAGCCAGTCCCCCTTTTTTATATCATAGGAGGCAAACGAACAGGTAGGTCACAGTGATCACCACCGTCGGTAGACGCTAACAACAGGGGAGTTGCAAGTGCGTTGCCAGCCTGTGTTTGGGGGGAAGGGGAAAGGAGGAGGAGGGGTAGAGGAAATGAGAGGAGAGGTGGGACTCCGACGCTCTCGCCACCTTTTACCATCACAGACCACATTATCATTTAACACTGGGTGAGATTGTGTTGAAACACTAAAACCTGCGAATCATAAAAACACATACAAATATTAAATATATTTTTGCTCGTAGTTTAGCTCGCATTAATGTGGGTTTGATGTATTCCTCGGGAACTTTTTTTTTCGAATTGAACCAATTATTGGCCTGAAGGACCTTTCGAGCTTTACCAGACTAAACTTCCTCGGGAACAATACTTCTTTTTAGATGAAAAGAATTCGATATCTATTTCTGTACTCGTGGCATTATGTATGCAAATCTTCAAGGATGTAGAAAAGGGCATAAGATACTTCTATTTTGGAAAATAGTACTGTATCCGAGATATAGGTCGAATCCATATTAATGCGAGCGAAGCCGCGGGCAAAAGCTAATGAACATTAAATAGAATATTGGTTCTTTCACCAATACAATAAAAATAAAAAGCTGGAGCAATATCAAAGGAATGAATCGTATTTCAAATTTGATCCGTCAGTTGAGAACAAACCGTGGAGAGCAATTACCATTTGCAATATCCGTTCAGCTTCAAATTTTTGATTTGAAAGAATTCTTTGTTCATACGTCGTTTCAGACTAAATGTTAAACTGCCTTTCGGATATTAAAAGTAGCGATTTATTGTCCCTTAATTAAATTATATTTTCAAAAATTTTACAATACTTTGTTTACCTTTACAATATACTTTGTAAAAATTTTATAATACTTTGTTCGAACCAATTTAAACAATACCGGTGTTATTACAAAAAAAGATAAATACGTATTGAACATTTGCTTATTTTTTTGTAATAACACGGCAAAAAAGTTAAATACGTATTTAACTTTTTCGTAATAATAACATAAACGTTAATGAATTCAACATTTCATAAAGTAATTACAATACTTAACTTTATAAATCTAACTAATTATATAACTTTTGTTATTTAATTCTATAATTTGATTTTAATTCTATCACAAAGAGTATTAGCAACAGTGTCTACCTAAAATCTTAATTTGTATCTATTTTATTATGATTCTAAATATATTAATGACTAGCCTCTGCCCACGACTTTGTTCCCGCGGAATAGTTACTTTGGGCTAACGCTAACACGTAGCTGAAGCTCTCTAGAGGAAAAAACACCAGATTTGGAAATATTTTTCATAGGTGCTCCGCTTCAATTAGTCTTAGCGCAATGATAACCTATAACCTTCCTCGATAAATGAGCTATATAACACTGACAGAAATTTTCAAAACGGACTATTAGTTTCTGAGAATACCCTGTTCAATGTCAAAAACTTTATCTCTTTATAATATTAGTATACATTTTCATATATATTTATTGAGTCATTAATTTATCTACATAAAATGTATACTTACGGAAATAAGATGTTTGCTGTATTTTGACTTTTGAGGTAAATTTTATTTAACTATTCAATGAACGTATCTATAATTATAGTAATAATTAATATCAAATATAAATGTAATAAATATAGAAAAACTAATAAATTCATACAAAAAAAAATACAGTCAAAATATTTTGTTTTATGTATATGTTTTTAGTAATTATAGTAAACATCGGATTATTCGAATATTTATTAATTCAGAAAATGTTTGATGTGCACGTAATAGTCATTAGCGTGTAGCGTGTACAAGTGGTCATAAATTGTTACAAATGACTCATCAGAGCCTTAATTTGTTTTCAGATCCATATAGCTATTACTCAAAATCATCGCTGATTGAATCCTATTTATAGTGACTGTAAAGTTATGTGGCGTGATGTTGCATTGGCAACAACAGACATACCTACTTAAATTTGTTTTTAGTGAATAATTATTTGTACAGATAGTAATCAAACGTTTGCGTGCTACTTCAAATAGAGATTATATTAATCCGTAACTAATTTTAATTATCGACTTTTATATTAATAGAAGTTTAGTAACAGATTAATTTATACTGTTGTCAAATTAATAGACAACACCCGTGCCTTCATCTATGAAAATATTATACATAAGAAAATTGCTTAAAGGGTTTTTGTTATTAATAAACCAAACACCAGCTATTAATATAAATGATCCAATGTCGAAGTCACACACACACGCTTGTGATTGACGTACAGAAGCGACAACACGACAGGTTATTCATCAAAACGTGACTGAGGGTACTCTTTAAGCTTATCCAAAGGTCCCTACTGCGTTATCTCGTCAATTGATCTTCAGATAGCCGATTAACTACACTGATACAAAGAACATAGATAAGCTGCCTGTGTACGTGATTGTTTCTTATTATACTTGATTTGTTTTATTATTTATCGATCCACTGACGCCGTTGATGATTGTCATTCTAACGCAATTCGCGAGTTCTATCTCCATTCAAAAGATACGTAAAAACTAGGAATTTTAACGTTTAAAACCGTACTAATAAATTTATTGCAACAAACCCGTTAAATATATGTTAACATAATATTTAATACCATAGATATACAAAAACCCAGTATGCACACTTAATGTTTTACAGCCGGCACACAAAAATGAGTGCATAATTTTCGATTATGCAGTCATTTGAAATAGTCCGCGTCGTTTGTTTCCTTGTAAAAACAACTTTAAATCATTCACGGAAGGTTGAATTTGTAATATCATAAGTTTAAAGAGCGTTACTTTTATTCGAGACTGTGCCTTTTGGGATTTTATACGTCAGTGCTTAATACATCTAATTTCAAAAATACGAGGCAGGGAATGGTAGTTTATTAGTGTTCACGACAGATCTAGACTAATATAAAATTATCTCACTTATCATAAACCATTGCAAAGCCGGAGTACTTACTATGCCAAAACCTCGATTTAAAAAGCCAGTATTTATAAACAAGTGCAGTTGTTTACGAATAAGGCGGTTACGAGTACATCTAATTTAATCAGTTAAGTGTTGTTATCATCGAGTCAATATTGCCAACTAGGGAACTGTCAAAACAAGCAACTACACGTGTACAACACGCGACCTACTTACATTTTTAAGGTATGACGATTTTAGAACCCGTTGAGATATTGATAAATGATTTGCTTTTAGTTTGTTATCGAACGTTGTTGTCAGAAAAGAATAACATTTTAACGTGACAGTGAGAATGATCAATAATTGAAATATTGTCCTTATTTATTTCTTACTAGCTGACCAACCATTTATAAAAAATTTTACTTTTTGTGACTATTTAAGTCACAAAAAAAAAGTTAGACATATGCTGTCCGTGAGTTTTTGTAGGCACTATCAAGCTTTACAACTCTTTTTTAGAACTCAATCCTATATATCTCATCGTTAAGGCAGCGTTCGTAAGAAACGTTTTTTTCTCCGACTTACTTTGCAAATCCGACTACCACAAAAAAAATATTTTCATTTTTCGGGTTAATATACCTATGACGCTCAAAAATAACGTAGCTTTCTAAGTGCTAATCATATATAGCTCTAACTGTCTATAAGAAATTGTCTGTTATTGATGTAGATCATCTATAGGCGCGGGTAAACCTGATTGTTTGCGTGGCGAGTGTGTGACAGGTGGCGCCGCGATGCCATGCGCAACCGATTGTGCGTAATCTCTGTTGCCGCACTGAGCTCGCATATCTGTAGTATCTTTTGTGAATTTTAGATTCGTTTCATGGGAACAATTTCGATGTTCCGTTTCTGCCAAGCGTTCCATGACGGCTTATTTTTTTTTTCTATCAGTAACCTAACCATAAGAACATTCTATATTCTTTTCTAATTTAAAATATTTAGAGCTTCCTTTAAAGCGTTGCTTAAATTACCGACAACACTTATATACTGGAAGATAGGTTCTTGGTATGGGGTATGTGCGTCGGTACTTTGGCATCGTTCCATATTCCAGTTACTTGACTTGGTGCCTCTAAGTAGGATCTCAACCAGTTGGGGGTACTAAGGGCAGCATACTTACGCCTGTTGAGTTCCTGCACTGAAACGCCCTCTCGCATCATATTCATTCCCTTTTGGGGGCGAAATTTTGAGACAATGGGATGGAAGTACGTGCAACCTTTTCATTCACACGTCGATTGGTAGCCGTCTTATTTAGCCGTCGCGACTAAAGGGCTGGTCAATAACTTTCCTTGTAGCGTAGTTCCTTGATGAATTTATTTGTAATCTGATAAGACTTTTATACGTACAGAATATCTTGAATGACTTGTAGAATATAAAAAAAATTGAGGAAGTCACAAGACTTGTCCATAGACATGAAAACTCAAAACAATGTAATTAATAATTGTGTTCATTTTTGAATTTTTATAATTATTATAGTCTGAATTATTTAGAAAGAAGTGCAGTAGGACCGGTCATAATTATTAGCGTATCATGATGCAAAACTATGAATGTATCTCCCGCCAAAAATACCGCTCAACACGCCTAAAGAATTAGTAGTCCGGTGAAGCTGTAAAGGCCTTGCAAGGCCAATAGCGTAGTCAGTTCGAACAAAAAAACGCCTAAAGAAAATTTTCCACTTAAAAAATACTTGATGTATTGATTCTAATAAAATTGTGATCAATAGCCAGTCTTGTGATTTTATAATTTAACGGTTAATTGAGATTTGTACATATATTATATATGCCTGTATTATTATAGTTCTTTATATAATTATGAACCCTTAGGGTGAGTAGGGTTCGACTTAATACCGACTCTTAGATGTAGGTATCTGAACTGTATTGTTTGCGTCCATTAGGGAGAGTTGAAATGGTACTATAATGAGAATACTTCGAACAAAGCATGCGGTATATAAAAAATGCGGAGGGTGGCAGAAATCATCCCTTTGGGAGACGGCATCCAGTCACTGAGGGACTTCCTGAGTGTTCAGAATTATATTTTTACTATAGATTGTAAACAAGTACGGTGGGTATATATCCACGTTGTATGACTATGTTTTTTAATAAAAAAAAGTAATAAATAATTCATACCTGCTACAAAATTTTTACTGTTAAATTTTATAAAGTTCGACTTTGTTGTATGTTGTAGCGTTTTAACTTTAGAGACAAATTACAAAGTGCAATTTTTTGAAAATACTTTTCTTTGTTAAAATATCACCCGTATTTAAGAAAATATGAATAATGACATTGGACGTATCAGACAAAGTGTACTAAGCTGAACATTACCTTAAAAAAGCAGGAAAATGCCAATTAAAATCGGCTGAGTGCCCTAAGCGCTCGCCTTAGTAGTCCGGTGAAACTGTTATGACCAATGCAAGGTCAATGGCGTAGTCGAGAAAAAAAAACTCATTTAGCATTATAGGTATGAAATATAACCATGTCTGTTCCGTGATATAATAATAGATAGAACTTAAATACTATTAAACTAATAGAAATGTATTTTCTGATTGATACAAGAGAAAAACATATCGTAGAGATTTGTTATATGGTCTAAGAAGAAATTCAAACAACATATTTGTTTTGTCTAGACAATGGTTTTTGATTGGGCTAAGATCTAAAAAATGGTGTTTTAAGTGTTATCAACAAATCTCAAACGAAAATTACTCAATTTGACAATACACATTGGCTTACTTTTAAAAAATTAAAAAAAACACCGACAGGTAGTAGTAGTAATTGGAGTAGAAGCAAAACAACTTCTGCCGTGACATTAATTTGAAATGTAGTAAATCTTAAATTCAGAATGTCACTTCGTGTTGTTGCTTCTTTAGTTTTATTATCTACTTTATATGTAACAAATTGTATGTTTGTGCAACATTTTAATGCAATGTTGGTCTGTGCCTTTGTGTTCAATGAATCATTCATCACTGCATTGTCGTTGTACGACTCAGAAAACCGTTAACGTTACGAAATTAGAATAAAAGATTTTATTGTAATCTGAAAATACCCTAACTATATTATTACTACATACTTGACAAGTATTTTTATTTGAAAGTGACTTCACAGATTTTTCATTTAAAAATATGAATTGTTCTATAAACATCTTTCAGTGTTCCAAATCTTTCAAAATATACTAGCTGGCTGACGTTGTCCTGAATTGATGATAAAAAAAATCTTATATTCGACCCTAGCGCCACCTACCGGCTCCAATTGTGAAATCATTCTCGGATCCACTGGAAAACGCACATAAAATTTCATCAAAAATCGATTCAGCCTTCTAAAAGTAGTTCAGTGACATACATACGTACAGAGGAAATTTATATATAAAGATTATTTAAATGACAGCTGTGGAACAGATGTTTATACACAAACAAACAGATTGTTAATATCCGTATTTTTCTTTCAGTGCTTCGAAGTGCTTTGCTTGCCTACGTTATTTTCCACAGAATATTTTTCATTTTTTAAATACGACTCCTAAGTAGAGTACATTGAACAGTTGGCAAATAGTGAAAAACAAATTGGAAGTACGCGGCGCGACGTGGCCTGGCGGCGGCTGAGTTTAATCACAGCCAGTGCTCTCGACGTTTCGAGTGCAGTTGTGCATCAGACGAAATTGTTTGAAGTCGCCTCGAGACTACCGTTCGGCCTGGCTTTTGAATTACTGTTGTTACATAGCGTCGGCAAGTCCTTATTTTAATTTACCATGAATTGTATTTAAATGGAAGATGAATCGATTGATTGAGGGCTCTATATTTATCTTAAACAGAGTTGGAATTTGAATGTAACGTGTTATTCACGTCCTGTTTTAAAATTAGGTTTAGTATTTTGCCGATAGTATTCGCAGGCAGTTCTAGATTTATACATTACTAGCGACTCGCTTCGCACGGTTGCAATGTAAATAACACATAATTACTCTTGTAAAAATACAGAAATGAATTAGTGTGAGTTACCTTTTGAGTTATCCTCATCTGACATGTAGGTAATATATTCTAAATATATATTATATGTATTTGTTAAAAAGATAAACCAGATTGAGTTTCTTGCCGGATTTCTCGATGAATGGGTTTTTTTTCGCACCAGTGGTAGTTTTGACGATTATGAGTGCCCTCTTAGGGCCCAAATTGAATAAAGTGATTTTGATTTTTTGAACAATATTTCTAATCTGATGAAAGATGCTCTATGTTCTTTTCTGTCAACATTGCCAAATTTTATGTGGGGACCGGTTATAGGTGAGCGGTTGGATGGTTAATACGTTAAAATGTAACAAACAAACAAATTCATGTTCGTACAACAAATATTAGTTAAGAGCAATCATATATTCCGATCTCTTTGTATAATTATTATCACAATCATTTTTCTATAATATTTAAAAAGTTATGTCAAGGAATATAGATGTAACTTTATCTTGCACCTATACCAACAAGCTCAGTAGGTATGTAGTCATTACTCGTACGATCATGTGGTTCCCCACAGCTTTTCATGTTTCCTCTTAAGTTGAAATTTATATACAAAACATGACATTATTGCGTCGTGCGATGTGCCTACGGTTATTGTATGAAGTAACGAATGTAACTTTGGCCGGTTGCCAGTTTCTCAACGTTCACACAAGCCACAAGTGTCAGTCATGAACGAGAGTTTGGCAGCGTTGCTCGCCCTAATAAATGCATAATTTGATAACAGAAATATAAATTAAAGTGTAATTGGTTCGGTATAAGTGTGGTACAATTTTAGTATTCCCGCATAATTTACGCTCTAGCCCCCATTGTGCTAGGTTTCGCAAAAAGTCGACGCAGACAAAAGATTGTAGCAGCTGTTAAAAAGATATAAAAAGCGATTTCTATTCTTCCTCGTATATATAAAATGCATATTGTAGTTGCATCGTTCTTCCCTCCGTTCGGCTTCACCCTCTTAAAGGAGGGCGATTCAATAGAGCCCCTCAGTGTCTATCTCTGTTCTTTTTTCTATAGTAATATTATTACCAGGCGAACTAAAATTAATTTTTAGCGTCCTTACTAATGTTATAAATGCGAATGTAAGTATATTTGTTACACTTTCACACCGCAACTATTCAAGCGATTATGAGAAAATTCTACAAACACGACAGGGGTGCAGAAAAAAAACATGAGTTTTGTGTCACCCAGAACACAATTACTATTGCCATGGGATAGGTTCAAATTATATTTTGTAAAGCATAGTCATTTATTATGCAAACCGCATAAGAGTGAAACACACCGCCTACGTCTTTTTTCCTGAAGTATATAATATAACAGTTTTCAATAGAAGAGTAAATAAGTTTTTATTCAGCGAAAGCATTACATCCTAAGCCTCGTCTTCCCTTTCTATCAGGTGAAACTGAAGTCTAGCGTCGCGGAGTTTAATATTAAAAAAAAGGGAAACAAAGCCGCGGTCAAAAGTGAGAATACTATAAAACATTAATTTTCTATATCTTATTAGTTGATTAAATACACAAACATCATGTGTCCGCTAAATTTATACTAATATTATAAAGAGGTAAAGTTTGTGAGGTTGTAGGGTGTAATCTCAGGAACTACTAAATCGATTTTTAAAATTCTTTTACCAGTAGAAAGCCACGTTATTCGTGAGAGTCATAGGCTATATATTAACCCGAACAATGAGACTTTTTGTGGTAGTTGAATTTGCAAAGTAAGTCGGAGAAAAAACGGTCGAACGAAAACGTTTCTTACGAACGCTGCCTTAACGATGAGAGGCTAATATGATTGAGTTCTAGAGAAAAGTTGTGAGCTTGATAATACCTACAAAAAAGTCAGCGACAGCATATATCTCAATTTTATATTTAAGTTAAAAAAGTAGTTATTTTTTAATATTTACCGCCCAACTATGTGGGCACGGGTCAGTTAGTTTTATATATTTTGTCATATCATCTGTGCAACCGCGTCGCGTTGCGCTAAACACACTGCGCTACGCTATTAACCGCTATTTCATTTTTTTATTTGAATTATTTCGTGTCACGCGAATTATACACCTGCATGTAAATTAAATATACCTATAAGTCTATTAACCTAAAATTCACAGACCCAGCTGTTCCAATTAGTTATGTGCGAAGACTGTTTTTTTAGACTTAACAGTCTGTAATTAAAATTTTCAAAGTCTGTAATTAAGATTAAAAAGAAGCGTTATATTTTCCCTATTATTTTCATTTGATATATGTATTTAAAAACAGGCTCGACTTTGAACATAATAGATAATGTATTTAAAGCTATTAAAAGACAAATTGAAAAGGTAATCTTTGGAACAAATCTGTGAAGATGTTCTTTCTGATGTTACATGAAAAAATTGTGGAAAAATATATTTCTTTGTATCTATTAAGTTAAAGTTTTAAAAGTTGGCTAATATTCTAAAATTATTTGTAAACTCGTATACCTATGTGTTATAATGTATTTTTTTTCATCAGTCTTAATGGGATCATCTAAATGTTTGAAGATCTATGTTGGAATCTTATGGGCCTTATACAAAGATGGCGGTAATTAAACGCACAAATAATATATTACGAAAATAGAAACTTTCCTTTATTTCAAATATAATTGATATATTTGCTCGTATGTATTAACAAAATGTATTGACTTAATACACCAAATAAGAAACTAATACATACGTACTCCTAATTCAAATTTTGGACTATGGTTTTAATTAAAGTAATCAGCAATTATTGTCCCCGCCCTACTTTTTGACTAGGGGTGTGCGAATAATTCGAACTTACGAATTATTCGTTCCGAATCGAATATTAATATTCGATTCGAAACTCGAATCGAATAATTCGAAAATTCGAATTATTCGAAAGTTCTCGAATAATTCGAAAAATTTCGAATAATTCGAAAAATATCGAATAATTCGAAAAATTTCGAATAATTCGAAAATTTTCGAATAATCCGAAAATTTTTTGGGTTTCTTATTTTCAATTTTCGATTAAAAATTTAACAGTCAATATACATTTTATTTAAACCATGAAATATAGTTACACAAATAGAACAATTAATATAGTTTTTTTTTTTTAAAGAATGAAATAGAAATTATATTATAGCAATATCAATCTAGATTCTAGAGTAATGTCGCTATGGCATGAACTAGGATCATCCCCCAATTTTAATTTTTACTATTATTAAAAAATTCGAAAAAGTCAAAAAAAAAAATACAAAAAAAATCTTTTTTTCAAGCGGTCGCCATTTTGTGAAAAATTTTTTTTTCAACTTTTCCCTAGTTCATGCCATAGCGACATTACTCTAGATTAATAATCATTTTGATTTTTTTATTTCCGATTGCTAGGAGGGTTGGAATCGTGGGCATGGTCACGTGCCAATTTTTTGAGACCCCCCCCCACTTCATCAACTGCTAATTTTTTGAATTTCCAAGTTTTTTATTTTTTTTTCTGTACTCTTGTAAATGTAATGTTAATAAATAACTTATAAAAAAATGGATGGTAAAAATATTGATTGCTTTTTTTACGGCACTTCAAAAAATTACCTGAAATTCGTGCTTCTAGACTAGAATACCCCCTGAATTCACGAATTATTCGAAAACTCTTGAATTATTCGAAATTTTTACGAATTATTCGAAATTTTTCGAATTATTCGAAATTTTTCGAATTATT
>JACEII010000001.1:8168617-8211892 GCA_014332785.1 Antheraea mylitta
TTATTCGAAATTTTTCGAATTATTCGAAATTTTTCGAATTATTCGAAGAATTTCGAATAATTCGAAAATTCGAATTATTCGATTCGAATTTCGAATCGAATATTGATATTCGATTCGATTCGATTCGAACGGTATTCGCACACCCCTATTTTTGACCACTCGGATTATCCTCTGCAGAAAAAAAGAAATTTTTCGTATAAATACGTATTATATAAATTATACTATATGTATAACATTTAAACAAATTTAGGGTATATAAATGCAAACTATAGAGTAATGTAATAACACTTTAACTTTGTCTAAACTCTTAATTATATTTTTAACTTACCGCTATATTCAGATCGACCAAAAAGTGTAGAACGGATTGTACATACATTTTAACTTTACTGAAATCAAACAACTGACTTTACCATCTACAAGCGTTTCACTGCCACATTTCTAAACTAACAAATTAACATAAAAATGATTACCCAACTATATTAGATATTACTTGGGTAATTCAATAATTATAAAAAATTTACGTGAAACATCCAAATTATCATATTAATATTTAAAGGTTTTAGGCTGTGAATAGGCAATCATATTTGGAAGTTATATCTAATCGTTTACCGTTGATCCCAGTCCGTTAGTGGTATCCGCCGCAAACTATGAACCCGTACCTAACGCTGCGCGTTATAAAAGACGTCCGCGACACATTTTTACCGACCCTCCTGATTCAATCACGTCAGCGAACGATCAGTACCAGCCTGTCCCTCGGAACAGAGCGTGTTCACGCCCACGCCCGCGTAACCACAGATCACGCCGCCGTGGTCTGGGGGTTAATTTCGCTCCCGCACACCCGATTAGGCCTCCCACGGCAGCGGCTCAGGCCTAGGTTCGATCCCTCAGTAGGGAGCCCTTGAGTGCGTTGCTTGCGCGATACGATGACACACAAATATACATCACCGCTACAACACTACACGATCACCCCCACACACGTGCACGCCTACACGCTTACACATGAAAGTGGAAGGGTTTACTTTTTTTCCCTTATCGAACTGAAAAACTCTCAATTTTCCGATAATAAATATATGGAAGAGTTGTTGAGGCGTGTATGCTTGGTACACATGTACGGTTCAACAACTCATACATATATGAATAGTTAGCTAGGCTAGCTAAGATAGGTCGCGATTTTGCATGCAACAGGCAACAGCCAAGCCGAGGTGTGCCGTGCACCCTTGAGCTGGTTGCCATAATAAAATCGGCTGAGTGCCTTAAGCGCTCGCCTTAGTAGTCCGGTGAAGCTGTTAAGACCTTGATGGGTCAATAGCGTAGTCATTTCGAGGAAAAAAATTTACCGTTGATCGGTTATGATTTGGAGTATATCTTGGGATCAGTACATTTTTCTCTATGACACGTTTTATACGTCCATTCTTGTAATTCTGACAACGTGTGTGCAAAATTTCATGATGGTCGCTTAAGTAACACATGGAGCATAACAAAAAAACTTACTTTCCCATAGTTAAAGAAAAAAGTTAATGTATTCATGTATACTATTTTGATAATGGGATATATCACAAATGCAAAACTACATAAATACCAGGTGAATGTTTAAAGGGTAGGGTAGTTTATGGTCACATTTAACAATAAAATAATAATGTCAAAACTAATAAACAACAAAGAGAATCTTAGGTAAAGTTTGTTATAAAACTTTTAAAATTATGGGAACGATACTTTTAAATGTAAAAAAAATCTAGGTTCAATGAACATTATTAAAGGGTGCTTTCATGGTCAATGCTTGTCGTGGGTATGCTACACGAACGACTAAAGGGAAGAAGGTTGCGGGTCGAGGTGCTGGACGCGGGCGACATTGCGCGACACGAAGTGATTAATTGTGTTTTTTTTTTTCGAACTGACTACGCACGCTATTGACCCAGCAAGGTTTTAACAGCTTCACCGAACTACTAAGGCGAGTGCTGAAGACACTCAGCCGATTTTATTTGAGCAACTAGCTCAAGGGTGCACGGCACACCTCGGCTTGGCTGTTGCCTGTTACATGAAAACACGCGACCTAACTTAGCTAACATTCATATATGTTTGAATTGTTGAGACGCATATGTGTACCAAGCATACACGCCTCAACAACCCCTCCATATATTTTTTATCGGAAAATTAGAGTTTTTTCAGTTCGATAAGGGGAAAAAATAAAACCCTTCCATTTCCATGTGTAAGCGTGTAGGCGTGCACGTGTGTGGTGGTGATCGTGTAGTGTTGTAGCAGTGATGTAAATTTTTGTGTCACTGTATCGCGCGAGCAGCGGACTCAAGGGCTCCACGCCGAGGGAACGGACCTAGGCTTGAGTCGCTGCCGAGGGGGCCTAATCTGGTGTGCGAGAGCGAAATTTACTCCCAGACCACGGCGGCGTGATCTGTGGTTACGCGGGCGTAGACATGAACGCGCTCTGTTTGGAGAGACAGGCTGGTACTGATCGTTCGCTGCCGTTATTTCATCGGTAGGATCGGTAAAAATATGTCGCGGTCGTCTTTTGTAGCGAGCAGCGTTAGGTACGGTTTCGTATTTTGCAGCGGATATCACTAACGGACTGGGATGATTCGCGGCTTTTTCGAAGTAATTACTAGTAAGGGGTTTAATATACGCCCAGATAGAAGGCATCTCCAGATCCTTGTGAAGATCCTTATTCCGAACGTACTATGGGGCACCGGTAGCTTTACGTAGATCGCGGTTCTGGAGAACCTGTAACTTTTGAAAATTATCTTTCGACATATGTGCAAAAACGGGATTGCTATATGTCATCACGGGACGGATACATGTCTTATACAAGGTGAGCACAAGTCTGAGGGACATCTTACTCTTATAATAAAGCAAAGGATGGAGGCGACCCAAGACCATAGCGGCTTTGTTTCGCACTCTATCCATATGTGAGTGATTAATTGCTTTCCTTATTATTCCACCATTTCGTTTTTGTATAAATCGCCTGATGTGAGTGTATATCAGTTTTGTGTTTCTCGAGGTAATTAGGTCAGACATTAAGCACCTATTTTTTAAATTGATTTAGTACATGAATCGATTAATGATTATCCTGTAAAAATATTGCTGGGGACTAACCAGTCGCGCTGTATATGTTTACCTTTTTTAATACTTTATACGTTATACGTTTGACAACAATCTCAACTGATGTTAAAAGACGACGTGGTCTAAACCAATAAAAACGCCAAACCTAGAGGAACTAACTCTCAGGTACAGCTGGAACACACCAACAGGTGCTGGGCAACAGGTTTTCAACTTGAGGTGGTAGCTGGTTAGGTGGACTTAGAAAATGACGTAGAGTCGCTTGTCTTGTGGTATTTTATCGGCTACACTTTTTTGAGAATGTGCACAAGATCTGCACCAACTAATTTTACCATCGTCATTTCATCTCAGGAAAACTAGACGCCGTACCGACCTCCATTCATTCGCAGTTGACATGTCAACTGGAAGCCCTTCAACCGGAAGAAGTGCTTCGCTTCATCATTTATTATAAGAACCGCGAGGGAGTGGAATGTGCTGCCTGCGTCTGTTTTTCCTAAAGCATATGATGTAGTAATCTTAAAAAAAAAAGTGAATGACCATTTACAGCGTGAACGCGTTACATCCTAGGCCTCGTCTTCCCTTCCCATCAGGTGTGACTGAGATCATGCGTCGCACAGTGTATTAAAAAAAACATCCTAACACCAAACTATGCTTTCCTCACGATGTTTTCCATCACCGGAAGCTTCGTCTCAGTTGCCTACGTTCATTGTTACTGTGTCCGAACACGCTATTAACTAAGCCATCATCGCTTCAGTTCGCTTCAATCAACTACATTTGTCTGTCAATTAAAATGCATAGATAGGTAATAATAACAAGTCAACTAAGCTCATAGTGATAAAATGGAAAACGATGGAGCGTGGGAAGGTTTTATCTATCCAGTTAGGTCGATGACTGACGACTTCTGTATCCAGGACACTGAATATTGCACTATAAAACCTATGCTATATGCAATTATTTATCCCAGTGACTAGATTTACGCTTATTTAGTAGATTGCTCGTAAAATTTATCTCCTTGTGTCGTTATGTTAAGTTTGCTTTATGATTAATATTCGCTTAGCTCATCCTGTGACTTCTGCGTTGTTCTGCGCACGCACACCACACCGTTGCACTTTGCTTCAATTTTTTACGGCAAGAAAATACAGATTGCTTGAACGCGCAATCTTTATAAAAATTGTAGTACAGTTGAAGCCGTTTAATATGATCACGCTTAATACTATTTCTCGCGTAATACGCCAGTCCTTGCAACTTGAGACATATTTTAATACATCTTTTAATGCTTAATGTAATTCGTCATTCCATAAATATATCAACAACACTATACCTATAACTATTATCTATAGTGGCAGCGAATAATTGCAAATAAGTGATTTATTTAAATGACGTAATTATAATTACACTTTGTATTTAATGTAATTTTTAAATGTACAATTTAATACCTACGTTTACGAAATTAGAACACAATACATTCATAATAATAGTACGTTTTATTTTCCCTATCCCGCATAATATAATACGCTTTCTTGCTTTTCGTTGGATGCCTGTGAAATCTTCTTAATCCAGTTTTACTGTATTTTAAAACTTAAATTAGATTAAATAAAGATATAGTGATATTTTTTTAGATAATTCTGGGATGCGCGAACATTGGCACATATTTATTATTTTATTTATGTATAAAATTAGAGGCAGATAGGGGGACTAGCGCCCTGAAATTTTATGATTCTGGTGTAGTTCATGATTTATTTTTAAGACTTAGCGGTGTGGAGGCAATGGTATTTCATATTGTTGAGTCGCCACCAATGATTCCCCTTTTTATTATTTCATGCTTTTGTTATTTCGTTCTCGTATTTACCTTCTTTTTTATAATCGCTGTTTGTAGGTTTTTATATTAATCATACTTGTCTTTATCCGACTGCACAAAGAAAAGGCATTTTTTTTCAATTGTTTTCTTTGTCATAGTTTGTTAGATTACTAGTTTTTACTCACCGCTTTACTCGCGTTAATATAGTTTTAACTTATTCCTCAGAAACAGTACTCTTCTTAGGATGAAAGTACCCTATGTCCTTTTCTGTACTCCTGACAACGTCTATCCAAAATTTCACTATGATCGATCGTGACAAATAAACTCACCTTTGCATTTATAATATAGTAGAATCTGCCCATGGCTTCGTTCGCGTGGAATAGTTACTTTAGGCTAACACTAACACGCAGCGGAAGCTCTCAAGAGGAAAAAAAAACCGATTTTTAAACATTATTCGTTGGTGCTTCGTTTCCATTTATATTAGCGTGATGATATATAGCCTATGACCATCTATATAACATTAAAAGAATTTTTCAAATCGGACCAGTAGTTCCTGAGATTACCCCCTACAACGTCAGTACGTCACAAACTTTACCTCTTTATAATATTAGTATAGATAGTTACGTTTAGGATTTCCATGAATAAAAAGTTTTGATTTATAATTCTTTTTTTTTACAATGTCTTTCTTTATATTTTTATTAATTCATTTGCCAATCGATCTATGATGAACTGAAATGAATATATATCATCACGCTAAAACCAACAGGAGCGGAGCTACAATGAAGAATGATTCAAAATTGCGTTTATCTCCTCTCGAGAGTTTCCGCTTCGTGTTAGCGTTAACCCAAAGTTGCACACGAACGAAGTTGCGGACAGGGAATAGCATCCAATAATAAAATGTGACAGGACCGCCACCGCAACGCTTATCACATTTGAAGTTATGAAACTCATGTTTTTATACACAATTTTCTTATTTAATAACATTTTCGTGAACAATTTGTCGAAATCTCTAAGTTCACAATCGGCACCAATTACGTTTCCAAGGTTACGTTTGGAAACTTCCCTCCCTCGGTTCAAGACCCATGCAGTTACAACGTTGTGGTGATGCATCACCTTTCTATTTAAAATAAATCTAAGAGGTCTTTATAAAAAAAAAACTTATATTCACTAGAAATTCAATTGACTGTGCATTCTACGTATAAATGTATCATCATTTTCCGACCATTTAATGCTGTGATGTTCTATTTTTATTTAACTAATTAGATATTAGTTTCCTAATAAAGATATTCTCCGTATGGTTTTGCTCCATGTCCATAGATCTTTCAAGAAAATCATTAATTAAAGTACGAGAGTCGATGATAGAAAAAATATTGTATTATACAAAAACAGTAGTCTAGACACGTGGCGCCAGACGCCGGCCATAATGCCACGCGATTAAACAGCTCTAATAGGGTAAGACTATTTTCAGCAGGACATAGTTTTCTGGTCATTTGTTTGTGACTGTACCAACCAGTATTAAACAGTAATGTTATACAGAATTTTTTATATTTTGCTAGCTGTTTTTTTTGTAAATTTATTAAGAAAATTTAAAATTGTGAGTCGATGTGCAATTACAGAAATACTCTTTCTAAAATAGCTGTAAACAAGATGCGCAGGCAACCAATGTAAGTTATACACTATGTAACGTGTACTTTAGATATGTAAATACTAACAATTTGCCGAATGAGATTTACCATCAGCAATATATTTGGAACTTTAACTCACTATATAATTATCTCTGTGCTAACTTACATTGTTTAAGGAACTAATGAAACAACAAGTCATAAAAATGTTATCATGTAGATATAATATGCCCATATTGTTAATATAATTCAGTTTATGCGACCATACAAAAAGTAATCGCTTATCTGTTCCGCAAGAAACTCTATAATGGAACTCTTAAAGTACCTAATACGTTTATGGCCTAAGATCTTATTAGGAAGACCCCTTCTATATTTAATGTATATACAGTTAATGGGTTACACTTTCTTCTTGTTAATTTAAAAATTACTAGGTTTCTTAAAATTATTGAAATAATAATAATAACATTTATTGAAACAAAGCAGATGACAAAGGTAGATAATTACTCTATAACATTGAATTTAAATCAGTAACCACTTTATTAAGTACAATGGTTTATCATCATAATATAATTCATAATTATGAATGTTTTCGAGAATGTGAGAAATTAGGTAACAATTTTGAACTGTCATCAATAATTCCTAACTTAAGAGCACAGATGTGTTCTCTACGTCGTACCGCGCCGTCATCCATTATCGCGTTTAAAATACGACAGCGGTTTTAAATGTTCCTCTGTTAAAATGAGTGCGCATGCGTGATATCCCGGCTCCGTACTACGGGAGCAAAACCGACCTTCGTAGGTCGGCGCCCCGCCATTCAGTCACTGACGGTCGTCATTGATTTTCGACCCACTGCCATATGGTGAGGTCTACTCGACCGCGAAAACCGTCTAAACGTTTCATTTGGCAATATTCGTTGCACGTGTCAATGGTGGAGCACAAATAGTTCACTCTCGGTCGGATTCACAAGTAGTAAGTTCATTTTATACTTCTCGTATTTAAAGCCCATTATAGATCGAGTTTTTTCTCAAACGTGAACATTTTTTTTTTCGAACTGACTACGTTATTGACCTGTCAAGATTTTAACAGCTTCACCGGACTACTAAGGCGAGCGCTTAAGACACTCAGCCGTACAAACGTGAACACTATACAATTTGGTAGTATATTATGTTGTCACGGATGTTGCAAATGGATTCTGCACTTTTGTCGGTGGCATAACATAACTTATTTTATTACATTAATACATGTAATTTGTATGGAAAAGTGTAGTGTAAAATAATGAACATTATTATATATACAACTAGTATTATTATATGAAAGCTGATAATTGTTGTTTCCAAATTAATCTTTACTTTATAGGATTTAGCGTTTAACCAGAGTCTAACCTGGCTTTAAATGATCATGCAGTCCAACATGGTAAACAGCTAAACTGAGAGGAAGACTCGCTCTAGTTACCAGGACACATCTATAAGTGGCTAACGACAAATGATATTGTATTAGAAAAAACCGCCATGATCTGGCTTTAGCGCGATGTTGCTCTTCACCCAAATTTCCAGCTCATTCAAGTCACTTAAAAATCTGGTGTGTTATACCCGCGGTCCAAACATTTTTGATGCCCTCACCAGTCACCGTTCTCACAACATTTTCTTACTCTAGGTATAAATTACAACATAGCTATTTACAGCTTTATAATTTTATTAATTTCTAAACACTAACCACAAGTAAACACTGAAACATCAATTATTTTAATGAATAGTCTAATTGTGGTTTGTAGGGTTCACTGCCATTAATTACTTGGTATTTATTATTTTTCTCACTTATTATGTACAAATAACGTGTCCTTACTTTTGCCAATATTTCAGACTGTTTTTCCTTACATTTATTTAAATAAGAAATTAAGACGGATGATATTGTCTGTTGAAGTCGGTCACATTTTCAGGTATGTTTATTATTAGCGATATTTGTATTGTGAATAACTTATTGTTTATACCTCAAATTTTCTGTAAGAATTTTACTGGTTGTATTGTGATAAGAAAATTTAATAATATTTGATTATATACATAGATCTTGTCCTAGCGAGTATGTACTAGCCTATGTCAGTTGTTAAGACAATATATAAAAAACATAATACCTATTTGTGATTTACCGGATTGTGTAAACTAGATCTAATATCTCAAATAGTAGTATGCTTAGAACTCTTTTGTTCCGGGATCGGCCGCTGGATATCAAGTAAAAAGTAATAAGGATGTGTACCCTGCTTGGGCCACTGCATATAGTGATAAATTCATCAGCCAGTTTATGCCAAGCAGCGTAGAGATTAGCAAACCGGGTTGATGCGATAGCAACGTATTGGCAATCTCTCGGCTGTCACTATCGTTGTTGAATTGTACTGTGCTTTTCATCAATCCCAGTTCTTTCGCTTTACCGTAATACCGCGAGTCCACAAGTTTTACGAGGGAGTAAAGAAACGCGCGGTGCCATTCGAGCGGGATATATGTAGGTAGCTCTAGTATCTCGGGAATGCGCGAGTGTCAACGCGCGAGGAGACTCGCGTGCAAAACGCCTTATCTGGACAGGCTCTTTGGTGGATAGAGAAACCAACGCAACGGGTTGTATTTTATTGATAGAGGAACTAGACCTATCGACGCGAATCCGTGTGATAGGTGCCCTATATGCGTGTTCATCACTATCATACATTGATATGTAGAAACCCAAAATGCACAGTCTACGTTTCAAGATCGCCTGCATAAAATTACTGCATAACTGAAGAATTATTCGCTCATATCAAATAGTCCTCCGACGCTCTTACTGACCGAACGAAACGCAACAATGCAAGCACTGTTACTTCACGGCGGTTTTCTATGAGAAGGTGGTATTACCCCGAGCGAGCCGACCCATTGATACTGAAACCATTAAATATATCTGACATATACACGTCATTCCACAAATTTTAGGGCACAGGTGTGAAGTATTTTACAGTTGTGCTCGATTGAAGCATATTATATTACACGTGTGATTGTTCGCCATTCTTGACAGTATATGTATTTAAATTCCATTGTTCTTCTTATCAGCAAACTGTGTATAATGTCTAACACCGATCACGTTCTTTAGATAAATGAAATATTAATGCGGAACTATATTAATGCGGAATATCAATCCGATGAATACTATAATGACAATAATAAGAAGGAGCATATTAGACTTAAAATTTACACGTTGTTATTAAAAAAAAGTTAAATACATATGAAATACTTGGTTTAAAAAGGTCTCGTACTGAATGTACCGCGTTCGCCAGAGGTAAGTTCGTGTTATCCTTTTTTCGCAGGCTTAACCTACCTAACAAAACCAAGACAAAAGAGCAAGATGGCGAGCATTTAGCGAGCGCGGTGCATTTAAAACATAACCTTTATGAAGCAAGTATTCAATACATTTTAATATATTGTTTATCAATACTTTTAAATAACACCGACAACGTTTTATCACACTGATACAACTTACACTAATAGTAATATTAAAAATATTAAATTATGTAACATTAAGTATCGATAAACATTTAAAAAAGTAAATATCTATAACAGAAATAAATGAAAAAAATAATTCATCTATAAAAGAAAAGATTAACGGAGAAGAAAACAAGAAGGCAAATTTAATAAATAATATTGAAGTATAGTTTACTGAATATTGTTTAACTAGTCGTGTATATAATATGTGTTTAATTGTCCTCTTGAATTTAAAAACTTGATGATCAAATATGTTTCATGAGATAGATGTGCTTGGATGCGAGCTGAATGTACAAAAGAATCATACGTACAAATGGATTGAAGTAAGAAAAAGTAAGAATTTTAAGAATGAATGTTTTAGGAAATCGATATTCAAAATTGGTGTTAAAATTTAGAGGTTCTAGCAAAACGGAAGATGAGAGAATTATGCAGTAATTACATATACCTACGCAACATATGAAATGTGAACTCGAAATGGTATTTCTGATTTGTTTATATTTTAATTTAAAATCAGTACACAATTAATAAGATGTTGATGATAAGAGGCGATGACAGAATTACATAAATAACATTACAATAAACTCGAATGATACAATTGTTCAGTCTGGGACACTGTTCACAATGATAAAGCCTCTGGTAACAGAGATCTGGTTTGACCGATTTCAGTTGCGAACTGAATAGATTCAGGTATCGCCAAACCTTGAGTTTCGAGTCTTTTCCTACTTACTCTAGCATCTTCTAATATCTATATTTCTATACTAATATTTTAAAGAGGTAAAGTCTATGACGTTGTAGCGGGTAATATCTGGATCTACTAAACCGACTTGGAAAATTCTTGCATCGATAGAAAGCCACGTTGTTTTTGGGTCATAGTCTATATATTAACCTCAAAAATGAAAAGACTTTTTTGTGATAGTCGGATTTGCAAAGTATGTCGGAGAAAAAACGGCCGAACGAAACGTTTCTTACGAACTCTGTCTTAACGATGAGAAATTGTAATCCGGTTAACCTGTAGAGGCCTTGCTAGGCTAATAGCGTAGTCAGTTTGAAAAAAAAATTGAAAAATACATGATTGAGTTATAGAGAAAATTATTGAGTTGTAGTTTGATTTTTTTTTTTTTCGAAATGACTACGCTATTGACCCAGCAAGGTAGGTCTTAACAGTTTCACCGGACTACAAGAGTTTGATAATGCCTACAGAAAATTCAGCAACAGCACATGTCTAACTTCAAGGTTGATTTTATTATTAGGGCGGGACAATGTCCGCCTTGCCTGCTAGTTGTATGTGTGTATATTGTAAAAATGTACATCACTAATAGATTTAAGGACATAATGTCTATGAGAGAAAGCTTAATATATAACTGCATATGCAAATGCATATAATTTTGTATTTAGTGATAATATTGAAAAACGATGAGTCATGAGATCATGTGTGTTATATATTTGTTAACATAAATTGTAAATACAAAACATTTCCTAAAGATGTACGTGACAATGAACATCTAATAAAGCTTGTGGTACACAAAACTTAGTCATGAATCAATATTACGTATTCCAATGAGGAAAATAACCGTTACACGCAACGATCCCTGATTTAGTAGAGGGAACATGTATTAAATTTAAGGTCGATCCGGTGACCTCACCGGCGCTGACGGCTGCGGTCACAGAGTTTACCTACATCGCACAACGATAAAATACAGTTCGGCGAAAAGTGGCGCCGTGATTCATTTATTATGTATCCGGTTCAGGACCTTTGTCATCTGATTGATGCAGAAGCGATTACATTTTCGAGTGAAAGTATTATGTAATGGGTAGGATTCCATAAGTTACATGCGCTGCAACAAACTGGTTATTAATTGTGTTGCAATTAAATATGTAATACAAAGGAATTTCTCAGATTAAGAGCAGCTTACATTTTCTGATTGTTGTCCACATCGCGTTATTTCCGATCACTAATCATCAGAGCGGACTCGGATTACCGAATAGTTTTTTTTCGAACTGACTACGCTATTGGCCTTGCAAGGCCTTTACAGCTTCACCGGACTACTAAGGCGAACGCTTAAGGCACGCACACCTCAGCTTGGGCTGATACCGAAATAACCGAATAGTACATATTTTAATAACCGCGAAATATATTACCTGGAACAAATATTTTCATGCCAAATTTAAATGCTAAGATGCTAGATTAAGGGGGAGAGTTATTACCTTATTTAAGTAATGGTGGCTTAGTTAATAGCGTGTTCGGACACCGCGTTAATGGACGTAAGTACGTATCCTAGCAACTGAGTCGGAGCTTTCGGTGAAGGAAAACTAGATGAAAACTATGTGGTGGTAGGGTTTCATCTAAGTCCGTCTGGCTAGCTACCACAATTCACTTGAAAATCTGTTGAAAGTTGTAGGTGGTAGAGCCACGCTGAAGCTATAACTGGTTTCAGCATGAATGAGTCAACTCATCCGGGGTAGCACAACCCGCTCACAGAAACATCGACGTGAAGTAACAGTGCTTGCATTGTTGCGTTTCGGTCGGTCAGTGAGAGTGCCGGATACCCACCTCCACTCTTCCCCTCCCCGTCCCTTCACTCCCAAACACAGGTTGGCAACGCACTTGCGAATCCCCTGGCGTTGTGTGTTTGGTGTCTTCCGGTAGCTACAACCCTCAACCAGCCTGGGCTTAACGAGTCTACCATCTTAGACGACATCGTCATTTAACATAGACGTGATTATGGTAAAACGCTAAAACCTATAAAGTATTAAAAAAACCTAAATTACCCAATAAAATTAGTAAATGTTATGTATAGTCATGTAAACCTGAATACTTTTATTTTGAAGATTCATTTACTCGAATGTTTTATTTTTCCGTACGATTTTTTATACGTTCCCTTTGATACAAACCTTGTCCTGACAATCTATACTAATATTATAAAGAGGTAAAGTTTGTGAGTTTGTGACGTTGTGATGTTGTGATGTTGTGGCGTTGTAGGGGATAATCTCAGGAACTACTGGTCCGATTTCAATAATTCTTTCAATGTTATATAGCTCATTCATCGAGAATGGTTATAGGATATATATCATCACGCTAGGAACAATAGAAGCGGAGCACAGATGAAAAATGTTTCAAAATCGGTATGTTTTTTCCTTTTGAGAACTGCTGCGTGTTAGTGTTGGTGTTAATGCATCTATTCCACGCGAACGAAGTCGCGGGCAGAGGCTAGTTTCAAATAAAACAAAAAACGAATTAGCCAAATAGGTGCAGCCAATATAAAGTGATCTGCTCACATATATTTCGGTCACTTAAAATACAGTGTAATAAAAAAAATCTAATATCTCACCATCGTTTCAATATTAACGTAGCTAGCTTAGGAAAATATGATCTTGCTATTTTTTGAGTTAGTAATTTTCTATTTGAATACTGACTATTGGTTCCGATCTTTCATTCGGCTAATTATAATAGTTCATTTGAATATAAAACGTCTTATCAAATTGATAAATTATATAAATTGTGATTGTATAAGTTATTTATATTATTTAAAATTAAGTAGTGAACTATTACGTCATTGATTCAAATAGACTGACATGATAACAAGCGAACGTTGTTAAAGCAAAATAATTCATATCACATAGCTATTTCTATTTGTTTAGTAACTTGATGCTGATAAAACGCTAAGAGACATCAATACTTAATTCAAAATATCTTGCATCAATGACGTTGTTTGAATGACTCACACCGCAGTACTCCCGTACGACCGGTTCTAATAATTTTATAAACATTATAAACATATTTATATTTAACTTGTTTTCAATTATTTAGATCAGTACATTCGAAGTCATCGTAACGCGAGCATGTGTTAAGTTTCCTGACGAATTTAATTATTTATGTCGTGATGTGTGTCGATTACGTGTGTATACAAGTGAACGAAATACGTAGATTTAATATTGTGAAGATGTGTCATTGCAAATTAAAAAATGGTATACGAATAACACCCACGAAAAGGGTAATTATTGTTTAATACTTTGTTCCTTCATTATATAATGAATTTGTTATTTAATTAAATAATATTATATTAATATACTGCAATGTTATGAATTTCTAAAATATTTCCTGTTCATTGAACTAATTTTACTATAATGTAAGAACGTTATAATAACATTTAAAACTGCAATAAGACCCAAAAAGAAATTATGTTGACACTTATCTTAATTACTAAATAATATTATATGTTAATATGAATGTGACCTTTTTGGAATGCTTTAACGCCTAACTCCTCAGCCGATCATTAAGAAATTTTGGATACACGTTCTTAGAAGTAAAGAAAATCCTGAATGATAAAATAAATCTATATTAACGCGAAGATACGGGAAAAAAAACTAGTATGTTATATGAGGGACCATTCCAAAAAAATCTTTTTTAAATCGTAGGTGTGATCAGTGGCTATATTATTGTACATATTTCGTTACATTAGGTGGTATATGGATGAAGAATTAATTATATACATACAGTGTAATTACAAAATGGTTAAATACGTATTGAATACTTGTTTTAAAAAGGTTTGTTAAATACACCGCGCTCGCTGAATGTTCGCCATCTTACTCTTTTTTCTCGCTTTGGTTAGGTTCGTTTTTTTTTCGATCTGACTACGCTACTGACCCAGTAAGGTCTTGACAGCTTCATCGGACTACGGTTAGAGTTACGAAAAAGGATAACGCGAACTTGCCTCAGGCGGTACATTAAATACGAAACCTTTTTAAAGCAAGTACAATACGTATTTAACTTTTTTGTAATAACATCGATATTGTTTAACGTTTAAATATACATATTTTGTTACAATATTTTATCTAAATCATAGTAAGCAGTTGTTTACAATAGGAGCAACTAAATAAATTAAACAATGTTATGATTGTTATCTTTATTTTTTATAAGTAATTATTGTTTATTTAAAAAAACATATATTTATTAAGATTCATTGTTTATCAACAAGCGTTTGTTTTAAATAATTAAATAACAAAAGTTAAACAATAGAAAAGATTTGTTAAGGGATCGTTATCTATTAAATAAACGATTGTGTTTATCGGAAACGGGCATGTCCTGCCTCAATGAGCGCCGTCGGCTTCGCTATTGCAATTGTACAATGCAATCGTACAATGCAATCCGTCATTATCGGCTGATTTAGGACGCGCCTGTTCCGTTGTAACAGCTGCAGAAACTGCATAACACATGCGCCCAATCGTGTTACCCTGCGTTCCGTGTGGGTGCAACGCGACGCGACGGTGTCGATTACTAATAGCTATAAAGTACAGCTTTTTCCTACGATTCATTCATATTTAATCTCTGTACACCGTTTATAACTGTAATAATGTACGACTATAGTTTTATTATGTGACCTTAAACTGTAAATAAAAATCAATTGCCGACTATATGTAATTCATTTCAACGATTCATTCATATTTAATTTCTGAACACTGTTTATAACTGTAAAAATGTACGAAAATATTTTTTTTATAATGTAACCGAAACTATGTATATATAAATGAACTAGCCTCTGCCCGCGACTTCGTTCGCGTGGAATAGATACACTAACACTAACACGCAGCAGTTCTCAAAAGTAAAAAAAACTAACACGCAGCAGTTCTCAAAAGTAAAAAAACATCCCGGTTTTGAAACATTTTTCATCTGTGCTCCGCTCATATTGATCATAGCGTGGTGATATATAGCCTATAACCATTCTCGATGAATGAACTATATAACACTGAAAGAATTATTCAAATCGGACCAGTAGTTCCTGAGATTACCACCTACAACGTCACAACATCACAACGTCACAAACTCACAAACTTCACCTCTTTATAAAATTAGTATAGATTCCTGACTATATGTAAGCGCGTTACTTAATAACGTCTGCACCTGTTTATCTAATACTTTTTTGTCGTATTTGTAATTATCAGGACAATGTTTGCTATGAAAGAATATGTTTGAAAAATAGTACGGAAAAGTGTTAAATTTGGGTTAAAAAATCATTATATAGATAAGTCAAGGATACAGAAGACATTAAAAAGAATTTCAAAAATATTTATAGGTTACAGACATAACTTTCAGTTGTCATTTTATTTAATTATGTCAATATTGTAACTTAAGGAAAATTTACTCAGTTTTTTACGTATAAAGCCAGGGCGAGCAGCTAGCAAGATATTCACGAAAGAAAACAAGACATGATTACATATATATGAATGTATGTTCGAGGAAACAGAATATAACTATGAAAAATATTCTTATACGTAAATTATCTAATTAGTTGCGGTTTGTATATAAAACATAAAGGTCAACTTATGATCTCACTGGTGTCCGCGTACTACTATGTCATCTTAATATTTGTGAATATTTGCACAATATACCTACATTTTGCTATAACTATTAATGTAAACAAATAATCTTGAAGATGGTAGAGAAGGTTTCAGCTCGAATAGGTCGGCTTGTCTGGGGTAGTACCACCCTCTCACAGAAAACCGACGTGAAGTAACAGAACTTGCATCTTTGCGGTTCCTTCGGCCAGTGAGCGCGCAACTTCCCCCTCCCCCTTCCCCAATCCACTTGCGAATCCTCTGGTGTTGCTGGTGTCTATGAACGGTGGTGATCACTAACATCAGGTGGCCCAACTGTTCGTCTGCCTCCTATGATATAAAAAAAGATAGTAACGCATAAGCAATCGTCTAAAATAGGCCTTACTACATACAATGTAAATATATCACATAAACATTTAAGTAATAGCCAAATATTTTGCTTCAGTGCATGGCACGAGCCCTCTACGACAATATAGCGGAGTCTCCGGACGAATTAGCATTTCGGCGTGGCGATCTGCTCACCGTGCTGGAGCAGAATACGGGAGGAAGCGAGGGCTGGTGGCTTTGTTCCCTTAGGGGGCGACAGGTAAATTCCCATACGATATAAACTAATTACAAAATCACGAAATTTTTATACTATGGTATGAATCATTTTCAGTCTTTATGGAGAAAAAAAGATAAAAATTGAAAGTCGTTCGGCTGTTGTCTAGTTGACTTATCAGCATGTAGCTACGATTTTATCGTTATTAATTGGAATTAAGACCTATCGTAATATATTGTTGCTTTTAAAACTTAAACTTAAAACTTGACTATTTTTAAAATCTAATATTTTTGTTTTCCTATATTTGCATTACGTTTCTCAATTTTTATATTCTAGAGTCACCGTGTAAAATATCTTACTATCTCCACATTCCGATACAGCTGTACTTACTCTTCAAGCTAAATAAAGCACTCCTTAGTGTTGTCACAAGCCCGGTATCTTAGACTCAATATTTGACGTAACTAACCTAACAACTCATATTATATACAGAAGGAAGATAATTGGATTATAACAAATGTGTAGAATGCATATTTTGAGCATTATTTTAAAAAATAAGCATATTTAGCTGAAATAGATCTATTAGTTGTTACTATTACAACCAATAATGTTCTGTGGTTATAATTACGTTTTATGAATAGCGCGAAACAAACCCATTGTAGGAATGAATTAATGCGTAATAATAATTCTGTTATCGTTAGGTACCATTGATGAATTCTATGACGCATTCACCTCTTCTCACGTACACAAATTGAATGAGTAACTAATTTGCTTATAGCAGTTTATGTTTATAATTAATTTTAATATCATTTCCAGGGAATATGCCCGGGGAACCGACTCAGGATAGTCGCCGGAGTGTTCGATGCGAGTGGAGCTATGCAGAGACGCCGGACTAGGACACCAGCCCCCGTAGCACACCAGCCTATGCCTACACAGCAACCACCAGCATTTACAAAGGTAAATCAGTTAACACACTAATTATCTGAGCATTTTATGAACTGTAGAATTTTGTGTGTTATTACATTCTGATTTATTCGATTTATTATTGGGTCAGAACGTTAGATCGTAAGCAGTTTACGAAGACTAAATAATGTTTCCTTTAAAGTTGCATACACATACCTATAATTGAAATATGATATTCGGGAATAAATCTTTCCTATAACCGCCTGGCTAGATACCACCCTCTAGTTTAAATTTGTTGCCTAACACCTGTACCAGATGCACTTGATTCAGTGTCTCTAACCTTATCATGTTCACCATCTTAATGCTATTCGTAAACAATAGTGATCAAATAAGTCTTAAAATTATGTACAAAAGATATTGCGTTTAAAAATAATGAAGTACGTATTTATTTAGATCGAAGAATGTTCGCATTACGACGTGCCTCGTGCTCCGATGCCGGTGCAGCGTATTGCAACGTATGATTGTCCCCGACCACTGGGGGACTGGTACGACGCTCCACGAGCACCTCGACCCGCGAGTGCGGACTCCGCGTGCAGCGGTACAGGCTCACTAGCCTCCGCCACGTCCAGTGTCTCAGCCAATTCAAACTCCGGCAGTTCTGTACATTCCGCTGCCTCCGGGTCAAGTACATACGATGTGCCGAGATCTCGGGCCCTACCTCTACCCTGTGATGCCGCTCTGGAAGCTTTAGAGAGGTTACAGGTAAGCAAAACATTCAGTTACATAAATACTTAAGTACATACTTTTAATTATGACAAGACATGTAGTTAGAAACCTGAATGTGTTTTTATTTCTGCAGCCGTTGCGCTTTGTCTCCAGACACAGGTTTCGATACTTTGTATAGGATGGAGTATTTGTTCGTTGTTTTATTTTTTGTTTTCAACTTGAAGTTTTATTATTTCCTTTCTTTTGGAATCCGTTTCCATTCCTTTCGTTTCCTCTAAAGAATTATTTGTACTCTTGCCTAAAGAGTATTTGCAAGCCAACATAGAAACGGCGGACGACATTCATCTTTCACTGGTTCACTTTCACACGGAATGCTAATTGTAATGTACTTGGTAAGTTTTATTAGATAGAGTTGTGTATTGCAGGAAGAGGCTTCAGCGGCAGTATCGCGGTTGTTATCGTACGTGACGCCGGGGTGGCGACGGCGTGGCGCGCTCCGGCCGCGCGTGCTGGACGTGCGTGTGGCGGGCGCTCGGCTGCGCGCTGCTCTGCATGACCTCGCCGTATTCGCTGACGCCACGCTCGCCAATGCACACGATGCGCACGACAAAGGTACGATCCTCTTCATATAGCCGCCCTAAAACAAATCTTGTATACGCAGATCACCCCCATATACGTGCACATTTTCATCTAATTTTTTTGATTTTTGTTAGATCAGCTAAATTTCAAATACATGTGATGAACACATGCAAGTAAACATGTTGTCTAACTCATATATGTATTATCAGTTTAACTAACGTAGCTTAGATCTGTGATGTTGCATTTAACACAACAGCTCACGTAGAGATTGGGGTTGGCACCCTTGAATTGTTGCAGCATTTGATCAGTTCAAAAAGCAATTGCTATTCACCTTCCAAGATCCATATAACCAAATTTGATATTACTACTACCACTTCGTATTTTATTGACCATGTGTTATTACTAATACTACACTAAAACATTTTTTTTATGTACGTGTATATAAGCATTGCCACATAGTTTGCATACGCTTATCATAACCGTACGAATACTACAAGTACGAGATAATTGATTTTCTCATTAACATTCCTATTGATACCATTGTTGTAGGTATCGCAGTCAAATTACGTCCTCTGGTAAAAGCATTGAAGGACGCCGAGCGAATAACTCACGAGGCGACTAGTGCACTTGATGCAGGCGACTGGGCACCGGATCGACTCGAACGTGAGCGGGAACCCACCGACGGTACGCAGGACGCCCTGGACCAATTAGTATCCTGCGCCAGATCTCTCACAGAGGATGTCAGAAGAGCAGCCTCCTTCATTAATGGAAACGCGTCGTTACTTTTTAGGTGAGTTGTGTTCATTGAACCGTTAATTTCTGGTAACTATGAATAATCTATAATAACTGACATAATATACCTACCAATAATGAATTACGTTATTGTTTTGATGTAAAACAAAAAAAAACTTATGCACCTCATCAGACCGCAAAAGGCTTGCCATCATAGCTTATTAGAACTTTGATAATATTAAACGAAGCTATTGTGATATTTTTTTATATAGGAACGAAGCATCTCAAAAGTAACAAAAACAAAATTGAAAACTATACAGTACTTTTTGGGTAACGCGTACACAACGGCAGACTTATGCCATTATACATATGTATATACTAATAACAAAATGATGCCGAAAGTTGTGTAATTTTTCTAATGTCTTCCTTATGATTACTAAAATCGTAACACCTAATAAGTTTATTACGTAAGACATAATTAAATTATTGAATACTAATTCTCCTTAATAATTCCGTATAATAGACGATCACCAGCAGTTCCCGAGCATGAGTGGACTGAAGAATATGATTACGTGAGGCTAGAGTCTCGGACAGCAGTGGGCCGTCGGAATGCAGAAATAAGGGCGGCGTTACCGGACAAGCTTCAAGCATCCTTCGACACATTAGTGAGAGACGCTGACCACGCTGGAGAGGTAATTTCAATCACTTAGTTACTTTTTCTCTAGTGTAATCCAAAATAATAATGACCATCGTGAGATTTACAATCCATAGGCAATCGCCACCGTCATTAGGTCATAACAGGATATAAGTCTCGTGACAGCTATACAACAGTACCATACATATACTGTAGCCGGTTTATCATCATATGTAGAATAATGATATATATCGGCTCATCCCTAAACGTTAGGTGTGCTGCTATTGTGGGTATTAAACGTACTCTATGATGGTACCGAATCAGTTGATTACAATTATTCTTCATCTGAATTTTGTGATATTCTATGTGATTCCCAAGAAATCTATCTTAAAAAGTTAGCAGAATCTACACTATGTTATTATAATTATCAAAGACTAGATATAAAGTATATACTTATTTTATAGGTTTTTACAGGTCTGATCACAATCTCATCTGTTGTCAAATAAGAATGTGTTCCATGATGGTAAACATATGCTAAACCTAATAGAGACTGGCTCATATGAGCAGTAGGCGGAACATGCCCGTAGGCGATTGATAATGTACTTTCAACATGAAGGTTAATAGCTAACCAAGCGGGCTTAGAAAAGGTTCTGTCACCATGCAAAAGTTATCGATAAGCGATACGAGTTCTAAATGGCAAACGTAAAATAATTCGCATGTCAAAATATTTCAATAATATTCGTAGTCCGGTGAAGCTGTAAAGACCTTGCCAGGTCAATAGCGTAGTCAGTTCGAGAAAAAAAAAATTTCAATAATATTATTTTTAATTAACTTGTTCCGTTTTCCCTTTCTATACGATTCTACTCTTTTGAAAGCAACGGTTAACAGAATATAATACTATAGGTAACTTTACAGGTTAGCGCAGTAGCGGCGGCAACATTTCTTCCACCAGATGATAGACAGCTTGCTGCGTTCTACGCGGCACAAACGGCGACATACGCTGCCCATCTATCGACGGCGGTGGAAGCATTCCTACGCACTATCGAAATGGGACAACCTCCGGACGTGTTTTTAGCGCACGGGAAATTCGTGGTGCTCAGCGCCCATAGAATAGTGCATGTCGGTGATACAGTACACAGGTAAAACCAACGATCATATCCTATTGCTTAATGGTTGTAGTCTATAGATACTAAACAATAATTAAAATGGTAAAATTCTACCGTTCTGTACGCGTCACGCAAACATTACTGGATAAATAACGATCATGTTTTTTTAGTTTTATTTTTTAAACAATTAGTATTGATCTAAAAATAACGATGTTTTCAGTTAATATACAGTTCTAGTTATAACAAACTACGATTTTTATATGGGGCATTCCAAGCCAAATCGGAGGGTTTGATTTTTTTTTCCAAATTTTGTGATATGTTTTAGTACTCCGCAGAATAGGACTCTTGGTAAATTTTGAAATTCTTTTATTAATTGTTCAAAATAGTTTTTTTTTTAGTTTTTTTGGAGATAATTTTCCGGTTTAGTGTGGAATGTCCCATGTATACTTATACGTTCTTGCTGTGGAAAAATTGCATGAATGGTGGACCGCATACGTAGAACAACGAATACTATGTTTCTGATACAAAGCTAGTACAAAAAAGTTATATTTAAGATATCAAATTTTAAACGATATTTTGTATATTTACAGAAGCGCGCAGCACGCTGGATTAAAAGCGAAGGCTCTACGGTGTTCAGATGCATTATCGGACGCGTTGGCTTTAACCGTGGCGAAGACCAAGGCGGCCGCGCAACAGTTCCCGTGCGCGAGCGCCGTAGCTGAAATGGCTGACTCGGCTCGTACATTAGCAGCGCGAGTGCAGGAAATACGCCGTGTATTAGTTCGAGCCGCCGATCCGCCCCCCGCACCCGACACGCCCCTCACCCCCGCAACCGCAGTACCACCCTCAGCTCCCTCCACACCGCTGACACCCCTCACACCGCACTCCAACTCAAACACGCAGTCACTTGCCGCATTGCAGATATAATGCAATATTCTTTAAGCGCTTTCAGCGCTGTTGACGGTTCCAACACGAATACCTCTTACGTCTCGTCCTCGTTTCTGTCGACGAGGACGTTTAGATACGCTAGGGAATTCTTCTTATACGAGAGAATGTGATCGTTTGCGACTACAAGTGCAAGATTACCAAAGAATTATCGACATAATACTTCCGATAGGATAGGACTGCCCGTCGACATAGACTCGGAGTTATAAATGTTTAGATTTTAAAAGGAACAAGGCTGTTCATGGGGAATTTCATTTCTTACGATTTGCGACTGTTACAAAGAGAGTTTTGAATTGCTGGATGCTCATTTGCTGTAGTGAGTTGAGTTGTCCGTCCAAGTTTTTATACACGTTGCAGCAGTATAGCGACTTTTATGTAGCGAGTGTGAATTTTCGATATGTTTTAAGGGCGCAGTCATTTACATTATATATTTGAAACGAATGACACTCACTGTGTAAATATGTGATTTCAAGTTCCAAAAAACACTCTTGGGTGTAACAATACCTACTATATAAATAAGGAATGATTTTGTAATTTTTATAAGAAAGTTCAAACGCATTGCCATCATTTATTACTGACTTATTTACTGAACGGTGCTATTACATAATGTTTTCACGACATATTTAGAAAGGTAACTTATAGTCCTCCCTGAACTTTTTGGGCGCTGTTATATATTTGCAAGGATCACTAATTTGGGATATAATATTGTATGTATAACATCGAAACGCCTTACGAATAAATAAATGCTTATTTTAGATTCCTATGGTAACATTTTAGCTTAATTTGTGTTAAATTTTTGACTGTATTACGCACAAGTTCAACTTAAAGGCGGCCAAAAAGATTGACGGGGACTATACGAGTTGTCAATTCTACTTTAACGCAGACATTTTGTTGTATTTTTCTTATTACATTATTCAATATTATAATTACAGATTACTACTACTCATTAAAGATTTTTGATAAACATGGAATTTATTAGGGTCATTATAATTGAGTTAGAAAGATAAACACAATGACTGGCTCAACGAATAGCTGTATGCTCAATTAAAATATTTACTTGTTGTGGCTTGAAATTACTTAAAGTTGACTCATCATCACACTTATCGAATGTATTTATGTACATTTGGTGTGAGATCGAGGGCTGACGACTATATTTTATCAAACGAATTGGACAATACTTAAAGAGGGCAGAATAAGTGAACTTTGAATTATTGTTTTAGTTTGATGAAGTGATTATAATGATAACGGGCTCTCAGCCTACAATTGATTAATATTATAGTTAATATTGTCAATGTAAAAAGCATATTGTATATTAGCGATGTGTAATATATTTAATAGATGTTGTAGTTTAGTTAGGTATAGATGAAATTGTACAAAAGCATATTATATTAAATAATTTTAGTAATAAATTATAATTTAATCATCTTGTAAAACGTGATCAAATAAAATATACAAATTTTCATATCTTAATTTTGTATTTATTTCAGTCTGACATAACTTTAAAAACGTCTTGACATAACAATCACAGGCTATTAGTCGTACAGAATAACATAATGACGCATACTACCAGTGTTGCCACTCATTACAAATAATAATAAAGATAACAGTAGCAATACCAGATAAAAAACCTCACAAAAACTGATTTGACCTCTCGAAAGGATTGGAAACTAGAAAATTCATAAATATAGGTACTGTCCCTAATAATTTGGCCACAAACTGTAAATAGTAAATCTCATACACTATTAAAAAAATGCTACAAATGAAACTCTGGATATATATATGTAGGTGACAAATTCATAGGATCATAATATCCTATTTTATTCCAAAGATATTTCTCTTTATTAATTTGATAAAAGTACAATTGTTGGTATGTTGTATATGTGACCGGATTGAACAATTTTGTTAAAACACCAAATTTTACAATTCAAATCTTCAAGTGTCATTGTATTCCATTAAATATTGGTGAGCTGGTGACTCTTCAACTGTATAGGCGAGTGCTGGATGAGCAGGTGGTAGTTTCATGGCGGCCGCAACAGCTTCTAATCTCGCAGCACGTAATCTTAATGCATTCTCTATCGTTTCAGACTTCATCGCATCCTCTATCCTTTTCCTCTCTAGCTGAAATATTACCAACATTACCAAAGAAATCGTCATAGAAATTCTTGCATCACAGAATACGAGCTCTATTCTTCACATAAGTTAATGGTGGCTTACACTAAAACCTTCAAACGGAATCAAATATTAAAATGAGATTAAAAAGTGAGTATATTTTGAAACTTTCAAACCGACTATAGAATTTTACTATTTAATATTAAATAATCCGGAACAACCTCTGTACTAATATTACAAGGTTGGAGGGTTCGTTTGCCTATTTGAATTTTTGTATTCTGTATTTAATAAAAATGAATATTTATGTAAAAAAAATAAAAACAGAACAAGCAATATTATGAATGATATCTTTTTAGTGAATGATTACACAAAGTACGAGTGTCATGTACCTATTTATGAGGATATTTTTAGTTCTTTCTTAAAGATAATAAAAATTACATATAAATAGTTTCTAACCTTCGCAGTTTCCATTTTATAGTTCAATAATTGTATTTTTAATTTAACAGCCTCTTTATTTTCCAAGGGATTAATTAAGTCTGAAAATAGTAAAATGTCTGTTAATATAAAATAAGCGCCTGTTCATCTATTTTTATGTGGTTATTATTACATTTTGAAGTAATTGTTGTAAGATGATTTTCAAAGTTATATTTATAAAGTATGAATCTATAATTATAGTTGATGCGTCGTTTCATTTATTTGGCGGTGTACTTTGGGCAATCCACGTCCTCGCATATGACGTGATGTAATTTAACCAATGAGGAGGCAGCATATCTGAACGTGTTAGCAAGGTTTTAACAGACTACACCAACAGACCAACAGACGGACTACACCAACAAAAACCTTTACATTGTTGTGACTTGTTTAATAGTTTTTTTTTTTATATTCCAAGTTATGCTAAGCTATACATTTAAGCTACATTTTGCAATTTGTATTTTTTAAGTTGAGAAGTAACAATTCTTATTTAAATTAAGATTAAACTAAAACAAAGTATATTAGAAGTGTATAACACATAATCGATGCAGTCAGGATGCCAATAAATACTTCGTAGTTACTTTCACTTTTTATTTGGCCAGAGTTACGTCTTACAGAACGTTTCACATAGGAATGCGTAGATACCACCGACATCTTGCCTTTTATAAGCCAAACTATATAATTTATAAGACAATCTATATAATTCAATTACCATTTATTCATAATTCTGCACAATGGTATAAGAAACACCAAAATAATAAACAATGGACAAATTAATATTATTTAAGTACATCAATTCCATATAATCATTCTTATTTATGTATCCGAAATACATTTAAACATACAAGTATGTGTGTAGAGCAGCGACATCTAGCCTTTTATAGGCCAAACTATGGAAGTCAAAGCAATTACTATTAATTTATAATTCTGCAAAACATATTAAGCAACACAAAAATAATGATAATCATCAAACTAATGTTATGCCAGTAATAAATCAATAATATCAATACTTATTTATGTCTCATTGAAATCTATATACTAATAATTTATGTATCTTTAATAAAATGGCGCTAGTGTCAATGTGTCTCTCTAATATGTTGGCGCTAATATATCGTAGTTCTAATAGGTGGCGCTAATCTCAATGTTCCGGTCATTGTTGTATTCTTGCGTCTTGAATATAACGAGAAGCACCGTAGGTGGGTAGATAACAAATATTAAAATATAACTTACTAAATACTAACCTATTCCTGAATCACTGTTCAACACTGTACTTAAAGGATCAGGTATAAAATTACATTGATCATTTGTTTTATCATGCATATCATCATCATTTTCTGCATCTGAATGGCCTTCGTATTCAAAAAATGGTTCAGACTTTATTTCCTGTATAAAAATGATTATACATCATTATACAGATCCCAAATAAATTATGCAAAAAATAATTTTAATGGCTTAATTTCAGGCTTCTCACGTCATAAGTCATATAATGAATAGAAAAAAATAAAATTTTAACAACTTTAAGTGAAAAGTTAAAATAAGATTGTCCCTTATTGGAGTTATATTATATTTGAATTGTGTATTTTCATTTTGAGATTTACTACTATTTAGTACAGGCAGTCCTCGTACTTAAGGCATGTTAGATTCTCGACATACGCGACGTAAATCGAAACGACGTAAGTCGTTACATATTTTTTCATATGTTTACATGTAAAACTCGGGGGTTAGGATCCATTCTCTTATTACTCTATATACTCTCTTCTTCACTTTACTATTCTGTCTTGTTTAGATGGCATAGCTAGATTAAAATTCATTTATATATGTATGTAAAAACAAAAACTGTCAAAGATGTAAAAAACTAATGTATTACAACTTGATTGTCCGTTGTCCATGAACTAACTGAACAAAATCAGTGGCATGTGCGGGGTAATCCCCGCGACAAGAGAATTCTCCTATGCTGGAAATCGAAACAATTGACATATGTTTGAGGAATAGTGTCAAAACAATGTTCGGCGTAACTTGAAACGACGTAAGTCGAGGACTGCCTTTACTAAACCTGGACAATTTTGAGTATGTAATTAATAAGAACTTTATTTAATTGACATCTTGAGCTTACTGCTCATGCTGCTTCTGCTTCCGAATGTGAAAATTAATAAATTAAGTACACAACTTAATTAACATTTACATGTACAAAATAACTTACATTGCTTGTATCTTCTTTTAAACGTTCATGTTTCTTGCCAAATATTCTGATATGGTCTTTAAAGTCAACAGATTTCACAAACTTCTTCATGTTTGTGAATTTTGTACGTAATACCCTTGTTGACCTTTTATGCGGACTCAACTTATTGTATGAATTTGTTATCTGAAAGTATTATGTAGTAACTCATAACTCAATGGAATATTCAACGATATTAACCATGATATATATATATATATATATGGTGGGTTTATATTTTTCCCCTTATTTTTGAACTGCGTTAATTTAGATTAGCCCAGTTGTTAGACACAGAGAGCGCGCGCTGCGCAGTACACAGCGTACGGTGGCACTGAGGGCAATCCGGGCATACCGGACGGTGTCATCGGCGGCTTCCCTGGGAGCTGGAAGCTGGGGTGTTCGCCGCCGTGGACGCCATCCGCCCAGTCCTGCGGGAGTGGATTGGGAGGAGATGGGGCTCCCTGTCGGTCAGGCTGGTGCAGGTGCTGACCGGACACGGTTGTTTCGAGTGGTACCTGCACCGGATTGCCCGCAGGGAGCAGACCGCCGCCTGCCATGAGTGCGGCGCTGAGGAAGATACCGCGCAGCACACTCTCTCTGAGTGTGCTGCGTGGGAGGTGGAGCGGCGCACCCTGGTGGCGGTGGTAGGAGAGGATTTGTCGCTGCCGAGCGTGGTCTCGTCTATGCTCGGCAGCGAAAAGGCGTGGCGAGCAGTGGCCTCCTTTTACGAGGAAGTCATCTCGCAAAAGGAGGCGAGAGAGCCCGCGAGGCGGACCCCCTCAGTGACCGTCTTCACCATCAGAGGACCGGCAGGAGGAGGCGGCGCTTTGCCCAACTCCTCCTGCCACCGTAGCCGGACCTGAGGGGATGTATTCGGAGGGCTCATCCCCTCATTGCACAGGTCCTGCGGACGAGGGGGGGGGCAGCTGGCGTGTACCCAGCTGTGTCTCTATAGGTAGGAGCCCGGCGGCAACCTTCCGTTGGGGCGGCTATTCAAGGGGAATAGCGTAGAACGATCCCTTGCCGCCCCAATATCACGGTCTGTCGGTACACCGTGGGGTTTTAGTCCGTGCGAGTCGGACATAACCAATCACAAATGCTAAGACACATGTATGTCGTAGGAATTCTTATATACCAGGTGAATGTTTAGACAGTAGCAATATTTCTAGAGGATACTCGGCACTTGATTCTCGTTATAAATCAATTAAAAAATAGGTGCTTAATAATTGACTTAATTATCTAGAAAAATACAAAAATTATACACATTCTTCTACACTTTATGTTAAAGCACAGTTTTCTTTTTCGAACGGACTACGTTATTGGCCTTGCAAGGCCTTTACAGCTTCACCGGACTACATTAAAGAACAGTGTCAGTGACCGTTGAGTGATTTTACTTTCATTTAATAGGCAACATGGGAGCGTCAGGAACAAAACAAAAGGGTTTGCTACCCATTTTACTATCGAAAGTTATTAACTCTGAGTCGCCCATTGTAACTTTCGACACTGGTCATTGTATTTAGGTTTATTATTTTAATTACACGTTTGTAGCTGTACTTTTAAAAACCTCAGAACAAACTTTAACCAAGGTTTTCTTGGTTATTTTAATATTATTATTTTATATGTTTAACATGACCATGAAGTGTCATACCCTAGAATACTGCGAGTGTTTAACTTTTCATCTGGTATGTGAATACCTAGCTTAGACAGATACGTGAAGTTGCATCAAATGTAACAGTCCAAGCCCCTTTTGCACCCTTGAGCTTGTTGCCGAATGGCGATATGCCTTAAGCGTTCGCTTTAGTCCAATGAAGCCGTGAGGGCCCGTCAGACCAATAGTATAGTTATATATAGTTATAGTATAGTTATACAGTATATAATGTTTAAAATATTAATGTTGTCAGTTACATACTATAAAGTCAACGTTGTACTGGTTTAGCATTTGAATTTAGATTAAATTAGAATTTATTTATTTACAAGATAGAAAAAGAAATCTTACTCTATTCCATGCTCTATTTTTCTGTTTGATTGCACCAATTGTGTTTGATTTACAAAATACTAGTTTCTTCTCTTGCCTTACACATTGTAACAATAAGCTACTCTCTTCTGGTGTGAAATTCATTGATCTGTTGATACTCCTGCAATTTTAGTTAGAATTGCAAGAAATAAGAGACACGTATATATACATTAACCAGTTTGTAATGGCAAAAAGCAAAAATTATAGACATTGTGTTTTTAGCAAATTTTATGGTAATTTTTTGGCATGTGTTTTCTGTTTGAATTTCATCACATTATAAATACTGGATTGCTATTACACTTACAAGCTGCAGCTATTAAATACAATGTCGAAATGTGTTTCAAAGTATATATGAAGCTGTAGTAACTACTATATTCATATCTCTCAGCTGATTAAATAATTGTAAAATCTACAGGAAGCATTTAAAATACAGTTGTTATATTATTTATATCTTGCACTCTATTTAATAAGTTAATACCTATTTTTTTTACCTAGAATTATCTTCTTCATCATTATCTGGAAATAAATAAAAGGATATTATTACCATAAACTCGAATTACTCATTTGGTTCATTCAACATCTTTTGATTCAGTTACCCTACTATATATTTATAAGCCACATCTTGTTATTCATTCTTAGAGTGAAGAAAACACATTATTACTTAATTGTTAAATTCAAACAATAACTCTTTTGAACAGAATGTGACACCATATTTGGGCAACTTTTTATGATAGATTCTACTGGTATTTGCAGATATGTCAATGAGTATGGTTGTCATTATCTTCTGTACTTTTAATTACACTATGAGATAGCATGTTACCTTTGTCATTATTCATCGAAAAATATGAATAATTGTGCCTAAGTATATTCTAAAATATAATCTTACTAGCAGACACAGCTGACATTGTCTCACGCTGATATTAACAAAAACTTGACAAATTTTATACCTAAACCTTCCTAAGGAATCACTTTATTAGTGAAAACTGCATGAAAGTCGGTTCTGTAAGGTTTTAAATTGATCACAAACAGACAGACAGACAGATGTGCCAGAGGACTTCGTTTTATATGTAGTGATGAATTATTAAATCTGTGTGATATTCTGGTCATCTACTAAATGAATTTAAAAAAACACCTGCTACTAGAACAAGTTGAAGGAAAAATGTCCAATAGCAAAATGCGCAAAATGTCGGTCAGACTTCAATTTAGCCTAAGATCGAGAGTCATCTCAGTAATAAGATTATTACATGTCATGATTCTCAGCAATGATGTTATCAATAGGTAGAATATTGGAAGACTATAAATAAATATATTTATAGTTTAATTTAAAATATTATTACCATCGGAATTCTTCGTCTTATCTTCTTCATGCTCCCAAAGATTAGGTGCTTCCTTTTCATCTTGTTGTTCTACAAGGAAAATTATAAATAAGTTATAAATACATTTTATGCTATCATTAAATGAAACAACAAGCCAAAAGCTACAAAAAGAATTAAACATGAGATTTTTTAGGTTAAAGCCGTTTTATCCATATTTTCAAAATACTTGACAGCATTTTCAGAATATTTTAAATACCCATCAGAATAAAATGCTCACTGAATGACATTAAAATATCCACCAAGTCAGTGTATTTTAAAACTTAGGTCTATAATCAAATAGACTGAGTTAAGATTTTTTCAAGGAACTTCAAAGACTACACATCACAGAAAACAACAAAGGGTTAACCATTTTTACTCATATTTTGGAGTAAATCAATTTTTGAGTAGCGAAACTTGTTTATATTTGAAAATATGGTATGTCCTCTATATGTCTGAGTAACAATTTGCTCAACAATCAATGATTTAAGCCAGAAGGCTGCAGTAAGGGATTGTTTAGCTATTTCCATAGAAAGACACAAATCATAGTACTAAGAAAAAAACTGGTTGTTTGTAAACTCAGTTTACAGACTATAATATAATAAATTACATGATAAGAATTCCGAAGCAGCAGCCAGTGTAGTGAAAGAGAGAAAGATGCATCACAAGCTGAATGCTTAGGCTAATAGAGAGGGGGTGCTCTCTATTGTTTGTTCTGTGCTTGACCCTTGCCCGCTCGGCTCAGGCAGAATGTGGCAATGAGTCATTATATTTTTATGTTGATGCAACAAGCATTCACCAATTTATACAACATTGTCACATAAGAATACACGTACCATTTAAATCTTCATCAAAATCCACACTTTCTTCCACAAGAAAACCATTACTATTGTTCTCCGCTTCATACATCAATGTAACAATCTGACTTGTCACATCGTCAAATTCATTGTGTTTCACATCAAGTAGGTTTTTGGATAACTTTTTTGCATATTTTTTTAAATTATCCCATTTGATCTTCAGATTTTCAGCACTTCTTTCATGTTTAAAGCCTCGGTTATTGAATAACTTAGTAATTTTGACCCAAGCCACATCTTTAGCATGGCTTGCTGCAGCACATGTGGATTTGTTCATGATTATATTTTTAAACTTTTCAACTAAGCTTATTAACATCTTAATCTCTTCCTTACTGAAGGTGGGGCTTCTGTGCCTCCTGTAAAATTAAAATTATCAAAAAACATTGCAGGTATTTGTATATATTTTATTACTTTCGACACTTTACTCACGAATATCTGGATCCATCTAGTTTTTCTTCTTGACTGTCGTCATCCATTTTCAGGCTGTATTTGTTTGGTATTTCAGTGATGAGTTACCTCCTGTATTCTTTTATCGTGGGATGTATATTACAATGTGTTTATTCGACTCATTTACAAACTCTTTTCATTTATATGATATAATACCGTATGACTGCACACCTACGACTATGATATGTACGCCATTATTAGAATTTAAAAGTTTTTCTCATAAATTATAAATATAACAAATTTACTCTCACTCATAATAATGAAACTCTCATTCAAGGAGAATGTTTTCGTATATAGTAACCACTAGGACTGTTGATAAAATATCGATATATCGAAATATCGATATTTTTTTCTTAAAATATCGATATTGTTTAGTAATATTTTTTGGGCGATATATCGATATTTTGATATTGTAATTTGGATATCGACGGTCGATATTTTTTTTATTTATAATCATTTTCTTAGCTTTATTCCACCTAGGTTGAATCGATACATTATGTTTTTCTTTTCCAGTCTCCTTAGTCAGATATAATCTCAGAATTCACACCTATTACATATGTTATTTTTACATACTTTATCCATACTTTTTTCGGTTTCCTCTACTTTTATATCTATTCACTTTCATACTTAAAACTATTCTAGTTATAAGTCTTTCATCTCTCTTTATGACATGCCTGTATCATGCTAATCATTATTTCTCAACTTCTCAGTCACTGGTGATGTTTTCAAACTTTATCTGATACGTTTTTATTCTATCACTTCTAGTTACACCATACATCTTAACAATTGCAGCTCTGCCGCGTACAGTTTTTTCCCATCCGTTTCTTTTGTAACATAACCATTTTATACGCCTTCCCAATGAGTTACAAGGGCATTCGTGGATCGCATAACCTGAACAAATTTCTCCATTTCGTGCATCCTGCACTTATCCTACTCCTTCCGTTATTGTCTACGCTGCCACGTTTTGGATTAATGAATATAAAGCAGGCGGCTAGTAGTAATCGTAGTACCTAGTGAAACAGCTGAACATATGAAGTAAATAGTATTTAAAAAATCTCTTGCTGAAAAATATTCATTACCATCAGCCTGTAAGAGAGCCACTGCAGGGCTACAGACCTTTTCCTGAAAGAAGGTACGGATATAATCACCACACTAGCCCATGGCGTATTGGCAATTTCAAACTCTGAGAAAACCACAATTGTATGTTTTCTCACATATAGTAACACTACCAGAACATTTCTCAGGCTCAGGTTTTCTCACGGGGTTTTCCTTGACCGTCAGACGATACTGTTACCAATTTAAATTAGTAAGTGTACGCGAATTTTGTAAAATTCATTATTACACACCGGGGTTCGAACCAGCAGACATCGAAATGTTATTTTACTAGTGAAACTAGTAGACTACCACTATTTAAAAAACGTGGTATTGATGGACTGAAAAATATTGGTACACATAATTATCTTATTTAGATAAAACAATAATGATGATGATTATCAATATGATTGAATGACAATGACGTTTGTGCAAGTGGCTCTTAGAACTGTACTGTTACATTTTAAAACATATATGGTATAAACTGTACAAATATACTGGATTAAAAACTGTAAATCAATGTTAAGCTGAATTACATTATTTTTAACATAGCCGATACATCGAAATATCGATATTTTTTTCCAATATATCGAGATCCGATATTGATATTTTCATAAATATCGATATATCGAAAATCCGATATTTTTAAAAATATCAACAGTCCTAGTAACCACAATAGTAACCAATAGTACCTTTAACCTTATCTATGGAGAATGTAGAACACAGAATCAGTGTTGCCGTTTAAGAAATAAAAAAGTCTCCAGAAGTCAATTAAAAAATCACTAGATATTGAAAAATACATAATTAAAATATCTACCAGATGTCGCTAAATGTTTCATAATATTCCATAGTAAAAATTTGCCGGAAATACTATATTGCGAATACTTCACTGTGATAAAACGAACAAAAGGCTTTAGTTGGATTTGTTATAACAAATTTTAGCCACGTTATGATCTTGCTGTCTTCATTCTGACCAAACGTCATTTTGGTAGGGAAATTCCAAAAACAAAATCAGCAATTAGTCGCTAGATTGAAAAAAAAAAAGTCGTGAACATGTCCAAAGTTCAGTAGATCTAACGACAAAATCGCTAAAACCGCAACAGTGCACAAAATATTCCTCACAATATATAAGTGTATACTATATAGCTATATAGCTCCAGAGATTATAATAACAATCAAACGTTAACACTTCATGTTAACTGAATTAGACATATAAAAATTGATTATTTTAAGAATCAATCTCTGAGACTATAAAACCGTGATTCTTAATCTTATAAATAAAGTCGATTCTTTCTAAAAAAAAGAGCTGTTAAAGGACGTCAGGCAGGTGTGACACATCGAAATTGTTTTGTATCTGTATAAGTTTTATGTATATATATAAAAGAAAAAACAGATTATGACAGGAACCAGCTATGGAATGATAAAAACATATGGAAATGTAGTCCATAATTTAATGACTCTTTATTTATTTTACTATATAAATATTCATTTTTATTAAATACAAAAATTCAACTAGGCGCATGCGCTGTGTCATTGGCTGCATTTATCATTTATTTGCTACGAGTGGCCGACAAAAAGTTTGAATCTTGTTTATACAGATATAGTTGCAAATGTTTTTGAGTATTCCATTAATAGTGCAAAGTTCGTGTTTTATGTCGCCACGTCAACGATCAGATTTACGAAAATAAATAAAACAGTAATTATTTTATGGAATTTTAATTTATAATTTTTTTAGGTTTACCTTTTCATTATGCCATAACTAATGTCTGTTTTAATCTGTTTTTTACGCATATAACTTATACAAACCAATTTTGAAGTTTCACATCTGCCAGACGTCTCGTGACAGCTCAATTTTTTTTTATAATCAGTTCAATAGAACTCGATTTTTTGAATAAGGATTCGCCATCGACAATGGCAGTACTAATCTAGTACAAGATTGGTTGTCAAAATAAAATAAATATAGTCCTTGACAAAAAAAATAGGTACGTGTTTTTTTCAGTGTTAACACTTTTGTCATGTCACAAAATAAGTAAGGTTATATTGTTGTTATGGAATGTATATATTCTGTGTTTTGAATAATTGTGGCGGTGTTTCTTTAAAAGTAACTATATTTTTAGTCTTTTTAAATAAAATCACATATATTTTTTAGTACAACAAAATTATTACGTATCATTTATAGCTAATTTAGAATGCAATAAATGTCCAGCCAAAATGGCGCATTGAAACTGCAAACGATAAACGTTATTTCATATTGTAAAAGTTGACATGCTTGTGCATGCTTTTAGACGATAAAGTCTTTGTTTGGGTAAAGTGAATGCATTATCGTGTTGTATTATTAACCTATACTTAGTGAGATATGAAGGAAGTGATATTAGCAATTATAACCTTCGTATGTAGTGTATTTTTAGTTTTTGTCTTTGTGTTATTTTGTAAGTAGTCCATTTTGCTTTTTTATAATTAAATGAACTAACAAAATATTAAATGTAATTAATAAAATTACATAATGTAGTTTATAACTTTATATGTAAATCGTCTTTGTTCTAGGTTGGTACATAGTGTGGAAGTGCTGTCTATCCAAGTTTCGTTTTGTTCGTGAACTGCTTGGTGGTATGTCCGAGACGCCTCCGGCATCAGAGAGCAGACAAGTTAAAATTAAAAGAACTAAACGGGAATAACTTTGTGAGTCTTATAAGTAGATTTATAAATAAATTTCTCTAATATGGTAGAATAGAATAAATTATCCCGCCCTGCATTTATGTTTATCATGAAACAAAGAATTGTTTTCACAGCACATAAAACAAGCAAAATGAACATTAGATGTGCACGTCCCAGTGATTTGATGAACATGCAACATTGCAATTTACTATGTTTGCCTGAAAATTATCAGATGAAATATTACTTTTATCATGGACTCTCATGGCCGCAACTTAGCTATGTTGCAGAAGATGAGAAAGGACATATTGTTGGTAAGATTGTTTCAGAACTTTTTAATTTATATAAAGGGGTTTTTGGCAGGATTTTAGTTTTATACTTTATTCATAATCTTGTGTTATTTGACTCTATATTTTGTGTTGTGGTTTATGTAATATAGTTAGTTTAGTGTATATAAATGAAGTGAATGGAAAATAATACCATGGAAGTTAAGATTCTGAGATGCCACAAAAACTCCTTGGAAGGTTCTAACAAGGGAGCCACCATCTTGTTAGAATATTGAAATAATCACAACGCTTATAATATTATAAACTACATACAAACGGCAGTAATAATCTGTAAGATTGGTTGCCAAAAATAAAGTTAAAGAAAAATATATAAAAATGTAATTATGTACAAAGTATTTTGCTAGAAAATGAAACTTTTCTATTTACTTGTTTGCATACAAACCTAACAAATATAAATAAATACTATCCTTGTCTTCCACATATTCATACCTTACACATCAATATAAGTCTATTTAATATATAAGTGTAAGTATACTATATAAGTATTTATGTAGATATCATAGTACTAGTTCCTAGTATGTACCGGTGAAAACGCCACTCCGTACAGGTAAAGGTTAAACACTAGTGGATGTTATGACAGCTGATAAGCCAGTTTTTTATTTGCTGTAGTTGGTGTTAATGCATTCAAGTCACTAATTTTACTTTGGGAACCATTTTTGAATAATCATTTTAAAGTTCTTTTTTTTTTCAATGATAATGATATGTATATCTTTTGTGTAAAATGTCTTATATTGTACCAGAACAATCATTATTTAAAATATTTCATTAAGGTTATGTGTTAGCCAAAATGGAAGAAGATGGTGAAGATAATCGTCATGGTCATATAACATCATTGGCAGTAAAAAGGTCGCATCGTCGATTGGGTCTGGCACAAAAACTAATGAATCAAGCCTCACTAGCAATGGTGGAATGCTTTCAGGTAATATTTGTATCTGGTTTAAATGTATTTTGACACAAGTTTGAATCCTAACATTATAAGGAGTGATTGAAATAGGTAAAAAACTTGGAGGATTTTATAAATTAGTAATATTAGCATAATCCCTATGTAACATATTATCTAATATAATCTCGAATTTCTCTGAGTAATCATATGCTAATTATTGGAAACAAAATTGACTCCAGCTTAGGTTTTTATCAAATTTGATAAAGCAGGTTGAGGAATGGTGTGCAGTAGAGGTAAATCGTCAACCTCAGTATTTAGCTTACTTTTGAGGCACAAGTTCCAAACCCTGCCTTCAGTATCTGGCATTATAACAGGATGAACTATGCACTCTCATGTTAAATCCATACAATGTGAAGAACTTTGACTCATTATTTATTTAGAGAAAGGTATAATCCATTCTACATTATATACTTGATGTAAATATACTCTACTTATTCCTAGGTCTAGCTAATAAGATTATTTAAGTTTTTGATGTGAAATAACTGTAGATGGAGGGTAAACCTGATTTTTGGTGTGGCCAACACAAAAAAGAAGCTTACACTATTAATGATATTTAATGAATGTGACCATAATGAGATATTTTTGTTCATGGCTGTAACCTCATTGTTCCAAAAACACAAGGAAGGAGTCCCCATCAGAGACATATGAGGAAAAGTATTCACGTGGCGTGCGCGCAAAGAACCGATGACGATGTGTGACTAAGGCAACAGAATGGGCTTCTTATAAAAAAACATAGCAGTAGACTTTCATTTTTATCCCCAGGGCTTAAAATTCAAAATTGACTGCACGGTTTCGGATTTGGGTACCAAATTATAAGGAAAGAGTGCTTTTAAAAATAACACTTTAATAGTCTAAACTGTAATCAAATTATATAATCTTTAAGTACATTTTTGTGTTTGAGTCGATTCTTTTAAAGCAATTTGATTTTAACGTCAATGCTGTAAGGTCCATTATCGTTCGATTTAAATCCTTAACACTAACAATGCCCTACATTTTTTTTTTTTCGAGATGGAAAGGCTGTTGACCTGGAATGGTCTTTACAGCTTTACCGAACTATCTTACACTATTAACAACATTTGCAACTCTATTTGTGTAAACATAAGATTCAAACGGTTTTGTTGGCCTCTCGTTCTACTAGTGTTATGCATCATGCCTCAAGGACATAGCACCCTTTGATAAATGCAGCCAAATACACCGCACCTATGCCTAGTTGAATTTTTGTATTTAATAAACATGAATATTTATATGTGATAAAATAAATAAACACTAATTATTTTATAGAACAAATTTGTAATGCTTTATCTTTTCATTATGCCATAGCTTATTCCTGTCATAATCTGTTCTTTTAGATATATAACTTACACAAAACAATTTTGATGTTTCACATCTGATAGATGACACATGACGGCTCAATTTTGTAATGAAATAATGTATATTAAATTATGTTATTGTATTGCGTATATTTAAATAATTAAATTTAACTGTTTCAGGCCAAATATGTGTCACTTCATGTAAGAAAAAGCAACCGAGCTGCCTTAAACTTATACACCAATTCCCTTGGTTTTAAGATTTTGGAAATTGAGCCAAAATATTATGCAGATGGTGAAGACGCATACTCTATGATGAGAGATTTAAGTGCTTTTGCTGTTGATAGCAAATCAGACACTCAATCAGAAAATTTGGAAATAAAATCAGAATCGGCAGTTATATCACAATGTTGATTGGAGTGTATTTACAAATAGCATTTAATGTAAAGCAATAAAATATATAAATATGTTTTTTTTTTTTTATAAACATATTTTATTTATAACTATTAATGCTTTGCAATTTTTGTTCTTACTTACAAAAGTTAATTCATATGTTATCTGGTTGAAATAATCATAAATGGTAAAATATTGGATAGTTTAGAATTACAATGATTTCACTGTAGTTTTTTTTTATATTATAGGAAGCAAAAGAACAGGTGGGTCACCTGATGTTAAGTGATCGCCGCTGTCCATAGACACAAGCAACACTGTAGAAGTCACAAGTGCATTGTCAGCCTCTGGGTGGAGAGAGGGTGGGGAGGAAACGGAATGATTCCAAGGGAGGGGGATGAGAAGCGGGTCTTCCGGCGCTCACAGTGACCGAACGAAACGCAATAATACAAGCACTGTTACTTCACGTCGGTTTTCTGTGGGTCAGGTGTTTCTACCCCGAACAAGCCGACCCATTCATACTGAAGGCAGTAATAGTTTTAGCATGGCTCTACTAATATACATATGGTTGCAATATTTACACTTTATTAATTAAACCCATGGGTAATATTTCTTTATTTTAAATGAGATTAGCTGGTTTCGACTTTTAGAAATATACACTTCCATAAAAATATTTAGATACATAAAATCACAGCAAGAGTATTCATTCAACCTTTCAGGCAATGATTTTGTACATAAATTTGCATAATTTGACCTTACTAGGTAAAATTAGTGACAGTTTGTGTACATTGATTGTCATACACTAGTAAAATGCATTACAAATAATAACACTGAACATTAATTTTAAGATGTGACAAAGGGGTTCTAAAAAGGTGGCTACCATTTTGTGAGAATACTGAATATGGCAATAATAATTTTCGAAAATCAGGATTATACCAAAATAGAAAAAAAATATATGATTGCCCCGTTCACTGCCTAAGGCCTTGTTTCAAATCCAATCCATTAGTGCCCACTATACCATAGTGGATATGACTTTGCACTTGCAATTCTGGATTGCCACAAAGTAACACCTACTTGAAAAGTGCTTGTTTTACAGAATAGGGTTAACAACATATTTGTATGGTGTCATCTAATGTTCACTTGGTTAATTATCACCTACAAGTTGGATTTTTATATATGAAACACCTGTAGGTGTATTTTGGTAACTGCTTTTGAAAGCTGAGCCATAACAACATCAGGTGAGATTGGGGTTAAATGGTAATCATTATAAATAATAAAAAACATACTGGGACATAATGTGTTACAACTTGTCTTCAAACAGTTTTGCTTTAGATTTTTTTTTTCCAAGTGACTGCTATTGACCTAGCAGTCTTAACAGCTTCACCAGGCTACTTTGCATTAGAATTTTTTGGGTTTATTCTACTACATGACTATATAGCCTTCTATATGTATATATAATAAAAATACAGTTTCCTTGAGGTTCAATCACTTCAAAGCTAGTGAACATATTGGAATAAGGTTAATAACATTTGTTGCCTAACGTTTTATAGATGGTTGTACTAATTTTTTTATTCAATTGACATTTTGCTATTAAAGAACCAGCTAATAAAGAAATATGGTTTAAAAGCATACACAATAATCATCACATAATCAAAATAAAAACATGTATAATTTTAATCAGTATTGCATATTATTCATCATCAAATAAATGATCTAATTTTAATACAACTTTTGATTCAATACTGCTATCTTTAGGTGGCTTTGTTGGCTTCTTTGTCATATCTTTTTTATCTGTTTTCTTTGATGCTCCTACTACATATTCAGGCATAATCACTTTTCCATTTTTAAATACTGCTTTTTGACTGTCAGATGTCTTCTTAATTGATAAAGAGAAATTGTATGTAGGTTTTTTAAATATTTCATCTGAATCATGATCCATATTTGCTTTGGCGGCCTCCTTTTCTTCTAATTTACGAATGAAAGCAAGAGCTGTTGCTGTGTTAGTAGAATCGGACATTTGATCTGGGGTTACATCTGAAAGAGAGTAGTATACCCAGTTTTGTGGATTCTTTATGAATCCAGGTATGGTTTTAGCTCTTAGGCATTGTCTAATGTTTGCATGTTCTCTTTTGTATATGCTCTCTTTACCCCTAAATTGCTTCATTTCGTGTTTCAATCGTTTGTATGTTCTCCTGTCTATTGTGCTATAGTCTTGTTGAACTGTAGCTTTGTTTGTGTTTGAAAAGCCAGATTGTTCTTCAGCATCTTTTAAATGATTGAAGAGGTTTTTTTGTCTATCATAAAAAGTAGACATTCTGATAATCGCTTCTTTCCAAGCTCCAAGTTTTACGAGAACGGATGACAAGCACTAAAAAAACAGAGTTGTATAGATAGTGATACATATTATCCTGAAAGACAGAAAGTGATTAATTAATTGCAGTAAGATTGACAAAGACCTGTTAACACTTCTTAAAATAAACCATGAACACGTTAAGTCGCGAAAAAATTAAATTATGTGAATACAACAATAAACAATGTATTCTGTAAATGTACGATAGATGCACACCACAGAATAATATTACTCCTAGCGGAGATACACACAGTGTTGCCGTTTAAAAAATAAAACAGTCTCCAGACGTCATTTAAATAGTCACTAGATTTAGAAAAATACATATTTAAAAAATCCGCCAGCTGTCGCTAAATGTTTAATAATATTTAATGATAAATATATGGTGAAAATACTATATTGCAAATATTTCACTGTGATAAATCAAACAAAAGGCCTTAGTTGGATTAGTTATATCAATTTTTAGTCACGTTATAACTCTTCTTACTGTTTTCATTCTGGTCGACGTCGAGATCGAACATCATTCTGGTAGAAAAATTCCGAAAACAACATCAGCAATTCATGTTGTTACCAGTAGTTACAATTTAATTAGTATCAAAATACTTAAATGTTTCCAATATTCGATTAGTCGCTAGAAGTCGCTTTTTTTTTTAAGTTGCCAAATTGAAAAAAAAGTTAAACATGTCCAAAATCCTCTAGATCTAGCGGCAAAGTCGCTAATACGGCAACAGTGGATGCACAAATTATAAGTGGTACAGATATATATATAAGCACAGAGTGGTTTACATAATAATATACAGGTTCTAGAGATGGGGATCTGAGATTGACTAATCAAAAAACTGATTTTTAAACATAGAATATTGGTTATATTAGTCGAATCGAACTATGACATAATAATTCGATTTTTTCCTAGTTAGATAAAAAATTACGTCATACAATAATTGATAATTAAGTAAAAGAAAGCTCAAAATAAAATTAAGTTATTGATAATTGTAGTAATGAATGTCTAGACAGTGATTTTTGCATGAATTGATTCTATAGACCGCAATTCGGTTGATGTAAAATTGTTGTTTTTCTGCGACTAATCGCATCCTGCTTAGGGACTAAAACTTGACACTGGCAAATGCATCTGTGGAGCCAAAACAAGACAAAGAAGAAGATTAGATTGCATTCCGTTGTAATAGACATGAATATTTGACTACAATATAAAAGTAAGTGATCGATAAATTGAAATAATAAAAATCAAAATAACTGGTCGATAAATCGAGATAATAAAAATATAAATGAATTAATATTGAAGTAATAAAAATATCGAAATTTTTTTTGGATTAACATCTGGAGTGATAATAAATATTGATTTTTGATTTAATATTACGAAATATCGATAGAAGTTTTTGGCAGTTTCTTTTTTTTTTTTCTCGAAATGACTACGCTATTGAGATCCATCAAGGTCTTAACAGCTTCACCGGACTAGATCTTGGAATGCCATGTAGTGTTGTTTATATTTATCTATAATCTTGTTATTTGGCTCCAAAGAGTATAGTAAGTATTATAGGATTTTGGCTCTATATTGTGTAATGTTTTGGTTTCGGAAATAATACGACGGAGCATGGATTCTGAGTTGCAACAAAAACTTTCAAGAAAGTTCAAAGAAGATGACCACCATCTTGTTAGTTCATTGAAATTATATCAAAAAACTTCCAATATCGTTACTCACTTGACAATGGCAGCCTACTAGAAGACTGGTTGTCAAAAATAAAATAGAAGAAGAAGAAATATCCATATTTATTACTAATATTGTTTTGGACGATATATAGTATTGATAGTGTGATATTGAAATGTAGGTATTAACTGATAATTTTTATTTCTTATCTTTCATTATACCTCGTAAATGATTTAAACAACAAAATCATCATAAAATTTATATGTATATATATCATACAGGAGGCACACGAACAGACGGGTCAGCATTAGAAATTCGCATCCTGAAATTTGGGTTAAGAGGTGGTGGGTGGTGGGGGAGGGGGTAACTACCCCTTAATACCACTCCCCCGCCGCTGAAAGTCATCGATACTGAGATATTCATGATTAAAATTTTTGGGGTTATGTCACCTCCGAACAATCATTATAAAAGTATTTTATATATAAAAAGGTTGATTTTTAAATACAATACGAAGAGCGGCTCGCGGTTTGCTTTTTCACGAGTCTAACCTAACCAAACCGATACGATACAAAACGGTTGTTTTTCTAAAA
>JACEII010000001.1:8211902-8240802 GCA_014332785.1 Antheraea mylitta
CTAACCTAACCAAACCGATACGATACAAAACGGTTGTTTTTCTAAAAATCATCAAGTTATATACAATACGATGAGCGCTCGGCGACTCGCGGTTTGCTTTTTCGCAAGTCTAACCTAACCTAACCAAACCGATACGATTCAAAACGGTTGTTTTCCTAAAAATCATCAAGTTATATACAATACGAGGAGCGCTCGCCGACTGCTTCCGCAGTCGGCTCGCGGTTTGCTTTTTCGTAAACCTAACCAAACACCAAAATCAAATCGTTGAAGCAAAATCAGAAGTCCAGGGGAAGTAACCAAGGTCACAAAGGTGTAGCAGATATCAGAGTACAATAGTGCAGCCAAAGTCGTCGGAAATCCACAAAAAGACAGAGAGCACTTTCACGTAACGGCAACAGAGACGGCGTGAGACGATAGTGACGCCAGTCGTATGTTGCCTTAAACAAGATCGCGGAAATACTTTCCGTTTGTCATACAAATAATTGATATTTGATTGTTTTTATTTTTCTTGCTAAAATAATATTGAACAATTATAAATAACAAGAAATGTGTATAAAACAACAAAATTATTGTATTATAAACCTTAAAATGCACATCCGAAGGAAAAATGGCGTTCCGTTACACGTAACTTCAAACACATATTTAAAAAACAATCAGTACCAGCCTGTCCCTCGAAACAGAGCATGCTCACGCCCACGCCAGCGTAACCACAGATCACGCCGCCGTGGTCTGGGGGTTAATTTCGCTCCCGCACACCCGATTAGGCCTCCCACGGTAGTGGCTCAAGCCTAGGTTCGATCCCTCGGTAGGGAGCCCTTGAGTGCGTTGCTTGCGCGATACGGTGACATACAAATATACATCACTGCTACAACACTACACGATCACCCCCACACACATGCACGCTACACGCTTACACATGAAAGTGGAAGGGTTTACTTTTTTCCCTCATCGAACTGAAAAACTTTTAATTTTCCGATAATAAATATATGGAGGAGTTGTTGAGGCGTGTATGCTTGGTACACATATACGTTTCAACAACTCATACATATATGAATAGTTAGCTAGGTTAGCTAAGATAGGTAGCGATTTTGCATGCAACAAGCAACAGCCAAGCCGAGGTGTGCCGTGCACCCTTGAGCTGGTTGCCAAAATAGAATCGGCTGAGTGCCTTAAGCGCTCGCCTTAGTAGTCCGGTGAAGCTGTTAAGACCTTGCTGGGTCAATAGCGTAGACATTTCGAAAAAAAAAAAAAAAACATATTTAAAAAAAACTACACATCTCCGCGGTCTGAGGAGGGTGTCCTTCGAAAGGGATAACCGACCCCTATAAAAAACAACCCTTAAAAACCCCAAATTCAGAATACGAATTTCTAATGCCAAGCCTGTGTTTGGATAATGGAGAGAAAGGGAGAGGAGAGGGGAGGTGTGATGGGTCTCCAGCGCTTTCACTGACCGAACGAAACGCAATAATGCAAGCACTGTTACTTTACGTCGATTTTCTATGAGAAGGTTGGTCTATCCCGGACGAGCCGACCCATTAATGCTGAAACCAATAATAGCTTCAGTGTGGCTCTACCACCTACAACTTATTCTACTCTACTTTATTTATAGCATATTATGTTTTTCCTCTTTCCCTAGTTTATTTATTTGATTAAGATAGTAAATCTTAAATTGAAATGTAAAAGTGGTATTATTTTTTGATATAAAAAATATATTTATAAAATATTTTATATAAAAACTCAAACAGGAAATTATGGGTACATGTAACATTTGTTTTATTTAAATTAAACATTAATTGCCAAGACTCACTCGTACCTACGCTCTTGCGTGAAATTTAAAGAAAACCATGTTTAGACTTCATTTCGTCTACCTCTGACATATTGTGATGTGTTAAACTGGATATTTTGGTACAAGTGTGCTTTAGAACTAAAACAGTAAAATTCCATAAATTTATAATATAATTCGTTTAATAAATATACTGGATTATAAAATTGTAAGTTGAATTTTCATTTTATTTAAATCAACGAACTGACTACGCTATTGACCTGGAAACGTCGCTTCATCGCACTACTAAGAAGAGAACTTAAGGCACTCAGCCGTTGTTTCTTCTTGAAGGTAGTAGGTAGAGAACGGGCTTAGAAAAAACCCTACCACCGTGTTATGGTTTAATCACGATCTAGATCTAGATATTACCCCCTACAACCTCACATACTTGACCTCTGTATAATATTAGTATAAAAAGTATCGTAATAAACTATTCGATAGCATAATAAAGGAGTTTTTGGCGGGATTTTAGTCTGTCATGTAGTGGATTTTATATTTTATTCATAATCTTGTGTTATTTGACTCTATATTTTATAAATTTGGCGGTGTTTTACGTAATACAGTTAGTTTATTGTGCATTAGTGAAGTGAATGGAAAATAATACCACGGAACCTGAAATTCTGTGATGCCACAAAAACTCACTAGAAGGTTCTAACAAGGGATCCACCATCTTGTTACAATATTGACGTAATTGCCCGACGCTTGTAATATTATTGACTACGCGACAATGACGGTAATAATCTGAAAGATTGATTGCCAAAAATAAAGTTAAAAAAAACAATAAGGTGAAATAAAAAATGTAGACTGAAGATATAATTGATAACGGTGTAAAGGGGATAATAGAGGGATAAAACTTTGTCCAAGTTAGAATCGTGGACATAAATTACGTGATTCTACAAAAAACCTTGAGATAAAGATAAGTTTATAAAGCTGTGTGTATCTATTTACGTTTAATAGTAAGATTTATCTTGGATTATGTTGGAAATCGAGCTTTGTTTGCTTCTTATGTAGTTAGCTATCGCTGCAAGTAGATTAGATAGGTAGCCCGTCGTTTGTTTTATAATTAGATTAAATAAAACTGATCTTAATTTTATTTTTTTTATTGAAAAGAAAATCTGTGAATCTAAAATATAATAATAACGTAATCCTTGGCCAAACACTAGTTTCGATATATGTTGTTAAGAATAAGTATTTTTTAATGTTTACACGTTTTTGTAAGAAAGCATATTCTCAATATCGGTGGTGAAAAAAAAACTATATGTTGCTTAGATTCGGGCGGATTGACGGGACAGCTAGCCGTCAAAAATAAGCTAGCTAACAAAGTTCTACAGCTTTTTAGTTTTGCATTGCATGGAAAATCGAAAAATTTGGGTTCGAAATCTTCATACAAAAATGAGTGAGTAGATAGTTATAAAATAAGTAAATCATAAAGTATTGTCAGAATTGATATGTGACTTACAGGTGTGAGGATATATAAGTTTGTCCTAGGACGTATTAAGCTAATAAAGTATGACACGATGAGTACTTGGGACATTTTTGGTTCACGCTCAGTGGTTAGCGCCAGATGACACAGCGTGGACTGACGTAGGTTCAACTCTTTACAAATAAACGGGACAGGACGCCTGACAGATGTGAAACATCGAAAATGTTCGAACGAAAATTGTTCGAAAAATCGAACGAATCTCAGAATTTCAAATTACATTATAAGCATGCAAGCTCGGTGCAGAAAGAGAGATTGCACACACTCGCTACGCCTATAGATGTTTCACATCAAAAATAACCTATGAAAAGTAAAAGAAATAGAAATTATATGAGAAAGCGCTAAAGGTTTTAGATGACATATTTTGAACCTTTATTTAGAAATTCATTTCCTATTTATTCGGATGTATAGGCAGGTTTTATGGATACATTGAAGAAAACATTTACCGCCTATTGCAAGCCAAATTCATTCTTATTATAATAATAAAGAACATTGAAGTGAAACATTTAACACTATTGTGTTAGTGTATATATCTAATAAGATACAGAACTCAAATTAACCGGAAGTCCGTAACAACCGTATCAAATATGGTCGGAACCGGAAACGTTACGTGTTTCGCGGTCGATTATTTAATACGATTTAAATAATGCCTTTCTATAATAAAGTGTGGTGAATAAAGTAATAAGTTTCTATATTAGGTCCTCGAGTTGAATAATGTTTACGTGTCCAGTGTTATTCTTGTTATAATTTGGTATTGCCCGTGAATCATAAGCGATAGCAACGTGTTCGCACGTGTCTTGCCAAGGGCGGAAACTGTTACACCGCGGCGTTGTAGTCGTGCGACAGACAAGATATTTCATGGAAGTATGTTGTTTGTCGTATATATGTGTGTACACATTCGTTATCAAGACATATCAGTAGAAGTGGTCTTCCCACCTACTTCGGGATCACGACTTTCATTTCGAACCCTGCGACGAACCTGACAAATAGCTCTCTTCATTTCCAATTAAAGGTGGCTTACATTTATGGTTGTTAAGAATATTGAATACGCAATCGTTTTTTTGTACTATTGTTATTAATGATTACTTAAAAGTATCTCAAATGACTAGACAAACTTCTGCAATTAAGCAGTATTTCTAACATTTAAGTTACTGAAAATGTTTTATCACTATAAAATATAAAATAAATTCCTCTGCCACGTCTGTCTGTGTGTCTTTTCGCAATAAACTCAAATACTACTTTACGAACTTTTATGCGTTTTTCACTAGTAGACATAATGTTTTTTTTTCTCGAACTGACTACGCTATTAACCTAGGTCTTAACAGCTTCACCGGACCACGCAGTAGATATAATGATTCATGAGGTGGATTTAGTTATAGAATTTATCAAGGTTTTTTTATTATTATCAAGGCAAGACCACGTCTGTCGGGCTCCCTAGTTGACTTATAAACTATTAGTAGTTTAATACCTTTATTTATGACATTGATATTATACGTGGAAATAACGACTTAAAAAAATTTAGTGATATGCACTATACTATAGCATTTGCATGCCTTTGTTTTCTGTCATTTCCCAGCCTCATTTTGAGAAATTGTTTAGATAAATATTATAACATTAAGATTTCAGTTTCCCTTTCCACATTGTTTACAGCCTAAATAACCACTACATGTTAGGATACGTTGATGATTGATAACTATAGGCATTTCAAAATAAATCTCATTATTCATAAGAATAACTATCTTATTTCTCTATTCTTTAATATTGAATTATTGGTGTGAAGGTTATACAATAAACAATTTTTAAAACGTTTTTGGGGTTTTAAATTATGTCTTCTCAAGTGTAATGTATAATAAAGAAATATTGATTAATTTATTTTTCTTTTATGAACTGTTTTAGTGTCATAATTAATGATTTTCTTTTGCAATCTGAGGGAAAATTTTATTAACTTTGTTAAAAGGCTCCTTTTGACATAAGGAACCTCTACAAATGCAACAAGTTCTTTCCGAGGTAATATTTGGGTTGGTGTAGATATACTGAATAATGTTCTTTCTTTTCCTGTAAACTTTATAGTGTGGGGGGCTACGTCTGAAACGGGCCTTTTTTAAAGTGTTTCACTTTTGTGTGTATTCTTCAGGTTTCTTTCTTACGTATTATACATTTTTTGTGAATGTAATTTTACCAAATTAATTTTGTGTAGCTATTTCTCTTTGTCTGGATACTTTAAACGTTTATTCTGATGTCGACAATTATACTTTTTTTTTTGATAAAATAAAAAATATACGTTTTGTTATGGCATAAATAAATTTACATTTTTTTTTACTTTGTAGTCATTGATATTATTCATACTTTTAGAATAATTGAACACATATGATATAAATATTTTAGTAATTGTCACGATTCCTAGCTACTCGTCTTATTGTTTTACATTGTTGACTTGAAAAATATTCAATTTGTAGTCCAATAAACTATTAAGGCCTTGTTAAGCCAATAGCGTAGTCAATTCGAGAAAAAAATATATACAAGGTTGCTTAAATAATACGTAAACAATTCTACATTCTGAATTTTATAATGTTTTGGAATGCAATACCGTACTAATTATTAAGAAAATGTATTTTTTCAAAACAAAATTTTTGTTAGTAAACATTCATACCTACAGGAATAAAGATACCTCGTAGCAGGTTTAGTCAATACTGCCTCGATACGGGACAGTTTTAGTTAGTTACCGTCTGGGCGACTAGGAGACGCATGCGCGTTTAGCTAGACGCTTGGTACCGGGCGGCAGTCGACTACCGAGTACCGACCACTTATCCACCGGGGCTGGCGGAGCGCGTTCGTTGCGAAAAACCGCTCGCTAATATTAGCATTCGAGTCTGTGTCGAGTTGGCGTCGAGTGCGCTGGACAGTGTTTTTCCGGGCGAGCCGTGTCAGGGCGGGCGGCGCGCGCCGGTCGCGCCCCTTTCATCTTCAATACAACGCTGACTATACATAAAACAGCACGTTCCCACAGGTGTGCAAACAGAAACTGAAAAATATAACAAAGGATAATTTAAACAGTGGCTGCTGTACTGGATGACCTCATGAGTTCGAGTTTCATATAATTCTGAATCGAGAACGGCACTTCGAAACAGGTATTGTCTTTATTCTTGTAAAAGTATATTGAGATAATATTCTGCTTGGAAATATTCAAAAATGATTTTTTTTTTAGTTTGAATATGAATATCTGACATGTTACTTTATCCACTCGTTACAAGTTTTGACAACATTAATTTAATATTATTAAATTGTGCTAGTATGGAGACATTTTAAAGAGCACCTAATTAAACAGTTTTGTAATTGTATTTCATGCATACATTATACCACATACTAGTTTTAATAACATATAACGTGTATTATAAAATACCTAATGAAGTTGAAATTACAGTAAATAGGTAATTGAGGCCTGCCATAACATTGTTCAAATACATATACTATCTTTTTCAATTTTTTTGTTAGCACTACAACAAAGTTTTCCTTTTTCTGATACTCATATAAAAAGTATAAATCAGAGCTAATTAATATACATTTACCATGGACAACATATTTGTATGGAACCACATTATTTTTACTTTCTTTTCGTAATTTAGATTATGATAATCTATGTAAATACAATAATAGAAGTCTGCCGTTATGCGAGCATCATGCAAAATGTACTGGATAATTTTTATACAAGAAATATTTTGAAAGCTTAATTTAATATAAAGTCTTAAGAAACTTCGATTTTATAAGCACTACGCGTTCAGTGATATTTGAGGTGGGGCAAACGGTATGGTAGGTATGCGCAGAAGAGAGGAAGAAGACGGATACCATTGTTTACAAATAAATTTTGTATACAATATTTTCCTGCTTTTATTTTTTAACGTTCTGTCCTTAGTACATAAAATATATTGAGATTATAAGCAACACTGATGAAAAATTTAAGGTATAAGACACGGATATATTATTTAAAAACAGGCTAAGATGTAATATTTATAATCTCTTCAATAACTACGAGCACGGGGTAGTGAGCAATAATTAATTGACTGCACGATATTCTATCTATACATGTAAATAAGTCTTAAGAGTCTGTTATTTGTCCCGTTCTAAGACTTAACCACAGGATCAATTTTGACGATATTTTCACCAACGGACAATGGATTTTTAAACCGACGTGAAGTAACAATGCTTGCATTGTTGCGTTTCGTTTGGTCAGTGAGGGAGTCTGGAGTTGCTGGTGTCTATGGACGGTGGGGATCACTTAATATCAGGAGAGCCAGGAGTTCGTTTGTCTCCTAATACATAAAAAAAATGTAGACTATATATAACTGCACTCTCATATAGATTAACAGATAAAGATAAAATTCAACAAAAATCATTGAAAACCGGTAAAATAACAATGTTAGTTATAATTAGGGGTTAATTGTATTGATGACAAAATTACTATGAATAAGTAAAAATAATAAACTGGTAAGTTTAGCTAACGTATTACGTGTAGTCAAACTTATTATTAGATCATACCTATAGTCAGCCTTTTTTTGTGACATCTTTTTGGTGGCACAAAAAGTTTTGAAAATTGTAAATCCATAAATTTTTACGACCTCTACTATAAAACATACCATAGCGTAACGCGGTAACTGATCAAGAAAGATAGATTATTTCTTTTATATATAACTTTGACCTATTAAAAAAATCTAAACTTTTTGTAATGGTTACCAAGATCGTTTTTTTAATTTTTTCAGATATCAATCCAATTTTACGATATTTTCGAAATTCCCTTTAAGGGCACTGCATGCCTTCACAAAAAACCTCTGTCTATAGTTTTTATGAAACAACAAAATTATTGCCGCAAATACGTTTTAAATTTAACGATTTAATACACATACATATTATGGACTTTATCATTCAAGCATATTTTCAACTCTAGCAATCAACAAGCTATTAATTATTATGTAACTGTTTTTTTTTATTAGTTCATACTCCACTTTGTTTACATGGCGCTATAAAGCTCTGTTAAAGAAGGATAAAGGGTCTACATAACAATTTACTATGTTATGTATATGATGTATTGTTAATCAATACACCATAATTATAATAATACGTAAATATTAAATTACTTCGACTTGCTTCCGCTATTTCGAAAAACGTCTCATTTTGGTTCCTTCCGTTATAATAAATATTTGACCCGTTTACTCATATTGGCACATCTCCAAACATAAATAACTCACTTTGATTCATAAATCGTGTACAATCATTTAGTGTTTTTAAGAACGAATGAGGCAGATGTTTTTTTTAGACGTTCATGAAGTAGGACGTGGTATTCACTTCATATTAACGCCCACGATGAATTAAAACCTTTGTTAAGATTTATTTTATGTAGCTGTTACCCGCGACTTCGTCCGCGTGGAATATACCTAAAACTTTTTGTTCAATGAAAACGTGCGCGTGGGTTACTCGTGGTACTGAACACTGCATCTTTAGTTTACTATATTTGCGCAAAATCCTATCAGTGTTATTACAAAAAAGTCAAATAGTATTGAATAGTTAATTTAAAAAGGTTACGTTTTAAATGCACTGCGGTTGCTGAATATTCGCCATCTTGCTCTTTTGTTTCCCTTTGGTTAGGTTAGGATAGACTTGCGAAAAAAGGATAGCGCGAACTTGCTTCAGGCGAGACAGTGCATTTAGTACGAAACCTTTTTAGAAGTAACCTAAGTTCTCTTTATAAGGTCACCTATCTGCCAGTAAAAGTCCCGTCTAAATAGGTCCAACTTTTTCGAAGCTTAATAGGAACAAAGAGTGAGATCGTACTTTTATTATAAGTACCTTTTATACTCTCTGATCCATTTAGTAAATAGCTATTATTACAAACAGACACTTCATCTTATATATGTGTCTAGTATTAAGGAAACAAAGTCCTATCTTCATATCAGGAATCATTGGCTATTTTATTTAGGTATATTGACAAAGTAACTTTAGAATATAAAACTAGAATAAAAAGGGTATGAGCCGGTAAGTATAAGTATTTTAGAACTCAATGATAATATAAAAAACAATTTTTCATTGTAGTACAACAAACTGACTGTATATGGTACCAGATGGTAAGGACAATACAATTCACAAATAACGGCGACCACTGAAAGATCTATCGTCTATTGACAGTCATATTTGCCTGTAGTCTGGTGAAGCTGTTAAGACCTTGCTAAGTCAATAGCGTAGTCAATTCGAAAAAAAAAATACTTGCCTACAAGCCTCTTAGTTGCTATGGTTGCACGAAAGGTGGCAAACAAAAAGAGAGGAATTGTGACTTTTATTACCATGTGCGTATTTACACTTATATTTTATTATACTTATATATTGTGTTTGCGACTAATCAGACACAATTATCGTGTAATTTAAAAATAATAGCTAAAGAATCACAATGGAGATGAGATGCCCGAATTTGCTATATCAGATTATGATGAGTCTTTATCTGTCTATTGCTAAATTAAACTCATCTAGGGCATGCCACTGCTCGTTTTATTTAATACATTCGTCACTGTCATAAGCATTTATCGGTTTATTTTTAAACTAAACTCATCCAGGGCATGCTACTGTTCGTTTTATTTAATACATTCATCATTGTCATAAGCATTTATCGGTTTATTTTTTAAACTAAACTCATCCAGGGCATACCCTCGTTTGTGTTATGGTTCTTTTTCTTTGAATTGAAATTTGTAAAATTACTACAAAATTATAATGCCGAAATACGTCACGACTGATACATTGATGATGGATTAAAACACCGAACTAATAAAAATCAAAATACTTTAAAAAACAAGAACAGTCCGTCTTTGTAAACAAAAGATTAATTCTCAGAACATTTCTATTGTTCAATAATTGTTGTAATAATTATTTCATTTCAAATTATAAAGTATTTTCCTGTTAATAGGTATCGTTGCGTGTTATGTCAAGTCCAGTTCTGTTTATTTATACATTATTCAATTTTTTCAGCGATTTCAAGGGACTATGGCTCAGTGGTTAGTTTATTTGGATATCACGTCGTTTCCAATCTTCGCGATTGAACTAGAACATTCGGTGAATGACAATGTCGTAATGTAACCATAGCATAGTGTTAGGGCCTTTTCTAAGCTCGCCTGCATTGCTACCATACTCAAGCTGCAAAATTTGTCGCCTATGTATATGTGTATTCTGTCAGCTGTTTTTGTGAAAAAGTTCCTGAGCTTTGCACTATGTAAGATCGTTTAACACTATAGGTGACGATACTGCAATCAACTATCTACTCAATCGCATCGAATCGTTACACATAATTAGATGTTTTACTGGAGATTAAACGAATATCGATTTTTATAATTTCAAATGTTGAAAATCATACTTCGTAATGTATTCCAAAACAAATATTATTTATTTCTTTTCTCCTTTCAACATTATAATTAACTGCGCATGTCCTAATTAATCATATCCTTAAATTTATACCGTTTACTGGATATACAATTTATCGCTCTCATTCGAACAAATATGTTTGTGGTTTTTCTAACAAATGCTGTATCATAACAATAACAATATTATACATATTTTATTATCATTTTATTTAACAACTAGCCTCTGCCCGCGACTTCGTTTGTGTGAAATAGTTGCTTTGGGCTAATGCTAACACGCAGCGGAAGCTCTCAAGAGGAAAAAAATCCGATTTTGAAACATTCTTTATTGGTGCTCCACTCCTATTGGTCTTAGTGTGTTGATATATAGTTTATAACCATCCTCGATAAATGAGCTATTTAACATTGAAATATTTTTGAAATCGAACCAGTAGTTACTGAGATTACCCTCTACAACTTTACAAACTCACAACGTCACAAACTTTACCTCTTTATAATATTAGTATGGATATAGATAGTATGCGAAGTGGTGCTAACACATTTATATAGTACATATATTATCGCATGTATTCAATGTATGTAATCATATTATTTTCACTCCATCTCCATTGGAAATTTTAAAGTTCAAACTATGTTAGATGTGACGTCACAAATTACATACAACTAGCGATGACTGTACTTAGCAGAGTAGCTTTTGATTATGCGGTTGGTTAAAGTCAACCTGTCACAGACATTTGAAATTAGAGTCTAAAACTGAGCAATAAAGTTCAGTATGATTTAACTAAATAAATTCTAATCCTCATTTAAGTTTACCGAAACGCATGTAATATAACTTAATGGAAACTTGTTATGGAAAATTTTAGGGGCATTTGCTTAGCGAATCACGCTATTACCTTAGACGAAATTTTCCCTACATTTTAAACGGGTTCGGGTGAATAATACCTAGATAATATACCCTATAATAATGCACGGTAGCCAACAGTCTCCCACAGTTCGCTTCTAAATGGCATGGAGTGTTCCTGCTGCCTTTAAAGTCCGTAAATCTAGTAAGTACTGACGTTTGTGTTGTTTTACTTAAGTAATTAAATTATCCTGCGAATATAAATAGTAATCTTTCTTTATTAAACTTGTGTTATTAATGTAGACTTTTTATGTACATTTCTTTATGTACTTATTGTATTGTGTTTAGGATTGTGTTATCGTACGAATAGGAAAATTAAAAGTACAGTAAATGCTCTGTTATCTTGGGTTATTCTACGTTACACTGAATACTTCGCAGTTAAGTTTAAAACGTGTGTTTGTCGCATTTGAAAATTGCCCAGGGAGATGTCATATTGGAAAAAAGTGGCAGAAATGCTTTTTTTTTACTGTATTAAACGATACAGGTGTATTTGCGGGATAGCATAATCAAAATTAATTGTAATGTTAAGTTCAACTTGCAAAATACCAAATCATTTTTGACAGTTCTTTTTTAATAGTTTTTACTCAAAAGACATGTATATTCACTTTGTAAATTTTATTTATTTCTTCAGATATCTATTACATATAAGAATATGTCTATATGAAACACTAAATACATATTAAAACGTTATTATGAGGAGTATTGCAATGCGATAATTTAATTGGAATAGTTAAAAAAAAAAGTTCTATTGACTCTTGCTGCCAACATAAGCAAACATGTGCGATATAAAATTGTATAGTTCAATCAATTACAAGTCTGTGTGGTTAATTTTCAAATCGTACAAGGTACGAAGAATGAATCTTGCTTGTATTTATTTCACTTTATTGTTTTTTCTTTTTCTCGAACTTACTTGAAGCAAGCAAGTTCTTAATAGCTTCACCGGACTACAACTTTATACGTTTTGATGCTACGAGTATGGAATAGATGATTCACATATAAATTAAAGCCCGTTCGTGTGAATCAAAGATATCAGATTTATATCAGTTAATGCTCAGAATTATTATCAGAACCTTCCAGTTTTACAGCCATTTTTACGCTCGAACCGTGAATGTGTTGCAAAATTTGGCCATAAATCGATATAAGATTCTGTTTTCATGCCAAAGGTTACAAATGATCACACAGTTTGAACAAAGAAATGACTAACAAATCGCCTGACGCATAACTATAAAGATTTGGAGATTAAAACCATCCTTAGATCCTTGAAATTTATTTTATTTCTTTTGTTCGACCGTCGGCCGTTTGTTTTTCTTTAAAAAGAGATATGTGACAGTTGATTAAATCTAATTAAAGATGTACTCAGCTTGGGTTCGATATTACCATAATTGCGAAAATTTACAAAAGTTAATCATGTCTTTGTAATTCTTATTGCAATTTTTTATTTACTCGTTGTAGTTCGCGGCTTCATTTGGCTTTATATATATTTGATCTATTCCCATTTTTTCCGGATAGAAGACGCCTTATATCTTTTTCTATACCCTCGACATTGTATCTGTAAAATTTCATATATCACTTAAGTGTTTTCAAGTGTATGTTATTGTCATTGTTATGATATAGATTCAAATTAACTATAATGTCTCGTTTTGTCACCATAATTGCATGTGGTGACTTAAATTAAAAAGATTCGCTTTCCGTAGTCCGGTGAAGCTGTTAAGACCTTTCTGGGATAGCGTAGTCATTTCGAAAAAAAAAAAAAATTACTCTCAAGTGCGGTGACCGGATCTCACCTATAGTATGATATCTATCTACTTGGAGTCAGCTTTTCAGATTGTGTGTGGTATAACCAGGCCAACATATAGAAAGACTCCATCACCAATACATAGTTTCACCATGATGTTTTTTTCGTCTCATTGTTTGTCACTTACGAGACACCATTTTATAGTTTGCATATAAAATGCAAATATTCACAAATTACTTCGTTGATGTATTTGTACCACTATTATTAAGAGAAAAATAATTTCTTCGTAATTAACACAACAAATACCCAACCGAATTTAAAAATTCTTTCACCTGTACAAAGCTGCATTGTCAGTAAGTAGGATGTGATGTTTTTTTTATATCATAGGAGGCAAACGAATAGATGGGTTACCTGATGTTAAGTGAAAACCACCGTCCATAAACACCAGGAAAACCAGAGGAGTCGCAAGTGTGTTAGTGGGGAAGGGAAGGGTGAAGTGGGAAGGGGAAGAGAGGGATGGGGGGAGGGAGGTGTTCCTCCGGCGCGTTCACTGATCAAACGAAACGCAATAATGCAAGCACTGTTACTTCATGTCGGTTTTCTGTGAGAGGGTAGTACTACTCGGGGCAAATCGACCCATTCATGGTACCTAGCTCTACCACCTACAATGATTTAAGAAAATCTTTTTAAAATCTACAATAACGCAAAAGAAACGCTGAGCAAAAGCTAATGTTATGTAGAGAAAAAGTACTGTCAAATTTCCCGATGTAAAGATGTGAAGTTATACTAGATATGGACTAGTTTTCACAATCTTGACCCAGTTCGAGCTATATAGGTCGGCCGATTGAGCTCACTTGCTTCGATGTCCAATGTTTTACTACTTGGCATTACTCGAATTCGTATAAAATGCTTTTGTTTTTCTCTATATACCAGTTAATCACAGTTTAATTATGTATAGTTATTGTGTTCGCTACTGACATTCTGGCAGCAGTTTCCTGTTTCTTGAAATAATTGTGTTTACCTATCTATATATGTTGAAATACAATAAATTACAGTTATATGGGCATTTCTTAAATATACTATTATAGTTTTTCATTATTTAAATCTGGGGGTTTTTTTTTGAACTGGTTCACACCTTCACCGGACTACAAAAAGTCATGGTGGCATTGATGATTCCTCAGAGAACGGATGTATAGTTTAATCAAGACTTATAGATAGTATTTGTTATATTAATAATTACAAAAACTCAAACTTAATTGTAGGGTGCAAAAATACAGAACATTTTTGAAATATAAATAAAATAAAATTTGTAAACGTAGAATCTCTAGGGACAAGTCAAAAATAATACTTACACTTAGATATTCTTCACTTACAATTAGATATTCGGGTGTAAAATTAATTCTTCCATTTACAAAACCATTTCATTCCTGAATTAATAATCAAACTATAAATACATTATAAGTGATTTATTTAATTATTATTTATTACATTTTATATTGCATATTGATAACAGTAGCAAAACCAATATTCATTTAAGATAATTTATGACTCCAACTCTATTTTAACTCTATTGAAATTGTTTCAAGCAGGTGTACATTTACGAATAACTTCCTAAGATTACTGTGCAAATACTAAATATTTGTGTATACAATAAAGGTCACACAAAATCTATTCAGGCTTATTCAGCAATATCCAAATAATGCCTATAATCACATGTAAACAGTATCTCTTTAGATCAACGGACTAATATTTGGATAAGTGGTTTTATGTTTCGTGATAAGGTTCTTTGAAAACACGTTTGACATTGGAATACGGAAAATCTACTAACAACAGATTTGAAGTGACCGCTAACTAAAAAAGTAAATCAATTTTCAACAAATATTTTATTATATTGACACTAAATAATAGAGACATTAAATAATTCGTTTTTTATTCTTGGTATTTTGACCTATTCAGCCTAGTTCTTTTCATAGATTTTATTTAGAGTTAGCAAATAAGTTTCTTATAAAAAGGGCGTGATGCACTGTCTAGACTTGGCAATACAACATGAAAGGCACCTTCAACTTTGATGTATTTTTTACAGTTAGGAGAAAATGAAAAATTATTTACGACCGTAATTTATTTATTTCGAAGCAAACACATTATTAGTGAATATGTTTGCTTGAGGTAATATCTGGAACCATTGATCCGAATCTGATATCGGGTTGATGACTAAAATCTGTTTTATTTGTATGAAAATTTATATTGAAACTAGCTGATGCCCACTTTGCCTGTATCGTTTATTATCTTTATTGTTTTCTTATATCCCAAATGGATTAGGTTGCATTTTTGACTAAAGTTACCAGGCGACTTTTTATATCATAGGAAGCAAACGAATAGGCAGGTCACCTGATGTTAAGTGATTACTGCCGTCCATACACACTAGCAAGTTCAGGGGAGTTGCAAATGCGTTGCCATCCTGTGTTTGGGTGTGATAGGGGGAGGAAGGAAAGGAGAGAGAGGGATAGGAGGGGAGAGGAGGTGAGCCTCCGGTGCTCTTACTGACCGAAAGAAACGCAACGATGCAAACAAGCACTGTAACTTCACGTTGACTGTCTGTGTGACGGGTGGTAGTACCCCGAACGAGTCGACTTATTCATGCTGAAACTGTGGCATAGCTTCAGCATGGCTCTATTACCTATATGACTTTTTCCAACACTTTCAACAATTATTGTCTTATTTCTACCAATTTACACAACATTTTGACAAATTATATACCTAAAGCTTTCTCTTGAACCACTCTATATATCGATCATACCTGCCTGAAGATCCATTTATTTAGTCACTTTTGGGTTTATCCCGAACAGATAGACAGGCAGACGCGTGCAAAGTCACGGGCGTTGCCAATTAATCCGTGAAAATGTAAAAGTAAGATCTAATAAGTCGCGATGGTCGAATGGTTAAACCCGTGAAATGTCAATTCTCAATATCTGCAGTTTCGAACCCCTGGCAGATAACAACGAATTTTTCGGAATTCGCGTATGTGCATTAACTTAAATTGGTAACAACACTATCGATTGGCGATGAAAGAAAATATCGCGAGGTACGATAAACCTGAGTAATATTCTTATAATATTACCGTATGTGGGAAAATAAAAAACTGTGAATTTCTCAGAGCTTTAAATAGCCAGTACGTTGTGGGCTGGTGTATTAATTCTATGGATGCCCTTCTTCGGGAAGAGGCTTACCGATTGCCCTTACAGTGCGCACACGCTGATGCGGTGATGATACATGAACCTAATTAATATTATAATTGATAATGTAAGCTTTTTTGTTTATTACGCTTTCACGTCTTAATAAATCGTCATAAAATTCTGCATACACTTCGACAAGGTTACAGAAAAGGATATACTTTTCATGCAAAAAACAGTATTCTTCCCGAGGAGTATTTATATAAAAATATAAACTAAATATACAATGAGAAACAAACATTTTTTAAGTGTTAGATCCTATATGTGGATTCACTTCATGACAATTTCCGCATGTCGCAGACCGACGCTATTTCTGCAACGCATCTGCTCGATACAGCTATGTTTTGTTTTTCAATTAGACTACGAATTTAGAACTTCTATATAGTTTAATAGCATTTTCTTGTAGCACCACTCGCTGTAGTGTAGATTGAACCTGTCTTAACAATACTTTTTTCTTGTTTAAAAGCAACTCATGTATTTTTTAGGTTAACCTGGCAACGTGTATGGAAAATTGTATGATCGATTAAGTAGTTACAATACTAGTATGGATTATTCGCAGTTTATGTAGTTTTGAACACAATAATCACTTTTAGAAGTGTCTGTCTATCTGTCTGTTTGTTTGAATAAGCATTACGATAAAATATTCACATATGTGAAAATCATAAAGCATATCTTCGAGTAACATTTAGTCTTTGTTTCATTAAAATTGGTTCACTGTATCAAAACTTATTGTAATTTCAATGACGACAGTACCTAAGTACGAGAGAAATGTAGATAATTAAATGGACTTAAACATTCACACGATTTTATCAATAACTGTCTTTTTTAAACATGAGATTTCACGCGGACAAAGTCTTGGTTACAGCTAGTAATATATATAATAACAGAATATTAAATAACCACTAGAATATAGGTAGTTGTTGCCGCTATATAATTACGCTGTATATGCTTATTGAGTTAGTAAAACATACACAAAACAATTATGTTTTACACTTTATGAAAAGTGAGTAAACTAGCTCATGAATGACATAACCTAACCACAAACCTTCGTACATGCCAGCAAAACCGATTAGCGAACGACTACCAGGGTCATGGATACTGTTAATTGCCAATTTATGTTAACGAAGATTAAATTAACCAAATGGTTTACCTCTACACTAGGTAACGTATAATAAAATAGACTAGATTGTATGTGTGAAAAGTAACCATTTATACCATGTCGTTATTTAATTCATCTCTTATTTTATTTATTTAAAATTCATTTTATTTACTAAAAAAAATACGTATATGATATCATTCATCTATAATTCTATACTTAATATCATTATATTATAAAGAGGTAAAATTTGTGAGTTTGTGACGTTATAAGGGGTAATCTCAGAAACTATCAGTCCGATTTGAAAAACTCTTTCAATGTTATGTAGCTCATTTATCGAGGATGGTTGTAGGCTATATATCATCATGCTAAAACCATTAGAATCGTAGCACCAATGTAGAATGTTTCAAGATTTGGGATTTTTTCTCCTTGAGAGCTTCCGCTGCGAGTTAGTTTTAGCCCAACGTTACTATTCCACGCGAACGAAGTCGCGGGCAGTGGCTAGTGTTTATATATATATAACGAATAAAAAAACATAAATTAATTAATAGGAAACAAATAATAGTTGTACGTATGTATACAACGAGTATATTTAAATTATTTTTGAATGCTTAATAAGTAATTTCTATACACACATAATAGGAAAGTAGATCTAACATGTACTTTTTGGATTTTTATGAAAAATATTTTTGCAGGCTTCTAGGAATAAGTAATAGAGTACATTTCGGTCATTTTTAGAAATGTCTGTCTGTTTGATTGAACCCGCATCACTGCTAAAGTACTGCGTTTATGGTAAAACTTCACCAATACAATCGTAAAGCATATCTACGTGAAACATTTAGTCTGCGTTTCAATATAGTCCGTCCACTCTATCGTAAGCTATTGTAATTTGAATGATGGTTCGACATAAGTAGGAGAGAAAAGTAGATAAGTAAATGGACATAATACATTGAAATGATTTATATTATTTAAAGTTTTATGCGGACGACGTCGCGAGCACAGCTTCGTCGTACGCGCTTCACGTAAAAACTAGTAGACAGATTTCGATTGTTTTTAAGTTTTACTCCTTAGCCGCTTAGTCCTTGCCTAAAAAAAATATCACGATATCTTCCTTTCATATAAAGCTATTCGAGTCTTAAGAAACTAAGATGGTTATTAGCACCACGCGTTCAGCGAAATCTGTGTTCTTGCTGCGGAGAAGTGGGGTAAGCGATGTGGTGCGCATGCACAGGGGAACTAATCGGATAACATCATTTACAAAGATACATTGTAGGTAAAGTATATTTTTCCTTTTAAAATAATAAACAATGCAGACAAAGTCGCGGATTTCAGCTAGTCAGAGATGCTTTGAGCTGAAATTATTCTTTGTGTAAACGCATAGTAATAGATGTGTCATTAGTTTTATTCTCGCGTTTGGTGAATTATGTATTAATCTCATTTCGAACTCATCTATAAGAAACCAAGAAATCTGGATAATTAAAAGAAATAAAGCGAATAACACCACTATGAATATTTTAAAAGTTATCTGTGGCTATTATTTTTATTAGTATTAAAAATTGGTAGGTATATCGTACATTTTAGACATAAATATGAAGGAAGTTAAAATACACGTAAAAAATAACGTAACATGAGTTTAAAAAATGCCTTGATATCGATACAAGGTTACCATTCACTAACTTTATCAGTTATATAGTTAGGCAATGTATAGGATTCATGCTTGACGTGTACCTACTAAGGGCGCTACCCGACCGTATCTTGTTTTAAATTAATTTCAAATAATCTATGTATGTCATAATATGTCAACACATCTATGTAAAGGAAAATGCTTATATTAGGTAAATATTTAGATTTAATTAGTTAACTGTTATAAGTCGCGACATTTATACAAGAGAATTTTAACAAAACATAAAACTGATTTCAATGAATCTACTCTATAAAAGTGCACTAGAAAGTCTTTGATCATAGTCAGATACTTTCTAAATAACTACACTTTTCCCATACCATTTCGAGGAGTTCCCAAGTTGAAAGTCCGATGCTATCAAAATAAATAAAATTTTAAAAAAGTTTGCGTAATTCACATACTGTAGAAATGTATACATTATTCACTCGCGATGCAGACATCATCCCCCTGCCGATATCTGGCTTAGACTGAGCGGGCGCCACAGTTCCATCTCTCGATCTGGCCGTTGGACTGGGAGTGATATGCCGTCGTGGGGATAAGAGTGATGCCAAGTCTCGTCGTAAGCGCACGATGGAATATCTCCCTCAGTCCACCGGCCAGATCAAGAATTAACATTGGCGCGCGCGCTTAGTCTAAACCAGGTATCGACAGGGGAATGATGTCTGCGTCGCGAGCAATGTATGTAGTCCTCTAAGTAATACCTTCAAAGAGAAAGCGATAAAAACGTATGTTTCACTGTTTTTTTTATATCCGAAAGCAGTCGAGACACTGTTCCCACTCTACCAGATACAGTGTTTACTCCCACGACATTTCGTCACACGAAAAGATTGCGGGTCAGAGTCCCAAAACCCTCCCGTAATAAAGTTTTATTTGAAAAAGAATTTTCCAAATCGGTTTATAAATCATGAAGTTCTGGGGTAAAAAATACAGGAGGGTTGACAACCTCCTTTTCGAAGTTAGTAAGAATGCTGGTTGACACCCGCTCACTTCGTTGTAGATTACATTAAAAAAATAACAAAGGGTTAATGGAATGCAAAAAATGAGTAGCCTAGAATCATCTACGAAAAATTCCACAACGAATGGTCATAGTTGAATGCCAGTATGTTTAGTTTAGTGATTTTGACGTTGTTGAGGTACAAAGGAACTGCATTATCTTTTATATGTAGATTTTCATATCGAGCATAAAAATAGTAACTAAATAATCTCAATCTATAAATCATTATTCAATTACTTATGATCTTGATAATAATTCGAAAATGATTTTTCAAGTCGCAAATAATAAAAATATGACGCAGACTTTTTTTTATTTGACATTTTTGTAGACACATTGTGTTAAAATAATTTAATTTTAGCAAGAACAAAATGCATGTATATTCTACAATTATTTAAGTACTGTCGTGTTGAAAATCAGTCACGAAATTGTCATTAAACTGTACACGAAGTGTTCAACATAACCATAATATTATTACACTTGTTTTCTTAAATATAGTTATCGATAGAATTTAAGCCATAAGTTTAAAAGTACCAAGCATTTAATATGTTTTAAAATTGCCCGCAGCTTGAGTAATCTAGATTTGACCTCGGGAACAGTCGTCTTACTGGATGAAAGGTTATGTCATTGTCTGTGCCCCAGAGAATGTGTGCAAAATTTCATTATAATCGCTTAACTAGTTAAAATAATAAGGCGTAACAAACGGCTAAGTAAACAAACTAACTCACATCTGCATTTATAACATAATCAGAATTTAATTATGTTTTTAAACGCATCGTAGTTGTCAGAAAGGTATCCTATTTTTTACTATTCCAAAAAACAGTTATTAAGCAATAGTATACAATCTTAATATTATATAATAGTCCGGTGAAGGGGTGTAATCCAGTGAAGCTGTTAAGAGCTTGCTGGGTCAATAGCGTAGTCAGATCGAAAAAAAAATTAACATTATAAATACGAATGTGAGTTTTGTTTGTTTGTTACGTTTGTCTGCATTAACTACATAATCAATTTCCATAAAATATTACAGAGTTGCTGTAAAGAGTACAGAAAAGGACATATAATAACATTTTAACCAGAAAAAGGTACTGCCGAAATATAATTCCAAACTACATTAACGCGAGCAAATCTGCCGTCAGAAACTGGTTTTAAATAAAACGTAATTAATAATGAAAGCTTATTACAAGTCTCGACTTAAAAACACAAACGTTTCTTCTTCTGATGTTTCTTAATTTTTAATCAACACTTATAGTAATATCTTATCACTTAATTTCAAAAGCAACAAAATAATTGTTTTACTTTGTGAAATTCTTATGAATAGAATGGGAAAATACTTTCGCAAAAATGTCCATTGGTTAAACAAACGCATTGGATTTCGTAATACTACACTAACGGATCACTGTCTCTAAATATAGGGCAATTCCAGCTCACCAGTTAGTTATGCGAATGTTATGTGGGCCAACGAAGGTATCTCAAATTACAAATATATTTTCTTATAATCATTTCACCATAAGGAGAGTACTTACATTAAATAAGATTTTAGAGAGTTAAAAACCAGTTATTTTGTGGTAAAATTACGTTTTTTTTTACTGACTACGCTACTAGTCTTGCAAGGCCTTTACAGCTTCACCGGACTATGTTAAATGCCGTCAAAACTATTAGATGTATTGCCATAGGACTATGACCATCTGACGAGAAATGTTTCTTATATGGCTTTAGGCTACTTATTTTTTGGATTTCAATCATCCTTTTTTTAAATACACCACGATGCATTACCTTGAAACTAGCTTACAATACTTCGAAAATTGGTTTACTGTAATCCAATAGAGGTCTTTTAAATGAGAATAATTATTGGTTTTGGGTGTTTTTTTCTTTCCACAGTATTTGAAACTAAATAGTACCTATAAGACAATTTATTAACAGTAGTTGTTTTTCATATATTAAGAGTATATTCTCCTCTGCTTCTTAAATTTATAGCGCTATGTGTAAGTTCACAAATTCATTAATAGCATGTAGATAGAAATACTATAATAGATATGTTAGGTAGAGTTATAAGTAAAGAAGGTTGTTTAACAAATGTTGTATATCAAAATCGAATTATTTATCTGTAAATAATACGTTGAAATTTAGTTACAATATAATTTCATTCAAGATGTAGCCATCATCAAAAATAGCAATTCAGGCTATATTACTACATTTTCGTAGATACATATATAATCTGTATTTTTTAAAGTTTGTTCCATAAGAATTTCTCAAGGAATGTTTTTAATACAGATTATAAAACTTTAAACAACGGCCGATCCAGGACAGTGGTTAGGAAAAAATGTAATATGTTTGAATTCTCACTAATAAAAAATTGGAACACGGAAACGCATTTCTGTATCAAATACGATAATGTTTTGCAATCGCTTACGACAATATATTTATTCGAATAACCTATTTTCTCATTAATTAAGAAATCGGGTTTAAATATATTGCTTTAAATAAAACTTTTAACCGTGGCTTCACCCATGTGATTGTAGATTTGGATTATACCTTAGAAACAGTACGTTTTTCTATATGAATGGTACATTTTGCCCTTTTCTATATTGTTGACGTGTATACATAATTTTATGATGATTCGTTGAGTAGTTAAAGTGTGAAAGAAATTCGAATGAAAAAGTACTTATTTTTTTAGCTCTGTATACCGTTGAAACTGACTAACCGCTACATTAAACTATTTCGAACTTGTTTCAAGGCAGTAACAGGTAAACGAACTAGTCCGGTGAAGCTGTAATAGCCTTGCAAGGCCTATAGCGTAGTCACTTCGGAAAACAAAAGAAGGGGATGTATACGAACTAAGTGTTCATAAATCACATTTTCAGGGCTAAATATTATCTCAAAACTGTCTTTACTACACTTATTAGGTATTTGCAGTATATTTTCGATATATTCATTTTATTACAAATTTTATAATACTGAATCATAGCCTGTAAAATCTATGCGCTAACTGCGTCAAGTTATTGATCGTTCATTACTGTTCGAATATGATATCTAGCAAGCCCGTGAGATATAGTACTTCCAAGGTTATTGAATATTAAAAGTTCTTTGTAGAATAATCTATTGCCGTAGATATTCAGTCTTTTGTATCGAATGCCTCTTTTTTATATCATTGGAGGCAAACGAACAAGCGGGTCACCTGATGTTAAGCGATCGCCGGCGTCCATAGATATTAGAAACACCAGAAGAGTCGCAAGTACGTTGCCAGCCTGTATTTTTAGGAAGTGAGGGGAGCGGAGAGGAAGCGGAGGGGAGGGTACCTAGCGCGCTATCACTTACCGAACGAAACGCAACAATGCATTGTTACTTCAAGTGGGTTTTCTGTGAGAGGGTGGCATTACCGCGGGCGAACCGGTCCATTCATGCTGAAACCAGTAATAGCCTCAGCGTGGCTCTACCATCTTTGGCTTCTCACTTCGTTCTGAATGGAGAACAAAATTTACAGATCAAATTTCCACCTTTAAGTGTCTGTGTTAAATCATGAAAATATCATGGGTTAATTAATTGTACCTTCAAAAATTAGTAATTGTTTCAATCTGTATTATAGTATACATACTATTACTGTTAATTTTATTTAAGTCTCAGATACCTTCCTTTGGAGTATGAATACGCCTGTGTATTTTTGTTTACACGACATGATGCATTCCGCGTGTTGACGCATAATTCGCGAAAAGGAATCGTAATTCATAGTACTTTGCAAGACATTATTTAGACATTGTTTTACTAAGTGCGTTTGGATACAAATTCTATTATAACAAATTGAAATGAGAATATAAATATCACAGGAATGTATTATACTTTACGGTAAATATTCGTACCACAAAAAACATTTGCAAATAAGGAAGATAATAAAATCTTTGGTAACAAATTCTTTTCCTAATTCGCGTATTTTTTTAAATTCAATGTGGTGAGACTAACGACTGACGGTGACTAAAAGCACCCCAAGGAGAGTTAAACTTGAGAAATGTTCTTGTAGTACAACTGTATCTAGGTAGATATAGAACTGTCGATTTCTCAAAGTCTGAAATCGCCAGTAGGTACGTTGTGGTGCTGGCGTGGTTATTATATCTACACTTTCCTTCGGGAAGAGGGTTATGGCTATACAGTGATGATGATGATGATATTATATTATATTGATTTTTTTTTCGAAATGTATACGCTATTGACCCAGCAAGGTCTTAACAGCTTCACCGGACTACTAAGGCGAGCGCTTAAGGCACTCAGCCGATTTTATTTTGGCAACCAGCTCAAGGGTGCACGGCATACCTCGGCTTGGTTGTTGCCTGTTACATGCAAAATCGCGACCTATCTTAGCTAACCTAGCTAACTATTCATATATGTATGAGTTGTTGAAACGTATATGTGTACCAAGCATACACGCCTCAACAACTCCTCCATATATTTATTATCGGAAAATTACGAGTTTTTCAGTTCGATAAGGGAAAAAAGTAAACCCTTCCACTTTCATGTGTAAGTGTGTAGCGTGCACGTGTGTGGGGGTGATCGTGTAGTGTTGTTGCAGTGATGTATATTTGTGTGTCACTGTATCGTGCAAGCAACGCACTCAAGGGCTCCCTACCGAGGGATCGAACCTAGGCTTGAGCCGCTGCTGTGGGAGGCCTAATCGGGTATATTATATTGATATAAAGCGTTTCTAATACAGTAGTGACAGAGCGACACTGGAGCTATTTCAGCAAGAATTGGTCGGCTCGGCGGAGGTAATACCACACTCTCACAGAAAACCGACGTGAAGTAACAGTGCTTGCATTAGCAAATTATTTATATGGGTTAAAATATACTAAATAAACACTAAATTACTCTAATACTTAAAAGAAAAGTAAACATTTGAAACCAGAATGTAAATGACTTTATGAATATGAATGAAGTTATAGTTCTATACGGATAGAAAAAATCGTGCCGCCAAATCGTCTGTATACTCTGGAGGTGGCATATTTTAATTATATATTATTGTAATATTAATAATAACAAATAAAAAAATTAGTTTAAATAAAACTAACACATACATTGCTATAAAATAGTATGCAATAAAATTAAACGCCAATAATTTCTTTCTACAACTTACGTGACCTTCGCATTTATTACCAGTATGCTTATTTTTCACATAAGTCTGAAGTTATTTCCAATAATATAACATACGAAAATTGTTGACAGTATGTAAACAGCTAATTATATATTTGTTTAGGTACGCAAACGCAAAGTGTGCGTATGCAGGTAACTGCCCTTGGTACTCTATTTAACACCTAAGATGACTCCGTAATGCAAACAGAACTGATAATGTTTCTTTATATTGTACTCATATGAGCATACAGGATATAATAGGGAGTGCTAACTAAACTGATTAGAGGTTACTGGAACAAGGAAATACAAGTGAATCAATAAATACATAACTCTATTTCTATTGGAATTGAGTACTGCATTAATCGATTAATATATATATTTTATTATGATAATATGCATAAAAATAACTATCATACAAGATGATAACGTTCGTAATATATATCCACTAATAACGAATAAATACGAATAAAAATGTACATGCCATACGTAGCAAACTGAATTTTAAAATACCGAGAGATGTATTATTATTCTTTATTAAGTATGATACGAAATAATTATTGGATAATATACTGTCGAATAACATTGTTATGCTAATAAAAACTACTATGTAACACAGTTATCTTTTTTTTTACAGATAGTGCGTCTACAAAGTTCCCAAAATGACCGTGGTCACGAATCCCGCTCGCACGAGCCCCGATGAGGAAATTATTGTGCCCGACGATACTATCATAACCGAAGGTATTAATCCAGATCTATGTGGTCTCACGTTAGATGAGAACGCACGTCTATACGATGATGAAAAAGAAAGCGACATCGTATTCGTTGCTGGCATCAACGATGACACGTGGCGGTACCCAGGACATCGACGTGTCCTCGCCGCTACCAGCCCCGTCTTTGCTGCACTTCTATCTGCCAAAACTGATGTCATTGTCGTTGATTACATCGATCGTCGAGGTTTTGAACAACTTCTCCGTTACCATTACTGCGAACCGACTCAACTTAACTCCGTAGCTACTGCAAGATGTGCATTAGACGCTGCGTACAAATTCCTGTGCCCACCGCTAGCTGAGCGATGTGCGCGACGGTTAGATGAAATGTTAGATGCCGGTGTTGCTTTAGAAGTGCTACGAGATTTGCGTTTCCTGTGTGCTAGATTGCCTGGTGCCGCCTCCGCGCCTCCATTACCTGCACTTAGCAATGATGCAGCTGCAAGATCTTTAGCTCAATGTTCTCGTTGGTGTGACTCTCTGGCACATAATGCTCTTTTAGTCCTTGACGAGAATGCTGACGCAGCACTAGCTGATGAACGTTTGGAAGAGCTCACTTACGAAGATCTTGCTCTCATTGTAAAACGTGACACGTTGCGAGTATCAAGTGAATTGCTTCTCGCTGAAGCTTTATCCCGATGGAGCACATCTTACTGCAAACGTACGAAAAGGGAACTGACTCCTAGTAACAGACGTGCAGCTTTAGGAGAGCTTGGATACTGTCCACGTTATTTGTTACTAGCCGGTGAAGAGTTGGATCGTGCTTTGGCTCTAGAGCTTCTAGAGCCAATGGAACGAGCTCTTGTTATAGCTAGAGCTAGAAAATTATCGGCGCCTGTACCTGTGGGTGCGGAACAAGAGGCAATGTTGAGACGCTGGGCTCGTCCACGTCCTACCGAGCCTTCTGCGTTACCGGTGCACTTGAGTCCTCGATCTGAACAAGCACCCGAGGAACCGCGACCCAGTAAGTTATGCGCCCGACGCCCCAAGCGCCCAAAGCAGCCATGTTTTGCTCCTGAGGAGAGAGCTACCAAAAAGGGCGGATGCTGCGCATGTTTCGGTGATGGACTTCTGAGAGCTTTCATTTGTCTATTTGACTGAGGGCAGGCGACAACTTCTTACGTGTAAAGTGGTCATATATGATATTCCTAAGAATGAGCACCACTGCATGTAAGGCGTTCAAGTTATATACTGAATGAAGTGATCTTTTACCCAATCATCCATTTTAAGATTCCTAAGGAACGGTTTATGATAATGATAATGGATCGAATTTTGAATGTTAACTTAATTGTAATAACAACATCGTGTACTACAAAATAATTATTATATATGTGTAACTGTTAATGTTTAAGTAAAAACTATGAGTATGGAAGCGTAGTAAAGGAAAGATTAACTTTTTTTGTAATTTTTTAAGAATATTAATGAAAAATTTCATACCTATGTCTCATGTGATTAATTTCATAACTGAGCTTTGGCCTTTTCTCTGAACATTGTAAAGTTGTATTTTTTTATATTTTAATGTTCTCGAATCAATTGTTAATTCGTAATGTATTCTATTATTGAATTGTTATTGGCAGCTTGTTTGATCTTAATTTTTAATATTTAGATATTTATTTTTAAGAATGTTACGAGAGAACCGATTCTCCGGAAGAGGTTTGCAAGATGATAGGATAACTTACTTTTAAGCTGCGGCTCGGCTGCTCTATTTAGCAAATCGTTCAAACATTATATGTGTTTAGATATCTGTGTATCTAAATGTTGTGATATTCCCTTTTGTTATTATGTTAGAGATCACTATTATGATATCAAATTGTTTGACAATTTGTATTTTTTCGGATTGTCACCTAATCGGTGCACAAATCGTTAGTTGCTTTCTACCAATTCTAGACATAATTTTGTTGCATTTATAAAATAATATGTGTGTGAAAGTATTATGTTATAGTTGTTTGTATGTTGTTAGTTTATTGCTTTTATTAAGTGGTAGGGATATAGATAAAAAGTTTATTGCTTTTATTAAGTGGTAGGGATATAGATAAAATCTTCCAAATGTAATTTTAATAAAATTTGCTAGTCGCTTAAATTAAATTCGATCTATGTGGTCAGTTTTGATTTAGTCTATTGTTTAGTTATATTAATAATTTAATATTAAGTATTTAAAGACTATGAGGTTTATTTTATATTAGTTAATTATTGTAGATACTTTCAATTGAAGCTTCACTAATAACTTAGTAATTTCGAATATTTTCTAAATGTGCCATTATGATTTAAATTGAATAGTTTTTCGATTCTGCAGTTAAAAGTACCTAAATGTTTAATATTACAATATCATATTTAGTATGCTTAAATAAAGCTTTTTATGTAATCAATTTTATATTATATATTATGTATCAAAATATTACCGTTTTAAACGATAACTTATATCAATGCATTAGAATTGATGTTTTGTTTGCATTTATTAATAAAAATTATATTATATTAAATGATTTATTGTAAATTGTGTAAATCGATGTGTTCAGCTCAGAGCTGTAATTAAAATGTCATCCTGAGGCAAATATATGATGTTAAAAATACACTCTTTTATTTCTATCCTTAAAATTTGACTTTTAGCGTATCAGAACTGCCTTAAACAGAAGTGCTCAAACGGTCGATCGCGAGTGCTTTTTGAGTCGTTCTCGACTAAAATTTGACGAT